>OY856410.1:87175817-87775817 GCA_963693085.1 Alisma plantago-aquatica | reverse complement strand
TGGCTATAGGTAGGACCCCTATGACCAGGTTAGATTTGTTGGATGTGGCTGGGAGAGGTGTAATGGGGGAATCAAGAACATGGTCCACTGTTGGATGTCATATCAATGGATGCGATGTCTTCTACCTCCAGGCTGAGCCTACATCAGGTATGCCCAAATTTGGTGGTGCGATGGTGGCTACAGCTCACTGGAGAAACTGATGTGAGAATTTCTAATGGTCGGGGTGGCCAACCAAGGTGCCAACGATCTAGTATTTGACCCTTTGGTACCACAACAACACATGGATGGGACGAAGCTACTGTTGAGCGACAATGCCCAAAACTAAACTAGGTGGTTGCTAGGGTTTGCTGAGAAGGAAGGGCATTGGAAAAGAAGGACCATAGGGCTTGGGAAGTGAGGCAAAAATAAGGGGAAAACAAAGAGGAACTAGGGGAAGATTTGAAAGGGGCTCCAATTGCTTGAAATCATCAAGGTCAAAGCCTAATGGTGGTTGCAAAGTTGGCATGCTATAGTAAGTGCTACCGTACGAACCAAGGTGTTGGATGGATGTGCCCATCATGATCCACAAAAGATCCGACGGTCGTGAAGTGTTGCGCCCACCTACCCAAACTGGACAAGTGGATGGGATGCGTCTGGTTTGGGCCCAACAAGGGTTAAATCTCAATTAAATTGAGTGCAAATAGTACTTCTTTGACATATCATAACTTTTGATTCCAAAGTAAAACTGAGGTGATTTTTGCATCGTTGACTTCATAATGGAGACCTCTACAACATGGTATTCATTATAGGGACATATGTTCACATTTATGAGGTTCAATAAATCTTGCAAGATTGTGTCATGTTAAGGAGTGATATTTATTTTAAAAGTACAAATTGATGTCACCTTTAGTAAATTGAACATTGATGTTAGTAAATTGGAGTCCCACAACCATCAAACCATGGAATTGACATTAAAATGAGTAAGAGGACAATGATGAGAGATAAAGGGTACAAGGTAGGAGAGATAAAAGTCAGGTAGTCACACTTTCCCTTAGGGTTTAGTGGCTCCTCGTAAACTTCTCACCCACACTCGTTATGGGATGACTGATTTTTGTTATAGAGTATATTTTCTTTTTGTTATGCTCGCTGATATTTTTACTTTTTGTCTATTTGAAAGTTAATATCTTGTTAATTTCTTTTTACCCTAAAATGCCAAGCGGTTACCCCTTTGAATATATAAATAGCTTCTTGTTTTTCCAAAACCATACTCAATGTTTTTTGCATTGAATTTGGGACATGATTTTTTTGGTCCCCAAGACTCCTTTTCCTTTTTTTCATTTTTTGTAATAGTGTATGTACAAAGCTTTTGTACAGAAAGAAATGAAAATAATAAAACTAATCAGACAAGGAACATATGCCCACAAAGTACCAAGAAAGAATACATGCCCAAGAAAAGAGCATTATTAAGAAAAAAAAACTCCAATATATGTACAACATCAAAAGCATCTTAAAAAAAAACTCTCCCAGTTGAGAAGCTCCAAAGAAATATGCATAGAAAAGAATTGAGACAACCATTCATAAATTAAGAGTCATGACCTCCCAGAAAGCTTCATAAGAAGCTAAGAACATTAGTAGAATCTCTCACTCCATAAAGAAAATTTTTTCACCAAAGAACAATAGAAAAAGGTGTGTTCTACTAGAGGGCTTCATGACTTCAAAACAGGCCAGGAACCTCCAAAAAGATAACCATTCAAAAAAGGCACAACAAACAACCATCGAAGAAAGCCTCAAACTCCAAGCAAATTTAGAAGGGGGAAAGAGGGAAGCCAACAACACTAAACAAAAACTCTCAAACCATGAAAGAACTTTATCACCAAAGAACAACTGAAACAAGTGTAAACTTCTCATCAAGAAAAAACTTGTTAATAGAAACAAAAGAAGTAGCTAAATCCTCCAAATCTGAAGCACAAAAGAGAGAGATAAAAAAACTGAACCAAAAAACCAAGGGATTCAGTCATATAAACACCTCAACCTCATTCCTAATCACCTTCTAGATGGCTTCCTAAGTTCAATAATTGTTCACACGAACCCTTTTATTCCTTTCAATCCAACAATGATAGTATACAAGAGTGTAAGTAGACTTCTGTTTATCACCAGAGAGTAGAAGAACACCATCCCAAGAACTAGGCATACTCTCACAAAAGTTTTCATTAATACAAGACCCCCAAACACTCTTGTATAAGGACAATAAAACAAAATATGATGTGTGTACTCATAACCTTGCTTGCATAGAAAACATATAGAAGCTAAGGAAATACCCCTCCTTCTAGCAAGATGGGAAGTAGGAATATTATTGTGAGTTATCTTCTGGCCATGAATAATACATCTTTTGAAACTTTTATGGACCAAGGCCACTTAAAGATATCCAACTCAGAGTCTTTGCTCCTGATAGCTTCCCATACTCCTTTGAGCCGAACCTTCTTCATATCACAAAAAACTAGATGATCTTTGTTATGAAAAACAATGTTCAAGGATGTCAGAAAACCTGATAACTCATAAGTATTTTTAGACTTGGGAAGATAGCAGGAGCCATCTTTATAATAGAAGAGAGGTAACAACTCTTTAGAAAACTAGTTTTGATATGATATCATTTCTAAACAAATTTGAAAGGTTACTCTTTCTTACCAAAGGGTCTTTCCACATACAAATGGTCTCCCCTTTACCAATCTTAAACTCAACACATTGAAGAAGAGTGTCACTAACTCTAAGGATGTTGTTGAACAACCAAGATATTTTACTAGATTCTACAATGGACCAAAAAGAAATAGAAGAATATCTCTCAATAATCCACTTGACCCATAAAGAGTCCTTTTTTACTTCCAATATCCCTAACATTTATAAGAATGCAGGCTCTCACAACATCCCTACTCTTCCTCAAACCTAAACCACCTTCTTTTTTAGGCCTGGTAACAACCTCCCATATAACCAAATGAAGAGGATTGTCTGGCTCATGATTTTTATTTTAGCCAAACAAGATGGTTCATTATGAGGCATTGAATAAGATGCTTATGTACTCAACAAATTTGATGACAAGGACAAATTAATGAGATCTTATAGTGGGTTGGTTAGTTTTGTTAAATTCTTTATGTTTTGATTTATTATTTCTTATTTTACATGCAATGTGTGAGATCCGTTTGAGCCACCTAGGGATGAGCGCTTCAATCCCTCTACCACTATGTAGATAGTGAGATTGGGACTGGGGTAAGAATGGTTGCATGATATTTGGTATCTAAGAATTAGATACTCCCATATACTTTAAGTAAATAATTTTCTCTAGTCTCTTGAATCGAGAAATCTCTGAAAATTCATAATGGTAAAATTGTGGTGTCTAGGCTTAGGGTCCTGGTAATAATCAACTCCTATCGGTCTCACAATAGTGGCTGAGGGTCCCTTCTCTACCTCGCCAAAGTTGATCCAGAAGGGATTTTCTCTAACCCTAGAGGGTCATCCCACTTCTCATCTTTCCTTTAAGTACTATCACTAGCCACCTTTTAGAAAGTAGTAGGGTGACTTCTCGTCTTCTCATCTCTGATAGAGTGTCTTAAGTTGACATTTACTCTCCCTACTATTCAGTAGCATGGGGAAACAACTAAAATATGAGATAAAATTCGAAAAGTATGCACCAACATCATGCTATGATTTGATCTTAAATTGAAATCCTAATTGATATATGGAAGTACTCTTGAAAGTGGTGTATTCATGTATAGAACTTTTGTGAACTCAATACCACCAAATTGGATATAAGTACTTCCTATGATTGAGGTGAATTTGTAATATGATGAGATAAGGTGGTACTTATGTTTTACACCTCTTGGTTGCTGAGATCCCTATTAGTTGAACCTATGTTGCCCCTATTATTGATCAAATATCAAATATACTTCAGAAAATTCTTCTCTATTGATATGTATCATGCTCTACACCTTTATATGACTATGTCTTTGACACCTAGGTCATGATGTGAAGAATTGTTACAAGATGCATCTTCCCTATTTACTATTATGCCTCTCTATAAGACTCAATTTTCAACTAAATAAATCATATGAAGTCTTGACCACACATGACTATGCTTAAATTCTTGAGTTCTATATTTCACTTCTTTATTTTCCAAAAGATATCCTTTACTTTCTCAATGAGAGGAGGTGATATATATTATAATCGAAAGTATGAAAAATCTTGAAATATGGTTTCTCTATTATTACTTTGATCTTTGATCCCATGACCTTATGAAGTACAGTTTGATGATTGATATTTCTCTGATTTCTTGTACAATCAATGTTTGATGACTATGATTACTAATGTGCTAGATTAGAGTGTTAGTTGACATATGAATCCCCTAACCTTGGTCACATCCCTATTTATGACTATGTCTAATTTTTCATCTTATTGATTATTTATAGTTTGGAAAGGTATTCCCTTCCACCTAATTTTGATTCCTTGACCTAAGTCTTCAATAGGTCAGGTCTATGAAGATACTGATACTTGATATAGAATCTTGATTTAAATACAATCTTAACTATAGTTTGTGGCTAAAATTCTTAGAAAGACCTAGGTTAGGATCATTCATCAAACCTCGATACTGTGGTAATAAAAATTGGTGATTGATATCTCAAAATGTCTCTTGATTTTTGATTGATTGTTGAATAAGGTTGAATGATCTCCTCTGAGATCTAAATGGGAACCTACACCTCAGATTTGAAAGGTTTGGACCTATGATCTTGATTTCCAAACTTTGACTTTCAATATTAACGTACAAAATATTGACACATGATTATGGATCTTGATATTGATGTGACTCTTATAATCACACATGTGGATCTTGAGATCACCCTCGATATATGGCCAGTGACTTTCATATTCCCAAATCTTAAAATGTTTGAAAATATTACTATGTGGGTTCACTCGATTTATGTATTAGGGTGTAACTCTCATGTTGACTTGGGTTGGTCCTTCCATTGACTTTGAGCATGAAATCGTGATATTGAAATGTGATGTTTATCTTGAATTGTTGAAATATGAAATTTTTATCATGGATGTATAACTCCACCTAGGACACATAGAAGCTAGGACCCTAAGATGTTGGAATTATTTTACTTCTAGCCCAATAACTCTATTTGTTTAACTTAAAATCTAATCATCCAAATTTTTGACTTTTGACTCAAAAACTCAGATCTTGAGATGTTCACTCGATGACAATTTTTAGGATGATATTTTTTATGATAGGATCAATTTCCTAAAAATGACCTTGGTCTAGTCATTATCAACCTTGATTATCCTTGACTATGAATGAACATCAATGTCTCAAAATTTGTCTAGATTGTTGCTTTTGGATGAATGATCATTCTTAAGGTATAAAATAAGAAATAATACCCTACTTTGAATAATTCTACAAAAAACATTTGATATATAAATTTTGACTCTTGAATAAAAATAATACTTGATCATGACCTGATTTGATTCATGACTCTCGATGTCGATCCTTAATTGATATTGGTATATGTTTGTCACTAAACTCCATAGATGAATAATGATATATTGACCTTTAGTTGGTCAATATAAGTTTATAAGTTACTCTTGAGTACATCATGATTATGATTTTTGAGGACCTAACATGGATGAGACAGTCTTAGTCTTTGAGGAATTTTTTGAATTTTGAGGACAAAATTCCCGTTAAGGAGGAAGGATGTGTTGAAGTGGATTCATCACCATTTGACTTCTAAATCTAGTTCTATATTTCATTTATTCAATAACACTTTGTCATCAAATAGGTGTCAAACACTCATTTTGGAGGAATTTTGGATAATGGTGGGATTTGAGGACATTGGTGACACTTAATTGAGGAAATTGATATCATTTATATACCTTGAATACATGAATTTCTACTTATCTTAGGCTTGATAATATTTTATTTCGTTCCATTGTCTACCTTTATCCTTTTGTTCCTAAATATTTTTTTAATATTAAGACCATGTTGTTAGCTTTTTGTTCAAATTTTAGCCCAAACAAAGCTTCCTAGACCCTTCTATAAATTTTCAAAGAATGCATGTGAAAACACCTATTTCCCCCTTTGTTTCATCCACATTGGGTTGGATTTTCCCCTTAGTGGGCTGTGCACAGGTTCCCCAACCTACCCAAGGTAGGGGATCCAACCAGCTAGTTGTCGCCTACCTTAGACGGCTAGGGTTGCTACCACTTCCCACGTAAGGGCAGCCAGATCCCATCACAATACAACTTTAATTTTGGTTTCTTTCTTCTTCTCTTCGGATTCCCACCTTATTAACCTAGTTTTTGGATCCAAGAAACCTGATTTCATCAAGCTTATAGGCCCACCTCCCATGGATGCCGCCATGGAGGTTTCTACTCCATAATACACCATAAACCCTAGATCTAACACTATAAATAGATCCCCATTGACTTTGTCTTTCCCCCACGAAGCCAACCTTACCTTCAGATCATGCCATCATACCCTCATATGGTTTTCCCTATCTAGGTCTGATGGCCAATGCTTCTACAAAAATAGAACACTCCATGTTTTTGTAGCCTCTCTCTTTGTTCAAGTATGTTTCTCCCTCTTTCTCTCTCTAGAAACTTGCTTTGACCATACCTTTTGATTACATGCTCAGAAATACATAAAACTATAGTCCATTTCGATAGCAAGAACAAGGCAGACACAATGGAACTACTTATAACATATAATTCCTAATCCTTTTCCAAATTATATTTATCTAATGATCTTTGATGGTGACTTCCAAAACAAGTTCTAAACATCATCTAATTTTGACTTGATATTGTGAAATCAGGTACGATTAGTCTTAGATGTATTATTCAAATCACAATATTGGACTTTTTGAATCTAATCCTTTTGTGTAAATTATATCTTAGTCTTGATCTAGAAGATGACTAGTGACCATATTTTTTAGGTGAAGTTCTATTATGAGCTAAGCATGGATCTTGATAATCTTAAAAACATAAAATATTGATCATGGACATATGCCACATCCAAATTCACATATAAGACTTGAAAACCCTAAATGTTCCTTGTGCCTCTATTATGATGAAATCCCTAATTTTTATGCATGTGTCCTTGTTTACATACCATGGTTTTTTAATCTTGACTTGAGTTACTCAAGATCTTTCTCTAATCTTTGCTGAAAAGTACACATAATCTACTATCTTGAAATTGGTTGATGTGTTGTGATGTAGGGTATGAATATATACCTATGGATAAGAATACTTGTCTACAAACATGGTTGATCTAACTCATTCCCTGTGAATAGAGTTATAAATTTATATATGTATGTTGATCGTTCTCTTGCTTTTCTATTAAACTTGTAAATATACTCCTCATTGTTATTTGGTCTTGTGCCTTTCCCCTTTTGCACATATGGGTCAAGTGGTAACCTTTTGCCTTTTCCTTAGGGTCAAGTGGTTGTGGCCTTTCCCTTGTGGTTAAGTGGCTCCTCAAACTTCACCCACACTCATCATGCAGGAGGATTGATTTTCTTCACAGAGTATATTTTCATTTTTTATGCTGGTGGATATTTGTACTTGTTGGATAATTGAAAGTTGATATCTTGTTAATATATTTTTCCCTAAAATGCAATGTGGTTACTCTTTGAATATATAAATATTTTCTTTTTTTCCATAACAGTAAACAATTTTTGTTTTCATGACTTTTGATCATGATTTTTGATTTAGGAAAACAAGATGGATCATTATGAGGCATTGCTAAATCACTTCCATACTTTATGACTATTATGAAAAGGAAAATTGATGAAATCTTATAGTGGGTTGGTTAGTTTTGATAAGTTCTTTATGTTTTCAGTTATCATTTCTTATTGTACATGCAAGTGTGTGAGATCCATTTGGACCACCTAGGGATGTATGCTCAATCCCTCTACCATTGTATAGGTAGTGGGATTGAGATTAGGGTAAGAACGGTTCTATGACATATGCCTAGTATGGAATCTAATCATGAGCATTGAAATCTAGTCTAAGGTGGATTTCATATCTAGTGTTGTTACGATTTGGATTTACTTGCTATTTAAATAGTTATTTTTTGTAGACATGTCTTATGTGCACTTCAACTTCATTATTGGAGGATGTGTTCCTTGTTTGACTAGTGGGATTCACAAAGATGATGTTATTATCATTAAATTAATTCTTCAGATTTTGACTTTGTTACTCATGTAATATGATTGCAAATATATTTAGCATTTGTGGATTAGTACATAGATATACTATAAAATATGGTTAAGAAGTTAGGATTTGACTAAATGAATCCATTTATGATCGATTGGAATATTGTCAGGAGCCAGATGTATGAAATTTAGAATTCTCTGTTCAGCTTTTCAATATCTTTAAGTTTGTTTTAAGATCAATATACTAAACTTGATGGTAATGCATGCCACTTGGCTGAGTGGGAAATTTCCACTCACTAGGGTTCTATATAAGTCTCATGAGATTGTTTCACATATTTTTAGGTATAATAACATTCAACATAGAGGTCGTGACAAAGAAGATGTAAACAAAATAATTTAGTCTAGAATGTCCCTATAGTATGGGATATGTCAAATTTGTTTCTTTCATGTACTTGTAGTTAAAGTAAGATGAACACATATGAGTAATAAGATCTGATATTGGTTTTAACAGAGTTGAATGACATCTGTAACTATTTAATATGTTGGTCATTTGACATGGCATTGGTTTATAAGGTTTGCAAAAAAATAAAATGTTACATGTGTTTCTTGTAAACCGTTTCAATCGTGTTTCTCAAGAATATGGAATTTTGTTTCTTAATCTAGGTTTAGAATTAGGGATTCTCTCTGATGGTTGAAATGTATGCTAATTAAAGGGAAGTCCCTCATGACTCAAAGGGTCTACTACTACTAAGAGATGGTGACCTCATTCACAACATTCTGGAAAACACCTAGCTCTAGTATGGAGAAAAGTAAAGGTTGGCCATGAGAGAGACTATGACAACCTAGATTTATCTCTCATATATTGTACTCTCACTCTCTCATTGAGTGTCATTCTTAATTAATTTTATATCATTTTTATAGTTGGAAGGTTGTGATGCTCCAATGTACTCATGTACATGATCAAATTCACAATGTATAAATTTAATATGCACTTTGATCTATGTTCTAAGATTTAAGACTCACCATATTGAAATTGAAACTAGACCTCATAATCAAGATTTTCTTGTCCCCTAATGTACTTCAAGAGGTAGAGGATTCAACTAGGAATCCAACAATGCAAAAATCACCTTAATTAGAGCATCGTAGCCCAATTTATGAGGTGTGGAAGCTTTAAGTGCATTTATATCATCTTTGGGCATGTTGCTACTTTGAGACTAGCCTCTTTGGGGCCCAAGAGAGGGAATGAAGCCCATAAGATACCGCTCCTTTCTCCAAACTCTAATATTTTTTCTCCCCAACTGTTAGATCATGTAGTCTGGCTAATGTAAAGAGTGTGACATTGTCACCTACCTATGTACAACCCCCGACAGGTATGGCATTGTGGACATCCCCACCACCTCCATGGAAACATCCAATAACACCCATCTCACCTCCTTTTGACTGATTGAATAGACAAACTCCTTCCCCTTCATTTTGGTTGTTTTCCCCTTGTTGTTTCTCTCTCTCTCTTGCATCCTAGCTTGCTCCCAGACCTTTCTTCTTCCTTTCCCTATCAACGGTGCCACCACACATCTCCTACAAGGTGTCTTGCCTCAACCCCTCCACAAGATCATATTTTGTACTCATCACCTATGTGAGGTCATGGCAAGGGTGACTGACCTTTTTCTAGTTTGTGGTAACGACTCAAGCATAGCTTCATTGCCAGTGCCTCTGCGATCGACAAGCTGCTTCATGTAGCAATGCCTTGGCAAGAGAGCGGGTTGGGTAGGGACATTAGGTGATCATGGAGCTAAATCTTGTTGGTCCACTCGACTAGCAGTGCAGGACCCACTCCTTTAGTCCAAACTCTTGTCCCCCTAATCACCCTCGCCTGGTGGACCAAGTTGTAGCCATTTGTGGCACACCACGTGGACCGTGGGGGACAAGACGTGCATGGTTGGGCATGCATGTGGATGTATGTACATGAACACAGAGCATTAGATCCAACATAGATGGCTGAGATTAGCTAGTGAATGATGGCTAATGCTCCCCTCTCAATTTCACATGGTTTTCAATACAAACCTTCTAAAAACATATCTTACTCATTTTGTGGCCAAAATAAATGACCCAAAACAAAGTTGTCAGCTCAATGATCTCTACGTGATAAATATACTTACATATCTCAAGTCTTTATCTAAATCTCCTGATTTGCTTAATATATGAACTTTGACTAAGTTGATCATATTTGATGCATGTTGATTATAAAGATTGGATTTTTGATACCCAATCTACTTTCTCCACCTCAAATCAGTAACTTATATGAATCATGAGCATTATGGAAACCCTAATCACCCTTCTTGCACTTTGATGTCTCAAATGTACATTTCTAACTTGTTTGGACCTTCATGATGCATCTTGCCCTATTAATGACTAGTATTTCTTCCTAATGACATATAAATATTTATCTATCATATAATTTAATAACTTATTACTATCCATGTCAGATATAACATCCCCTAATACTTTTGTACTATGTTTATTTCATATGACATGTCATGCATGAATGTGACTTATGTATGGCAATGAATGGTTACACCCTAGTCATATTGAGTTTAGACCTTTTTAATGCATACTATTTTATATATCTACAACAATAAATTCATGATGCTTGGTGACCTTAATGCCTATGATCAACCCCTTTGCTCTATGATGGCATATATATGATAGTATTGCATAATGTGACATATGTGACTCGATTTTTGGTTCTTGTACCTTAATGATTTTGTGGATTCGTTTCCCTTGTATTCCTCTCTCAAATCAGGGAATAATATACCCTTATAATAAAATAGATGTGGATGTCCTACCTAATTCACATGTTGAATCTTGATGGCATATGTGAACTATGTGTTAGATCTAAAAGTATGGGCTCTAGAGGGGGTGAATAGAGATAAAAACACTTAAACAAAATTCATTAGACCTTCAAGATATTTCTAAGTTAGTGTGGCAAATTTGAACTTTGGGTGCAACTAAACATGCATAGAAAGTATGAGAGAGATTTAATAAGATCAAGAACAAGCTATGTATAGCAGTTCCAAACTCCAAACTAGGAGTGTGTACATGCACTACTTAGAGAGGCCAACCTCTAGGCTTTTGCACCCTTTGCACCTTCCTTATATTCCATTATAAGAGATACAATATGAACTTCCTTTTCTAGGACAAGAATACCCAACCTTCCATTTAAATACAAGGGAGCCAATAACCTCAAAAAGGACTTACCTATCCAAGACCAAGAGTATTCAACCTCACCAAGGACTTACCCACTTTTACAACAAGTCTTCTGCCTTCACCAAGGACTTACCCACTCCTGCAACAAGTCTTCCACCTTGAAGGAATTACCCAGCCATCTTGGATCTTGCACCTTTGACTTCTCCTTCATCAAGGACAAGCTTTCACAAAGAGACTCCTTACCTTCTTCTTCTACACCTCACTTAGCCAAGAGAGAGAATCTTCATCTTCATTGTAGAAAGAGAGTTTGGGAGGTAGAGTGAATGAAACTCTCACAAGATATATATGTAGGAGTAGATATTTGACAAATCTCCTACTCTCTCTAATAGATGTAGAAAGTGATTAATCTTATGGGAGTCGATGAGGAAAATATCTCTCAACTATACTATAGGGACCTTCATGGTGCTTTTCCAACCATGGGATAAAGCAAAAGGGGTCCTATTTGTAGTTGGGGATGCTTTCTAGCCAGTAGAAGCACTTAAGGACGAATTATAGCCATTTGGGGTGTTGCAACAGATATATTTTTGAGTTTTGCAACACTCCAACTTTTTCAAACACTTTTTCTACACATTCTATATAATGTGGTCGGTTAAGTTTAGTTTTGAGAATCTTGACTGATGGGACTATGTGACAAATCAAATTTGAAGTGTCAGTCAAGTTTATCCTAGATGAAACTTAGCCAGAGGCTTAAATTTATTTTGGATGTGTAGGGGATGTCAATCGAGTTTGTCCTGGGTAAACTCAGATGACCCTGTCATTTCCTAAAATCCATCAAGAGTGTTGCTCGATTTATCAAGGATGAAACTCAACCAAAAAAAGTCCATGTAATGAATTTTGGAAAATGTCATCAAGGTTCTTAAACATTCGTTTTAAGTGCTCCTGATTTTTTCTAAGATTAATTACAAGTCATACAATCATTACAAGTGATTTACAACATGATTCTAATGAATTTGAGGTATCTTTTCCACAAAAGTGTACTTGCATTGATTTTGTCTTGTTTTTATCCAAGTTGGGATGCACAAGTTAGGTCATTTAGAGTGTGTCTATGCCCAATGAAATCACTCAAGTAGAAGCATTAGACACAAATAAGTGGATTGGTTAGTCATTATCAAAACAAGGATTTAGTTAATTTGACTTTGTTTCAACATTCTCCCCCTTTTTAAATATGACAAACCATTCCATTAAAGTAATGAAAGCATCTAAGTAAAATCATACCTTTGGAGAAACCTAGGGGTTTCAATGGAAGTGAGTTCATATGCTCCCCCTCAATTGACAGTCATGGAGTTCTCATATCCCCCTCAATTGATGCTAATTCTCCTACACGATTAGCTTTCATATCATTTATAAAAACTATGTCTTCTACTCATAAATGTCTTATATATATATGTTCTCCCTTTACATAAGGCATGTCTTCTCCCGCTTGTTAGTTCAAAAAGTGAGGGGTGAAAAAAACAACTTGTTAGTAAAAGGAGATAGCAATAGTTATAAAGGAGAGTAGAAGAGAAAAAAATAGGTGCTTTCCCAAGCAAAGTATATAAAGCAAAACAAGACATGCATTTGAACAACCTTGGATGTAACTCTAGCATATATCAATTGCAATGTTCTACAAGCAAGTTACTCAATATAGTAGATATGCAAATCAAGGAACAAGCTTGATTATGTATTAATCAAGGTTCAAACATAACATATAGTTGAATGCAAAAAGATGAACAAGGATAGAAAAAAATGCTTATGAACTACTAGTAGATGATATTACAGGTTAAAGAACAAGCTATGAGTAGATGTAGAGAAAAATACAAACAAAGTGATATGCAATTTCAAAAGCATGAAAGGATATCAGTCACAATCAAATATGCATCATTACCAAAAGATTATTACCACTAAGAAACTCAAGGTTGCATTAAAAGATATACAAGTAGATAAATGTAGCAATTTAGAGCACAATGGAAGAAATTTAGATTATAACCACGAGAGTCAAAGAGATCATCATCAAACATGCATAACAACACAAGATAGGTAATTGTAAGAAATAGATATATCAATCTATAGCAATTAGAGAGATAGAGTTGTATGCAAGATAGGCAATTTAAAATATGACAATATGCAATTTGTAAGAGTACCAAATTAAGGGCCATAGAATAAGGCTAGTGGTTGAGAAAGTTTAGTTGAGAGGGAAATTATCATCTAAAACTCCATCTATATATTCAATGTACAATGTTATCATTTGAGTTTCTAGGTTGACTTCTTGGCCGACAACAACTATTAACATCACCCATTGGTGCTTTTTAGTCGAGTCTCATTAGGACAAACTTGACCAACAACAACTACAATAAAAAACATATATTTTTTAGAAAACACATATATAGAGGCATGATAAAAATATAAGTCATATCCAAACATGTATAGGCAGGTTAGTAATGCACTATGAAAGCATCAAAAACATTTTTTTGAGCAAGAAAGTGATGAGAATCACAATATACTGAAATTGACTCATGAACCATATGTAAAGTGCATACAAACTTTGCAAAAGCAAACAATTATTGGATATGAGCAAGGATATCATTACCTCTGTTCTTACAATTTCTTCTTTAATGTGGATTGAGGAATCCATTTGCAAGTCAATGAGTCAAGTCAATCCATTTGCAAGTGACCTACAAGAAGAAACTTCATTTGTACTGGCCATGAGAGCACAATGGCATCTTCCATCTTCACATCCACTAGTTCTTTCATTTGTATTGATGCAACCTTTGTGATCTTTCTCTCTCTTGTCCTCCTTCATTTTCTTGTCTTGCACTCTTTGAAGGAGTATCTTCCCTCTTGATAGTGCACATCTTCTCCTACTTGTGGAAGTTTTGCTTGAACAAGACCCACTCTGATACCACTTGTTAGATCTAAGATGATGGGATCTAGAGGGGGGTGAATAGATCTAAAAGCAATTAAACAAAATTCATTAGACCTTCAAGATATTTCTAAGTTAATATGAAAAATATGAACTTTGAGTGCTACTAAACATACATAGCAAGGATGAGAGAGATTGAATATGATAAAGAACAATCTATGTATAGTGGTTCCAAACTACAAACTAGGAGAGTGTACATCCACTACCTAGAGAGGTCAACCACTAGGCTGTTGCAACCATTGCACCTTCCTCATATTCAATTATAAGAGATACAATATTCCTTATTTTTGGGACAAGGATACCCAACCTTCCCTTTGAGAACAAGGGAGCTATTAAAATCACAAAGGACTTACCTATCCAATACCAAGAGTCTTCAACCTCACCAGGGACTTACCCACTTTTGCAATGAGTGTTCTGTTGGTATGTATGCCCTGAGAGCCAATCATGGGATGATTGGTGGGATACATTAAGATTTATTTGATAAACTTCAAAGGCAAGCTTCCAATTCTTTTTGGTTTAGTCATATGAGATAGTGATAGAACAAATTGAATGTCTAGAGAATGACAGTACTCAATGACGTATGCCTTCAGGTTCATGACCTGAACGATGAGATCATACAGATGCTAAGAGTTTGTACATTCTTGTTATGTCCCTAGTCGGATGTCATTGTGGAAGGTAGATAGACAACAATGACACACAAGACTAGATTGTGGTGTTGGTTGATGACATAATCTCATTAGTCATGATATAGAGATATCAAACCAAACACATAGGTACTTGTTAGAGAACAAGTGTACCGGACAGACCCACCGTGAGTTTGACACATGGAACCATGACATGGTAGTCACAGTCAGTACTCACAGTGATGGTGGTGAGTGTGATTCTTTGACCTGAAATCACTACACTCAACACATGTCATTGGGCACACTTTGACATCATCAAACGCAGTCCTGAAACATGGGTTGTTATAAAGGTGATGATTGGGCGGCTTTGACACATGGGGCTTTTGAGGGGTGAGTGATAGATATGGGATTTGTCCCTCCTAAGGGAGTTTGATATCCAAGGCCACTTGATGAGTAGGATTGAGATAGGTGTGTGCACGCATGTGTGAATCAGTATGTGATATTGATGTCATACATATCTCCTTCAATCTACTCTGAGATCAAGAAAGTGAATGAACGTTGACAGGATGACTGTTCCATGCCTTGAGTTCATTCGGGATATCAGTGACAAAGGAATTATACATTCACTGTAACACCATTCACAGATTGTAGGATGAAATTTGTTCTCCAACTTTCTACTTTCACTTGGGTAGCAATGATGTGTGACTAGGCAGCGCTCTTTGCTTGTGAAGTCATAAGTGTTATGGACTTTCACTGCCAACGTGAAATGGACCTGCAGGGTCACACACATAGGATTTAACCTGGAAGAGGAGTTTTGTCCACAAAGCAATGTTTAGATAGATTACTAAAGGAGTTTAGTAGTTCAATTAAACACTCAATCAGTCGATGGCTCAATATCATATGGTTCAAGGTGTTGGACGCATTGATTGGAGTATCAGATTGATTGAAATCGCAATTGACTGATTTTGCCCAACCTGTGCTCCCAACCGATCGACTCAAGTGTTGAACTGGTCGGCTGAGGTTGCTGAACCGGTCGACTGGAGTGTCCAACCGATCGGCTCATGACCAGGTTGAAATGACCGGTTCAAGGGTTGAACCGATCGGCTCAACTGGTGCAACCAACCAGTTGGGAAAGTCATGTCGGCAAGAATTTTCTTTTCATTTAAAATTGCCCAATTCGATTGGGAATAACATTGGTATTCGATACCAATTGGGAACAAAACAAGGAAAGTCTTTTTGAGCTGGATCAGGACAGTGAACCGATCGGTTGGAGTGTCCCAAACGATTGGCTCAGGTCCAACTGATCGGCTCAAGGGCCGAACCGATCGGCTCAGCTGTGAACCGATCGTTTCAGGTTGTGAACCAGTTGCTTTTTGTCGAAAATCTCGAACCCTTCTACTCCTGTTTTAGTCCCGCATTGCCCGGGATGGAAAACCCTATCCCATAACCCTCCTATATATAGGGGTATTGGGGGCTTCTCAAAGAAAAACTCAGTGCAACCAGTTGCTCTGCAAAGTTGTCATTCTCTCTGGTTTTGGTAACCGAGAGAGAGCCCGAGCAAGTGCTTCCCGCAAAGGGAGGTGCAGCAAGGGAAGGACAACTGCAGTTGCAACTGGAGGCAGGAGAGTGTGTTGGCGACTAGTACCTCAATAGGAGGGTGCGACTCCTTCCACTTCCTTGTGGGACAAGGAGTGTGGAGTTCTAGGTGGTCCGTGTGGACTACTACAGAGGCGGGAGGACACTGCCACTCAGGAGGACAACTGTCATCCGACAGTCTGGTAGGAGGAGGAGGAGTTAGTCCCGGTGCGACCAGGAGCTGCACAGACGCCGTCTAAGACCGGAGTTGAAGACCGCGCATTGCACGAGGTATTTTCGCCGAGCAAGCCTCGGGACAAGGTATGATTCCACAAACCATCCTTTCCTATTATATAGACGTTGACGCGTTTCCTCGGTATGGGTTGGGGGAGAAAATTTTTGTTTCCACTGCCTTCTCTGTCTCCCCTAAAACCCAACAGTGGTATCAGAGCCACGTCAACTGCTCTATATTTTAGGAATATCGATATGATCGATTTTGGTTTGTCGCCTTTATTTATTGCATGCGATGCGAATAATATTGGCTTTATGCATGTCCAATCCTAAATCCACAAATCCCAATTACATATATGATATGTATTATTAATGCACTCGATACGCGTCGCCCTTAAATGAGTTTTGTGGTGGATGTATAGCGTGGTTATGGCCAATTAACCCTATCTGTGTATGGTTGTTTTTGGTTGCTTGCATCTCGGTCTACGCACCAATCTTCCCTCTCCTATTCCTGATGTAACTCAAAATAATTCGAGATTCTTTCCTACCTTTGCTCCCCCCGAATATAACTCGGGGTTTCCCTTTTTAAGCAATGTAAAATTAGGATAGATTTTATTTCTTGTTATGTCGAAGACCGGCGGACATCCAGACAATAGTTGAAACGATCAGTTCAAGGCGTGAACCGATCGGTTGACATTCCAGACGGTCGGTTCAAGGAGTGAACCGATCGGTTGATGACCGATCGAGGAGCGAGACGATCGGGTGGCAGACATGACGAGATGCACGACGTCCAGGCGAACCGATCGGTTGGAGGAGCCAACCGATCAGCTGGTGGCACCCAGATGACCGGCCGGAGAGTTCAGATCATTCATGTGATGAGTTGATCAACTCAGATGGCAAGGCACAGATGTTCATCTTGTACATGTTGCATGTGATGTAGACCTAGATGACCGTGATTCCTCTTGGCTCGAGGAATCACATTAGGATGGCCATAATCATCGCTTTTTATGGTTTTGTGCATGTTTTCTATGGGATATAGCATGTATATGATACATACTATGTATTGTGGTGATTGGATATGTATATGTATATAAAAACCAAATCCATCATTAAAATATTAAGTTTTAGATGCATTCCAAATGCGACACATGTGAAAAGCTTGATCGACCAAGTGTGGGCACGCCCTAGTGTGGTGCACCGTCTATCTCGTGGAAGCGTGAAGGATGAATGTGTGGGTCTGCCCTAGCAGGGTGCATATTCATCGTGTTTGCTTTGGGTCAGACTTAATAAGGTGACCTAGATAGGATCTAGCGCTTTAAGGCATGGAGATGATCATTGCAAGGAGTTGTATATGACATCTTATCAAGAGTTGCATATGATGCAATTGGCAAAAGTTGCGTACCTGAGAGATCTAAGTTGTGGGCGATCAGCCCTAGCTGACTCATGACTTAGAGGATTTCAGGATCTTGCCCACTAGAAGGTTGTACACTGCAATCTTTTGAATTGATGGTGAGGGCTATCAATTTGAACTAAAAAAGTGGGAGTGATAATTAATTAAAGGCCTAATTTTATCGTCAACTTTTCAAATCAATCAAACAAGTCAAAAGAGTTTTGGACTAAAATTGCATATATTTCCTTTTGTTAAAATAAATGGTTAATCAACAAATCACTTTATTTGCGATCGGTCTTTGAAACCAACAAATTAAATGGGAATAATTCCATGACTGGTTAGGATGAAGAGAAGTGTTATCAAAGAGTGAAAGCTCTAAGTCCTAGTTATACCAGAACCAGATGAACTCAATCCCACCACATCAATGACTGAAAGTATGCTTATGGAAGCATACCGAGGAAAACATTGATGAGGAGTGCTTGATGTTGTGTTCTCTGAACTATGAGTTGCAGAGACAACATGAGACATGTGATGTCTCCAAGATACTGTCCTAGTATGTCATGACAGAAGGAGATCCAGTAAGGTATTCACACACTCAATGTGATTGGGTATGTGGAAAACCTGACTAAGAAGGATTCCCTCTGAGCCAAAAGTTGGCTATTGGTATGATACTGCAAATGTTGCGAGAATCATACAATTCATGATAAGCTACAACATGAACAACTTTGACAAGCGTTGACAGAGTTGTTGGACATGTTGAGGATAGTAGAGGCAAAGATGAAGAAAGACAAACCATAATCTTTGATGTGATCAAAGAGAAAGGTAATTCTTAAGGGCAAGGATAAGGGCAAAGCAAAGAAGTGTTCTGATGCTAGCCAGCAATCCAAGCCGTTTTCAGCCTCAAGGCACATGGGGAAAGGGTGTATGAGGGATTGACCTCTATATCTGGAAGAACAAAAGAAGATGCAGGAGGGGATGGAGATCTCCACCTAAGGTATCATGAAATAAACCACTTCTTAATCTGAGGTATATGATACCAAGATATGGATATGTCATATATGATATGCAATATCTACAAAGAAATGATGGCCTTTGTGAAAGGACCAAGAAAGAAGTACCCATCATTGGAGCAAGTGTTTCTGCCATAGATAGGAGCATCTTTTAGTTTATTTCAGCCTAAAGGGAACGAAATAGAGTTGAGAACTGCTATTTCATATATTGCCAAGGGATAGAAACACTTTATTTTTTCATATTGTATGACAATGATGGCAATTAATAAAGTTGATGTTTCAATCTTAAAGATATGATCTTTGTGGCAATGCCTTGCTTATCTTGTGATACATGGTATGCATAAGACAAAATGATACCTAAAGTTATTGATAACTCAAACAATCAAATTAGCATAAATCATGAGAAATTCATTTCTAGTTTCCATATGATGGATAAATCTAGACTCTTTTGGTTAGAGAACCAGTAAGAGACATGAATCTCTTATACATGATTAATCAATATTCACTAATGGTAATGGGAGAATGATTATCCTATTTGGTATAATACATGTGATGTATTTACATACCTATTGGAACAAATGCTAATACTTCAAATGTTGTTTAGAGAAATACCAATATGAATATCTTGAAGTGTTCAAGATTATCATAGATGAAGTAAAAATTTGGTAAAGTGTTAATTCTTGATGAGATCAATGAATGCAATACTTGGACCAAATGTTTGAAATCCTTATGAGTAATTATGATAGTGCATCATAGTGAACTCATGATTAAGGCATTGTGATGTCTAAATCAAGAAGGAATCATACTCTAAGGAGTTAGAGAATGATTATCAAATAACTAAATTCTTCTTAATAAAAGAATACCCCACACTAATATAGAACATTGAGAATCACAAGGAGTTGTGAGTTCTTATATCCTTAACAGATACACCTCAATTATCTATGTCATGAGTTGTTCATGTGATGAGTCAACTATCTAGATAAATATGAGGAACCGAATTTTGAGTTATGGTTTATGACCATTACATCCTAAATGACTTCCATGTGAGCCATAAGGTATGACCTTGATGGTAGCACTCATTGGATCATATCCATAAGTGCAAATAAGTCTTAAGTGTTAAGACACATGGATAACATTTTAAGAAGGATGATGCTTGTTAATTGCAACTTAATGACTAAGACATTTGGCATATGGATACTAAAACCACATTCCTATGAGGAATAAAACCAGGATGTGTACATGACACAACCTATAAGGTTTATGAATCCACTAATGCAAATTAAGTCTAGAAGTTACAATGGACTAATCAATATGATTGATTGAGTACAAGCAACTCAAAATTAGATCTTTACTTTGATGATATAGTCAAAGGGTTTGACTGATAGGTCAAAGATAAAGAGGGGATCTGTGATTTAGTGGGAGTGTATTCACATTCCACATGTTGATGTGAAATGGAATTGTTCAAGAATGGAAATCCAAAAGTGGAAATTATCTTTAAGGAAGATAGAGATGTTTTGTATATGATAGGAATAGAGATCTATAGAGATAGTTCTCGAAAAATCTCTTGACCTAGAAAGAGAAATCATACATTGGCAATCTGTACTGAAGGGTTCAGTATGCACAGATTCAGTGGGAGAAAACTTGTCCATGTTATATGGATATTAGTATCCCAAGGCCAAGTGTCCAATTCTTATGAAGAATGGGAACACTAGGAATAGATATGGATCTATCATGTATGTAATCATCCCATTATCTTTCATGTATGACATGGCAACAATAAAATGCATTCATCATCTTGTATGTAGGACATGGCAATATGATGTGCTCATCCTGATAACTCGTATGTAGGACATGATGAGTGGATGTCTGTCTACTTCCAGTAAGGGTTACTGGAATACCATAAGAACTTGATAAGTACTTGGGAAGTACTAGTTCTATGGAGATAAGGAAGAGTTCGATGTAAAAAGTTACATTGATGCGAACTTCTGAAAGGACAGAAAATTAATCGCAAAAATATATGTAGGATATATAAAAGTGAAAGTTTGTTGATAATTGGAAGTGTTCCAATAAAATCATTTAAAAAGGAAATGCCGAGTATCTATGTGTTAGAGAACAACAGTGGATACTATATGGATCTGAAAGTTCATAAGATGAACTTATAGATATTCCGCTCATTGATGACAAGTCTAGAATCCTTGATCATGCAATGTGGCTAAAGGTTAGCAAAGGAATACTAGATCACATATTACGGCAACTCCATCTCATACATGTGACGTACATCGAAGAGATGTGAGACATGCAATTTATACTGACTTTGGCAAGGTGTTGCCATTACTCACTATGTTGGCACTAGAGCACAGTAACATGTGGGACATGTTTGAAGATCACTATGAATATGATTCATGGGTGATTGGCTCACAGTGCAAGTGGGAGTCTGTTGGTATGTATGCCCTGAGAGACAATCATGGGATGATTGGTGGGATACATTAAGATTGATTTGATAAACTTCAAAGGCAAGCTTCCAATTCTTTCTGGTTCAGTCATATGAGATAGTGATAGAACAGATTGAATGTCTAGAGAATGACAGTACTCAATGACGTATGCCTTCAGGTTCATGACCTGAACGATGAGATCATACAGATGCTAAGAGTTTGTACATTCTTGTTATGTCCCTAGTCGGATGTCATTGTGGAAGGTAGATAGACAACAATGACACACAAGACTAGATTGTGGTGTTGGTTGATGACAGAATCTCATTAGTCATGATATAGAGATATCAAACCAAACACATAGGTACTTGTTAGAGAACAAGTGTACCAGACAGACCCACCGTGAGTTTGACACATGGAACCATGACATGGTAGTCACAGTCAGTACTCACAGTGATGGTGGTGAGTGTGATTCTTTGACCTGAAATCACTACACTCAACACATGTCGTTGGGCACACTTTGACATCATCAAACGCAGTCCTGAAACATGGGTTGTTATAAAGGTGATGATTGGGTGGCTTTGACACATGGGGCTTTTGAGGGGTGAGTGATATATATGGGATTTTTCCCTCCTGAGGGAGTTTGATATCCAAGGCCACTTGATGAGTAGGATTGAGATAGACATGCGCACGCATGTGTGAATCAGTATGTGATATTGATGTCATACATATCTCCTTCAATCTACTCTGAGATCAAGAAAGTGAATGAACGTTGACAGGATGACTGTTCCATGCCTTGAGTTCATTCGGGATATCAGTGCAAAGGAATTATACATTCACTGTAACACCATTCACAGATTTTAGGATGAAAGTTGTTCTCCAACTTTCTACTTTCACTTGGGTAGCAATGATGTGTGACTAGGCACCGCGCTTTGCTTGTGAAGTCATAAGTGTTATGGACTTTCACTGCCAACGTGAAATGGACCTGCAGGGTCACACACATAGGATTTAACTTGGAAGAGGAGTTTTGTCCACAAAGCAATGTTTAGATTGATTACTAAAGGAGTTTAGTAGTTCAATTAAACACACAATCAGTCAATGGCTCAATATCATATGGTTTAAGGTGTTGGACGCATTGATTGGAGTATCAGATTGATTGAAATCACAATTGACTGATTTTTCCCAACCTGTGCTCCCAACTGATCGGCTCAAGTGTTGAACTAGTCGGCTGAGGTTGCTGAACCGGTCGGCTAGAGTGTCCAACCAATCGGCTCATGACCAGGTTGAAACGACCGGTTCAAGGGTTGAACCGATCGGCTCAACTGGTGCAACCAACCAGTTGGGAAAGTCATGTCGGCAAGAATTTTCCTTTCGTTTAAAATCGGCCAATTCGATTGGGAATAACATTGGTATTCGATACCAATTGGGAACGAAACAAGGAAAGTCTTTTTGAGCTGGATCAGGACAGTGAACCGATCGGTTGGAGTGTCCCAAACGATCGGCTAAGGTCCAACCGATCGACTCAAGGGCCAAACCGATCGGATCAGCTGTGAACCGATCATTTCAGGTTGCGAACCGGTTGCTTTTTGTTGAAAATCTTGAACCCTTCTACTCCTGCTTTAGTCCCGCATTGCCCGGGATGGAGAACCCTATCCCATAACCCTCCTATATATAGGGGTATTGGGGGCTTCTCAAAGAACAACTCAGTGCAACCAGTTGCTCTGCAAAGTTGTCGTTCTCTCTGGTTTTGGTAACCGAGAGAGAGCCCGAGCAAGTGCTTCCCGCAAAGGGAGGTGCAGCAAGGGAAGGACAACTGCAGTTGCAACTGGAGGCAGGAGAGTGTGTTGGCGACTAGTACATCAACAGGAGGGTGCGACTCCTTCCACTTCCTTGTGGGACAAGGAGTGTGGAGTTCCAGGTGGTCTGTGTGGACTACTACAGAGGCAGGAGGACACTGCCGCTCAGGAGGACAACTGTCATCTGACAGTCCGGTAGGAGGAGGAGTTGTCAGTCTTGGTGTGACCAGGAGCTGCACAGACGTCGTCCAAGACCGGAGTTGAAGACCGCGCATTGCGCGAGGTATTTTCGCCGAGCAAGCCTCGGGGAAAGGTATGATTCCACAAATCATCCTTTCCTATTATATAGACATTGACGTGTTTCCTCGGTATGGGTTGGGGGAGAAAATTTTTGTTTCCGCTGCCTTCTCTGTCTCCCCTAAAACCCAACATGTTCTTCCTTCACCAAGGACTTACCCACTCTTGTAACAAGTCTTCCTCCTTGATGGAATTACCTACTTTTCTTGAATCTTCCTCCTTTGACTTCACCTTCGCCAAGGAGAAGATTTCACTAAGGGACTCCTTCCCTTCTTCTTATTCACCTCTCTTAGCCAAGAGTGAGAATCTTCATCTTCATGGTAAAAAGAGAGATCAGGAGTTGGATGAAGTGAGATCCTCACAAGATATACATGTAGGAATAGCTCTCTTACAAATCTCCTACCCACTCTATTGTTTGTAGCAAGTTATTAATCTTATTAGAGAGGAAGGAGGGAAATATCTTCTAACTATACTATAGGGACCTTAGTGGTGGTTGTCCAACCGTGGGATGAAGCCCAAGGGGTCCTAATTATAGTTGGGGATGCCTTCTAGCCAGCAGTATTTAAGGACAAATTATAGTCATTTGGGGTGTTGCAACATATATATTTTTGACTTTTACAATATTCCTATAGTTAGAAAAACTTTTTCTTACTGAGCTCCATGACGATCTCATAAATCTGTTTGTGCAAGATGGGAGGTGGAAACCGGTGAAACTGAGTAGAATGAGACCTGTGGTGTCACATGTTTGTTTTGTAGACAATCTCATCCTATTCGCTGAATCCAGTACTACACAAATGAAAAACATCATCTCTTGCTTTGAGTTGTTCGGGAAATAATCATGCCAGTCTGTCTCTATAGACAAAACCAGGATATACGTCTCACGAAATGTTGACAGAATAGAGAGAAGAAGGATTGAGTGAATCTGTGGATTCCAGATTACTGAGGACTTGGGGAGGTACCTAGGTGTACCCATTCTTCACTCGAGAGTCAACCAAAACACTTATGTTGATGTCCTTGCAAATATCGACACTCACATTAATGCATGGTCCACTCGCTGCCTATCCATGGCGGGCAGAGTGTGTCTTGCTAAGAGCTCCTTGACCGCAGTGCCCACTTATATCATGCATTCTGCCCGACTACCGACCATCCTATGTGATACAGTTGATGGTATTGTGAGGCGATCTATCTGGGGGGGAGGACATAAGGATTACCCGATGTCACTTGTTACATGGAACAAGGTTACCAGTCCTAAGCAGGAAGGAGGCCTCAACATCAAAGCCATGAGGGAGTGGAATGAAGCTCTCCTGCTCCCCAATGCCTGGAACACCCTATGTGAATCGAAGACTGTGTCACAGAAATGGAAATCCAGTCCCATGAACCAAACGTATACTAAAGGCAACATGCGGAAGCGTAAAGCTTAGAACACATGAATAGATAAAAAGATAAAGGCACCAACATAGTCTCAACATTCAACAAGTATAAGTTATAAAAAAATGCATTATATTCATGAATTCAGTTACATATTTCCAGAGTCAAGGTACAAGTCATTCATGTGCACAAAATCTGGATCTTACAACAAGTACACCTAGCATAGATCATCGAGCCCAACAACCTTCTAGCCATCTCTGAACCTAAAAACAAAATACGAGAAATAGGTCAACACACGAGGTGTTGAGTATGGGGTAGAAAGATACATATATGTATAAGCTTTGCATAATTTAAAAAGATTTCAAGACTAAACGACAAGAATAAACATGTTAACTATTTAACAAAATGCAAAACCATGTTTTATGTCATTTCACTCCATTATAGCAACAATATCAAGCATGTTTAAGGCCTTTGACCATCTTCTCGTCGGAAGGGTCCGTAAGGGTGCTCAAGATTAGCTAACCCTTTATATGAGAGGGAGCTCAAGGCCATAGCCAAGAGCTAACCCTTTATCAACAATATTATAATGGACTTTTATATATGTGTTCAAGTTATAAAACCGACAAGGCAAACATCGAGTAAGACATAGCAATACTACATGGCAATAATTGAGCAAGTAAACAAACAAGCATACAATACATGCATTTTCAAGAAAGAATGTGATACTCATATAACTAGATAAGGCCCATACCTGATTCAGAGATTTCATAACCTAACATGTCCTTCACCATCTACCCACATGTCGAACCTGATTAAGAACAAGATTGCATATATACATTAGATTCTCATCATTAACCATGATTATCTTCTTTTTAGGGTTTTGTCCAAGTTGGGTTCAATGTTGGTTATAGTAAATTAGATGATCTCATATTGATTTAGGGTCCATCATAAGAGTTTGGTTCAAGTTTCATATCCTTTTCGAGGTTTCATCTGGACATGATAAGATTTAGGACACTTCTGCTCAAATTAGGTCACGAGACTCATAATAGAGTAACCAAGATCAAAGGTCATCAATGAAATAGAACCAAGCATAAGGGATGGTTTAGATCGACAAGAATAGGACATAAGAGGCATAAATAAGGTTGGGTAGATGTCCCTTAGAGTGTAGGTATCATTGTCCAAACTTGGTATCATCATCAACATTCATTTTAACATCAACATAGTTCACGTATGCCATCAATATTCAACATGAGACTAAAGTGGGACACCCACATACAAGATATCATGAGGTATATAACATGTCTAATTTAGAAGATTAAAGAGAAGAGATTAAGATCCATATTAGGATTGGGGCACTATGAAGATAATCGAGTAATGCAAAAACACATAAGGTAGCCACTAGGATACTTAGGGATATACCCACTGACATAGGTCAAGAGGAGATGAACCTACACATCAAGATCTCACAACATCACAAGCTTACTAATTTCATAGTGAGGAGGGTATAGGTTCATCAAAAGTTTCAAGCTTTAATCATAATCAAGCATTCATCATTGTCAACAAGGTCAAACTTCGTATTTCAGCAAAGCAGTAGAACTACGAGGAGATATAGGGTATGGAAGTTGGTCCAATTTGTTGGTCTCATTGAGAGGATCAAAACAGTATATAGGTTCACCATATTTGGCCAAGGAAGTTAGGAGCTATGCATTTTATAAGATATCAATCCAAACTATAGGAGTTCACATTGGGTGTTACCTTGATAATTTATTGGTCGATCTGGGCCGTTGCTTGTTGGGGAATCAATATGATGGTCAACAACTATCTTTCCTGCCCTCATGGACTCCCCACAGGATTCCCCTGTTCCAGCTTGGAGCAGAGGACGAACAGAGGACTTGCATCTCTCTATCTCCAGTGGCCTCGACGGTTGCATCAGCCTAGACGAAGTGGATATGAGGTAGCTAGGGCCTTGGTTGTACCTTCTTCGGCCACTGTTGGTCTTGCTTGTGCTTGCATCGGGGGGTGAGGCCATGAGTCGTAGCTAGTGGCTATTTTAGAGCTATTGGCAGAGGAGAGGACAATACACCAAACCATGGTTTATTTGGCGAAGAAGAAGAAGAAGAGATGGGAGGAGGAATAGGGGCTGGCGGTTGGTTCACTTCCTACCACGGTGCCAAAGGTGGTGGTGTTAGATTCCACCCATGAGTCACAACAGGGCTACATTACAAAGGGAGGGCGGCGACAAGTTGTTTTCAGCAGGTTGGCGGCCAGCTCTAGAACAAGATAGGAAGGGAGGAGCGATGGGGGGAAGAGGGGCAAGAGTAGAAAGGAGAGCTTTAAATAGTGTAAGGGGGGTTAGGGTTTGCGTTCTCTTCAATTGTAGTGGGGTCTTCATTTCTTTCTAGATCTGGATGGAGGAGAGGGATGACTCTCCAGTCAATCGCTTATTCCCCTTTTGGGAAGAAGGAACAAACTAGCTAGATGGGATGCACGTCTGTGATTGGGCCCAAACTGTTTACTGCCACATAAATCAATTAAATCAAGAATAGATTAAGACAACCTTTGTAAACTCATAACTCGGGCTCTCAAGATTGAAATGATGTGATTCTTGAGTCGTTAGATTCAGATTCGAAAGATCTACCACTTGGAATATAATAGGGAACAAGTATATCACATTGAATAGGTTCAAAAATTTCTTACAAGAGGGTGATATGTTAAGAGCTAAAAACTTAGGTCCATGAGCAAATTATGTCGCAAAGGTGAAAATCAAGCATATTTTAATCAAAATGGGTCATCGAAAAGTTGAGTCATGGAATCAAACTCATTTTGAGTGATATGAGTTACTAATTAAGAGAGAAATAGTATAATGAAGGAGAAAGAAAATTGAGGTTGTCACATCCTTCCCTCCTTACAAGAAATTTCGTCCCTAAAATTCAACCAAGATTATAGTTAAGAGTCAAAGCCAATATCCATCTAGTCTAGGTATCCAACCATGGTTATCAAGGCATTTTGCATGATGTATGCATACTAGGTTATCCTCATCAAGGGTGTACTCATCTCGATTATATACATATTACTTATTGTTCCATCATAATGTGACATCATCATGGAATTAGGGTTTACCCATCCTTTAGTATCCCTACATTAGGGTTTTACTCAAATCTTCATACGAGAATAAGGTGTATTATCAAAATCTATGTTTATGACTTGTCAAACGAACATGTTCATGGTCAAGACTTTCAAACGAGACTATCATCGGGTGCGTATCTCATCTTCACTTTAAATTTCTACCAAATCTAATCAATTATGTTCACCATTTCTCTTTTTTGGATCTGAAATTAAGTAATTTATTCATCTTGCTTATTCGAGTTATGTCCCCCAAGACCATTGTCATGTCAAGTTGACCATTTTTTTGGGTGCGAGATTAGGCATGTTACCCCCGATTATTCATGATGAGATCTTATGGCATCATCATATCCATTTCATGATTTCAAGGCTACATCTTTTATGTATAGTATGATTTCATACTAGGTCTAGCTTATGAGAGTGGCTTATCATGCATATTCAAGTTTTTAAACATAAGTGAGATATTTCATGTATCAAGCATCATTCTAGGAACAACATTATCATCAACGTCAAGATTTTGAAAATTGTATCTAGAAAGAGCTCCACAAACTCAAGCCACGCAAGCTAAGACATACATATGTTCAATAAGACATGCTAACCACAAACTTCTATCCATACCAAAAATTTCTACCCATCTTTCAATGAATAAGGGTAACCACTAGATTCTTTTATATACAACTACTAACCCGTATATGAGGCTCATCATGGATATCACACATCATGTACATATCTTAGGGTCTTGGGACATCTCCCTCACTGGTATAGCAAGCATAAATATTTTAATTGCCTCTTTCTCTAAGGTTATATATTTTCATGGGACATCTAGGGTTCAACATTTTCAAGGAAACCACCCGCTAGGTCACTCAACTCATATACTTAGAAGTATTCTAGCTAGGGACTCGTCATAAAGTATTTCATCATTCCTATGTTTCAACATTTCAAATATTTTGGAGTTTAAGTACTCTAACCTTCTCCAGAGGTGGGTCAACTCATATCAAAATGTCACCCTATTCATATGTCACATGCTAGAGGTCCCCCCTTGTAAAGAGATTGAGGCCCGTGTTGGTCTCAAACCATATATCATATATTATATCTCAACATGTACAAGACTAGGTACAAGCAAGCATGCCAACCCACTAGCTATGTTTAGCACATCCACCAAGTCATATGTATCAACAAGGTGCTAGGTCTATCTAGGGTTGCATGGTCAAACTCATTCCATATCATCAACCTCTTTGAATTTGTCAATGACAAATTTGGGTCTTATTAACATCAACATCATCATCAATATCATTATCATCATCTTAGGTTTCTAGGTTACTCACCTGCCTAACCTATATCATGGCTCTAGACAACTCTAGAGACTATCACTATCATCTAATCTCTCTCATCTAGACTTGATGTTACATCTCTTTTTCTTAGATTGCGTGGAAACTCACTGCCTTTCTGCGTGTGGTAACATTTTTCATATGTACATATAATGATACTTGAAATATGTTTTCTCCAACATTTAAATAGATGATGAAATCCACCATACTCCATTCGAATAAAACCAAAATCAAAATGAGTTACCACACTCATGAGGCAGTTTAGTATCATGACACCTAGAGATCTAGCAAGAACATGGGGCACACTTGTGTAGACATCCTAAGTACATGTCACAAATCATGTCAAGGGAGGTAATTTACACAAGTCTACACCTAGTTCTAGAATATCTAGGTTCTAACCTAGAGGCTAAGTCAACCTAGTCCACAAAGGACATGTTATTATGATTTCTAGGGTTGAGATGTAAGGTGAGTTTAGTTTGTCTTTCATGTGAGCAATGTTTGGTGTAGTTATTGTTCATGCTCTGATACCATCAGTCATGGAACCGGAAATCCAGTCCCATGAACCAAACATATACCAAAGGCAACACACAAAAGCGTAAAGCTAGGAACACATGAACAGATAACAAGATAAAGGAACCAACACAGTCTCAACATTCAACAAGTATAAATTATACAAAAATGCATTATATTCATAAATTCAGTTACATATTTCCAGAGTCAAGGTACAAGTCATTCAAGTACACTAAATCTGGATCTTACAAGAAGTACACCTAGCATAGCTCACCGAGCCCATCAACCTTCTAGCCATCTCTAAACCTAAAAAAAAAGAGAAATGGGTCAACATATGAGGTTTTGAGTATGGGGTAGAAAGATACATATATGTATAAGCTTTGCATAATTTGAAAGGATTTCAAGACTAAACGAACAAGAATAAACATGTTAACTATTTAACAAAATGCGAAACCATATTTTTTGTCATTTCACTCCATTATATCAACCATATCAAGCATGTTTAAGGCCTTTGACCATCTTCCCGTCAGAAGGGTCCGTAAGGGTGCTCAAGATTAGCTAACCCTTTTATATGAGAGGGACCTCAAGGTCATAGCCAAGAGATAACTCTTTATTGACAATATTATAATGGTGTTCTATATATATGTGTTCAAGTTATAAAACCGACGAGGCAAACATCGAGTAAGACATAGCATTACTACATGGAAAATTTTGAGCAAGTAGACAAACAAGCATACAATACATGTCTTTTTAAGAAAGAAAGAGATATTCATATAACTAGATAAGGCTCATACCTGATTCAGAGATTTCATAACCTAACATATCCTTCACCATCTAGCCACATGCTAAACCTAATTAAGAACAAGATTGCATATATACATTAGATTCTCATCATTAACAATGATTATCTTCATTTTAGGGTTTTGGCCAAGTTGGGTTCAAGGTTGGTTATAGTACATTAGATGATCTCATATTGATTTAGGGTCCATCATAAGAGATTGGTTCAAGTTTCATATCCTTTCGAGGTTTCATCTAGACATGATAAGATTTAGGACACTTATGCTCAAATTAGGTCACAAGACTCATAATAGAGTAACCAAGGTCAAAGGTCATCAATGAAATAGAACCAAGCATAAGGGATGGTTTAGATCAGCAAGAATAGGACATAAGAGGCATAAACAAGGTTGGGTAGATGTCCCTTAGAGTCTAGGTATCATTGTCCAAACTTGGTATCATCATCAACATTCATTTTAACATCAACATAGTTCTTGTATGCCATCAATATTCAACATGAGACTAAAGTGGGACACCCACATACAAGATATCATGCGGTATATAACATGTCTAATTTAGGAGAATAAAGAGAAGAGGTTAAGATTCATATCAGGATTGGGGCACTATGAAGACAATCGAGTAATACAAAAACAGATAATGTAGCCACTAGGATACTTAGGGATATACCCACTGAAATAGGTCAAGAGGAGATGAACCTACCCATCAAGATCTCACAACATCACAAGCTTACCGATTTCATAGTGAGGAGGGTATAGGTTCATCAAAAGTTTCAAGCTTTAATCATAATCAAGCATTCATCATGGTCAACAAGGTCAAACTTCGTATTTCAGAAAAGTAGTAGAACTACGAGGAGATATAGGGTTTAGAAGTTGGTCCAACTTGTAGGTCTCGTTGAGAGGATCAAAATACTATATATGTTCACTATATTTGGCCAAGGAAGTTAGGAGCTATGTATTTTATAAGAAATCAATCCAAACTATAGGAGTTCACATTGGGTGTTACCTTGATAATTTATTGGCCGATCTGGGTTGTTGCTTGTTGGGCCATCAATCCGATGGCCAGAAACTATCTTGCCTACCCTTGCGGACTCCCCACGGGATTCCCCTATTCCAGCATTGGAGTAGAGGATGAACAGAGGACTTGCGCCTCTCTATCTCCAGTAGCCTCGACGGTTGCAGCAGCCTAGACAAAGTGGAGATGATGTAGCTAGGGCCTTGGTTGTGCCTTCTCCGGCCACCATTGGTCTCCCTTATGCTTTTTTCGGGGGGTGAGGCCATGATTTGTAGCTAGCAGCAATGCTAGAGCTGTTGGTAGAGGAGAGGACAGTACACCAAACCATGGTTTATTGGGCGAAGAAGAAGAGACATGAGGAGGAATAGGGGCCGGCGGTTGGTTCACTTCCTACCACGACGCCAAAGGTGGTGGTGTTAGATTCCACCCATGAGTCACAATAGGGCTCCACTACAAAGGGAGGGCAGCTGCAAGTTGTTTTCAGCAGGTTGGCGGCCAACCCTAGAACAAGATAGGAAGGGAGGAGCGGTGTGGGGAAGAGGGGCAAGAGTATAAATGAGAGCTTTAAATAGTGAAAGGGGGGTTAGGGTTTGCATTCTCTTCAATTGTAGCAGGGTGTTCATTGATTTCCAGATTTGGCTGGAGGAGAGGGATGTCTCTCGAGTCAATCACTTATTTCCCTTTTGGGAAGAAGGAACAAACTAGCTAGATGGACTGCACGTCTGTGATTGGGCCCAAACGATTTATTGCCACATAAATAAATTAAATCAAGAATTGATTAAGACAACCTTTGTAAACTGATAACTCAGGCTCTCAAGGTCGAAATGATGTGATTCTTGAGTCGTTAGATTCACATTCAAATTTTTTACCACTTGGCATATAATAGGGAACAAGTATATCACATTGAATAGGTTCAAAAAGTTCTTACAAGAGGGTGATATGTCAAAAGCTAAAAACTTAGGTCCATGAGCAAGTTATGTCGCAAAGGTGAAAATCAAGCATATATTAATCAAAATGGGTCATCGACAAGTCGAGTCATGGAATTAAACTCATGTTGAGTGATATGAGTTACTAATTAAGAGATAAATAGTATAATCAAGGAGAGAGAAAATTGAGGTTGTCACAGACTGTATGGTGTAGCGGGATGCATAGGCAGTTCATAAAGATTGAAGGAAACCGTTCACAAACAAGCTCCCAATTGAAACAAGTGGTGTTCGAAGGTAAGGAGTTCATAATGAAGAATGTGAGGGTCCAACCTATAAGTGGCAACTCCACAAGATTCTGGATAGACTGTTGGGTGAAACCTGAGTTCAGGTTAGAAGATTACACTTCCAAGCCAATCCCCGAAGATCTAAAAGCCTTACTTGTAGCTAGTTTTATCACTGAGGAGGGAGTGTGGGATGCATATTTCTTGTACGAGTGGCTCATTGCAGAGGTAAATAGAAGTATACGAGGCATTCAACCTGCAGTTCAAGTGGACCACAAAGATGTCTGGGTAAGGTGCCCTACTGAAGATGGCCAATATACGACGTCTTCTGCCTATAATATCTTGAGGAGAGATAAGACCATAGAGGTGGCATGGGATTGGAATAGGATCTGGGAGTTGAAGGTACCCAGTAGAATAAAGATGTTCCTATGGATAGTTGTGCATGAAGGACTGTTGACAAACACCAAAAGGAAGGCCAGAAACCTTACTGAAGATGACAAGTGTAGCCGGTGTCAGGAACAAGTAGAAACTAGTACCCACGCATTGAGGGATTGCATCCACACCCAATGAGTATAGGAGAGACTACTCACACAAGGAGAACTGATGGACCTGCTAGCTCTAAGAGAAATAAGGGATTGGTTGAAAATGGGCCTGGGGAAAGGACACAAAGCGCAGGTGACATTCAGTGTTATATGTTGGCATATATGGAAGAATAGATGCTGTGAAGTGATGGAAGGTGTGCCATGGCCAGAGGATCGTCAGGTAGGACAGATCACCATGGATATAACATTAACCATGAAAGCGTGGGAGGCTGATCGGGGGAACACAACTGTTAAAAAGACCAAGACATGGAGCAAGCCTAAACTGGGATACATAAAATCCAATACAGATGCTGCTACATGCAAGAACAAAGCAGTTTTAGTGTTTATAGGAAGGGACAATGAGGGCAAGTGGATATGTGGTAATGGACGAATGCTAAATACATCCAGTGTCTTAGAAGCAGAACTAGTGGGGATACTAGATGCTATGCAGTATGTGAATGAACATCAAATTGAGAAAGCATACTTTGAGTCTGATAGTAAGAATTTCATCACAATTATAGACAAAGGATATCAGTTGCTACCCAAGGCTTATCACTTGGATCCTGAGGATTAGAAAGCTTCGGCGAAGAGGGTGGAAGATACAACATGGGCACCAAGAAAGGAATCAGGAAGCTAACACCCTAGCTAAACACCATCTCAAAACCAAGAGGTACCTGTATCATTATATTATTCCCCCACCTAGTATGGATGGAATCATATAGTTAGAGTCTTGTAATGGTAGTAGTACTACCATGTTTAATTATGGTTCTAGTAGTGTCACCTGTAATAGTTTTCCAAATTGGCTTGCACGAGGAAGGCAAGCTGAATAAAATATCTTCCTGACTTCTCCTAAAAAAAGAAACACTTTATCTGCATATTCTGTAAAGTACGAACGATTGAGTTTAATTTTTGGAAACTTGAGCCATGACACTATGCGACAAATCAAATTTGAAGTGTTGGTTGAGTTTACCTTAGATGAAACTTGGCCGATGGCTTAAATTTGTTTTGTCTGTGTAGGGGTGTTGGTCGAGTTTGTCATGGGGAAACTTGTCTGGCACTAGGATTTCCCAAAATCCATCAAGGGTGTTGATCAAGTTTATCAAGGATGAAACTCGGCCGACAAAATTCCATTTAATAAATTATGGAAAATTTTATTAGACTACCTAAACATTTATTTTATATGCTCCTAATATTTTCTAAGATCCATTACAAGTCATATCATCATTACAAGTGATTTACAACATTATTCTGATGGAGTTGATGTATTTTCCACAAAAGTGCACTTGCATTGATTTTGACTTTTTTTCCTCCAAGTTGGGATGTGCAAGTTCGGGCATTTGGAGTGTATCTATAAGTAATCTGAAATCACTCAAGTAGATGTGTTAGGCACACATAAGTGGAATGATTAGTCATTATCAAAAGAAGGGTATATTCAATTTGACTTTGAGAGTCAATTAGACTTTGAGTCAACACTATGTTGATGGTTGAATGTATGTTGATGTTTTGATACCAATTTGAACAATTATGCCTTATAATCTAGGGGACATCCTCCCATGTGTGAATCAACTTTATATCACCTATCTTTCTGATCTATTCTCATGTCTTGTATAAAACATGACTTAATGAACATTTATCTTGTTTGCTCTATTATGAGTCTTTTGACCCTAAGATATGCATCATTTGCTTAAACTTTGAAATGATCATAGCATATCAATGGAACATAGAGATGGCATGAAACTTGAACGCCACCTTCACGATGGTCTCCAAACCAATACAAGATCATATATTGCACTAAAATGTAACTTAGAATCTAAGTTGTCCAAAACCCTAAAAGTGAAGCTAGGTAGTGTTAATGATGAGAATCTAGTACATGTATGTAATCTTTTTCTTGATGAGGTGGTTGCTTGTGGTCTAGAAGGTTAAGGTTAAGTTATGAAAACTTTGAATTAGGTATGGACTATAATAATTATATGTCTATGGCTTTATTTCTTGAACTGAGATACAAATCTATGCTTGCTTACTTGCTAAAATATTGCCTTGTAGTATTCTAGTACTGTACTCAATGTTTGTCTCATTGTTAATGTTTTATAACTTACAAAACATTATATAAAACTCCATTATACAAACCTTGTGCACCCACCTGATGTCTTGGGGTAAGGACACAAGGTTAGCTGTCTTACTTGAATTGTCAATATAGGGAAAACCTTGATGATAAAAGGGTCAAATCTTGGTGATGGCCTTGAGTTCACTTAAAAATAGGGTTAGCTAATGTTCATCACCCTCATAGACTCTTCAAATGGGAGGCTAGTCATACTCTTCCAGTAGGACCTTATCCAAAGAGGCCTTACGAACACACAATATTGATGGTATAATTGGAGTAAAATGACATAAAATGGGTGCTTAATTTTCTAAATACTTACCTTGTCTATTCTTGTTTGACTACTTCTGCAACTCTTTCAAATTATGCAGATCTTATATATATGTATCTTTCTGCCCTATACTCAACACCTTGTGTGTTGACCCACTTGTTTCACATATTTTTAGGTTCAAAGATGGTTAGAAGTTGATTGTCTTGGTGAGCTATGTTTAGGTGTACTTATTGTAAGATTTCTAGTTTAGATGAGTAGACTTGTACATTTTGACTCTTGAATATGTAATTGAAATCTTATAATAAAACAATGTTGCTAAATGTATCTTGTTGAATGTTGAGATTATATTAGTGCTTTTATATTTTTATATGCTCACGCAAGCAAAGCTTTTACGCTTCTCAATTCGCCCTTTGTCAGTAAAATGCTAGGGATAGACCATTGGGTCCTATAGCCATGGACTTTATAGTCATTTGGAGTTCAGATATGGGTAATAAATGGTTCTATGACAGATAATTAGAGCATGAATGATAACTACACCCAACATTGCTCACATGAAACACTCTAAAACCACCTTATCTCAAACCTATAAACTTAATGAGTTGTCCTTTGTCGGACTAAGTTGTCTAATCCTCTAGGTTAGGGCCTAAATGTTCTAGAACTAGGTGCTGGCCTGTGTAATCCCTAGAACCTTTCTTTTCTCCTCCTTCTATCCTATTGTATCGGCTGTAGGTTTAGGAGGGTGAGACAAGTGAGATCTTTTTATAACCCTAGATATATGTACGTGGCATTTTCTTAGGGTAGCTTCATAAGATTCCATCATGTTCTTACTAGTTCTCTAGGTTCCATGGTACTATACTACCTAATGAGTGTGGTAACTCATTTTGGTGTTGGTTTTATTTGATTGGAGTATGGTGGTTTTCAACACATGTTTCAATATTGGGGAAAACCTATTTCGAATATTAGTATACATACATATGAAAATGTTACTAGACACAAAAAAACAGGGAGTGTCCATGTGACCTAAGAGAAAGAGATATAAAATCAAGTATAGATGATAGTCATAGTATCTAGAGTTGTATAGACCCATGATAAAGGTTAGGATAGTGAGTAGCCTAGAGGACCTAAGAATACAACAATGACGACGATGATGATGAAGACAATGATGATGATGTTGATAATGATGCCAATGTTGATAATATGAGTTTGCTTCAATATGACTTGAGTTTGTTTTTGGAAGGGTAAAGAACATGTATTGTGCATATGACTTGCTTGATGTGCTAAACATAGCTAGTGGGTTGGCATTCTATCTTGTGTCTAGTCTTGTACATGTTAAGATATGATATATAATTGGAGACAAACACAAACCTAAGTATCCTTATAAGGAGGGACCTTTACCATGGGACATACAAAAGGGTGAACTCTTGATATGGGCCAATCTGACACGGGTGAAGGTCAGAGTACCTAACCACCAAAATATATGAAACGTTAAAAAATATGAATGATGAAACAAATGATCATGAGTCCCTATCTGGAATACATATAAGTATATGAGTTGAGCGTGTGGCTCCCTTGAAATTTTAAATCCTAGATCTCCTAGGAAAAGGTCTAACCCGAGACAAAGAGGAAATTAAATATATGATGTTTTCTATATAGGTGAGGGAGAAGTCCCAAGACCCAAATATTCACATAATGTGTGATCTCCATGACGAGCCTCACACTCTGGTTAGTGGTTGTATGTAACATAATCTAGTGGTTTCCCTTATTTTTATGGTGGGGTAAAAATTTGTAATGGGTAGATGGTTGTGGTTAGCATGTCTAGATGGGCATAGACATGTCTTAGCATGTGTTGCTTGAGCTTGTGGAGCTCACTTTACATACAATTGAGATAAACACAAACCTTTAACATTGATGATAATGTTGTTCCTCAAATGATTCTTGATAGACAAAATAATCTCACTTAAGTTAAAACTTTATATGCTTACAATATGTCATTCTGATAAGCTAGGCCTAATATGAAACCATACTATACATGAAAGATATAAGTTGGAAATGATGAAATTGATAAGATGATACTATGCATGTCTTAAATCAAATAATCACAATGTACAAATTTCTTAATTGTAGACCCAAAATGAAAAGTAATGAACATAATTGGGGATAGTTTTTTGAATTTTGGGGGAAAATTAAAAGATGCACATAATATAGTACAATAATGAAATACACATTGATTTATTCTCATTTCAAAGTCATGATAAAGAAGAGATTTGTTTGATAAATTGGTAACATTTATCTTAATATCACACCTTTAGCTTGTATGAATATCTGAACAACATCCTATTTATATAGGGATATGAGATACAAAACCCCAATGTAGTAGGGATAAGGGTTATGCAACCCTAATGTTATGACGATGTCATGATATGATAAAACACCATGTTATATCTATGAATCAAGTTGGGTACACCTTTGATGATGGAAACCTATGTTTGCACACCATGATGGGAGATGGCTTGATACCTAGGTTTGGTTGTCTAAACACGATGAATATATCGACTTTGCCACTTGTTTATGACTTGGATGAATTTTGAGGGTGAAATATCTTTGAAGGAGGGAAGGATGTGACAACCTAGATTTCTCTCTCATATGTTGTACTCTCCCTCTCTCATCAATTGTCATTATTAATTAATTTGAAATCTCCATAGTTGGAAAGTTGTGATGCTCTAGTTTAGTCATGTCCATGATCAATTTCACAAAGTATGAATTTAATTTGCACTTTTCTCTACGGTCTAAGATTTAATGACTCACAATATTGCAATTGAAAATACACCTCATAATCCATATCTTCTTGTCCCCTAATGTATTTCCTGAGGTAGATGATCAAGTACAAATAAAATGACACAAGAATCACCATAATCAGAGCATCATAGCCCAAGTTATGAGGTTTGGAAGTTTTTAGTGATTTACTTGGTTTTATTTCGTCTTTGGGCCTTTTTCTATGATGTTCCTAGCCTCTTTGGGGCATAAGAGAGGACATGTGTCCTAGAAACCACCCTCCTTTCTCTAAACCATAATACTTATCCACCCCAACCGTTCAATCATACAACATGGGTAATTTAGTGACTGTAAGGTTGTCACCTACCTCCATACATCCCCTGACAGGTATGGCATTACAACCTCCCCCCCACCTCCTTGGAAACCACTACTAGAACCCTTCTTTCCTTTTATCGACAGATTGAATAGCTCAAAATCCTTCTCCCATCATTTTGGTTGTTTTCCCCTTGTTTCTGCTGCTCTCGCTCAAAACCTAGCTTGATCCCATGCCCATCTTCTTCATTCCCCTTCTCAGTGGTGCCACCACATTTATCCTACAAGGTATCTTGCCTCAACCCTTCCACAGGCTCATCTTCCCTACCCATCACTTCCATGAGGTTGTGGTGAGGGTGACTAACCTTTTTCCATCTTACATGGATGGATCAGACATAGCTTCACTATTGCGGCTGAAGAGATACTTCACACAACATAACCCTGGCATGCAAGTGGGTTGGGCAAGCACATCAGGTGAGTATGGAATTGGATCTAGCTGGTCTGCCCAGCTAGCCATGACAAACCCACTCATCCAGTCCAACACTCCACTCCATACTCACCCTAGCTTGGTGGATCAAGTTGCAGCCATTCGTGGAATGCCACATGGACCATGGGGGACCAGGTCATGCACAATTCGGGATGTGGGTGGACCCATGCATGCGACCCTGGTGCATTGGATCAAACACATCCGGACGAGATGAACCAATGGATGATGGCTATTACTCCCCTCTCAATTTCATATGGTTTTCAATTCAGACTATCTAAAAATCATATCTTACTCATTCCTTGGCCAAAATAAATTACCCAATACATCAAATTCATCATCTCAATGAGCTCTACACAATGAATATACTTTCATATCCTAAATCTTCTTCTAGTTCTCCTAATTTTCTACAAAGATGAACTTTGACTAAGTTGACCATATTTTATGCATGTTGATGATTGGATATTTGGTACTCAATCCACTTGCTCCACCTCAAATTAGTAACTTATATTAAATGTGAAGAGCATTGTGGGAACCCTAATCACCCTTCTTGCACTTTGATGTCTTAAATATACATTTTTTATTTGTTTGGATATTAATGAGGCATATTTCCCTATTAATGACTAGTCTTACTTCCTAATGACATATAAATACATATCTACCATGGAAATAAGTAATGTATTACTATTCATGGCCTAAATAATATCCACTAATCACCTTCTACTATGTTTATTTTGTGTGACACATAATGCATGAATATGACTTATGTAAGGAAATGAATTGTCACACCCTAGTCAGATGGGGTCTTAGACCTATTTGATACATAAAACTATTTTTTTATTTATGAAATAGTAAATTATTGAGGCTTGGTGACCTTAACGCCTATGATAAACCTCCTTACTCTATAATGGCATTTGTAACCATAATTTTTCCTATTGTGACATATGTGACTTGATTTGTGGTTCTTCTACGTTAATGCTTATGTAGACCCTTTTCTCTTTTGTTCCTCTCTCAAATTAGGGAATAATTTATAGCTTATGATAAATTGGATGTGGATGTCCTGCCTAAGTCACATGTTGAATCTTGATGACATATGTGAACTCTCTTGATGGTTGAATGTATGTTGATGTGCTGATACCAATTTGGACAATGATGCCTTAGACTCTAGGGGACATCCACCCATATGTGAATGAGATTTATATGACCTACCTTGCTAATTTAATCTCAAATCTTGTATAACTCATGACTTGATGACCATTTGTCTTATTTGCCCTATTATGAGTCTTTTGTCCCTAAAATGAACATAATTTACCTAAACTTGAAATGATCATAGGATACGAATGGAGCATACAAATGTCATGAAACTTGAACCCCACCTTCAAGATGGCCTCCAAAAAAATAAAAGATCATATGATGTAATAATAAGCAACATTGAACCTAGCTTGTACAAAGCCCTAAACTTTAAGCTAGTTAGGGCTAATGATGATAATCTAATACATGCATGTAATCTTGTGCTTAATCAAGTGATTTATTGTGAGATGGTCAAGGTTAAGTTGTGAAATCTCTAAATCAGGTACATACTTTAGTAGTTATATGACTACAACTTTATTCTTGAACTGAGATGCAAATCTATGCTTGTTTACTTGATCAAATATATCCATGTAGTATTCTAGTATTTTACTCAATGTTTATCATCCTTTTAATGTTTTATAACTTGCAAATATAATATAGACTCCACTATACAAACCTTGTGTGTTTGCCTAAAATTTGGGGGTAAGTACACAAGGATGGGTGTCTTACTTGAGTTGTCAAGATAGGGGAGGCGGGGGGCTTGATGATAAAAGGGCTATCTCTTTGTTATTGGCCTTGAGGTCCCTTAAGAATAGGGTTAGCTAATTTTTAGCACCATCATAGACTCTTCCAATGGGAAGTTATCCAGACTCTTACAATGATAAGTTAGTCAAAAAGGCCTTACAAGTACACAATATTGATGGTTTACTTGGGAGTGAAATGATATGAAACAAAACACTCATTTTGCTAAATACTTAACTTGTTTATTCTTGTTCATCTACTCAAGAAACTCTTTTCAAATAATGCAAAGCTTATATATAGATATATATCTTTTTGTCCTGTACTCAACACCTCATGTTTTGACCTACTTGTTTCACATAATTTGAGGTTTAGAGATGTCTAGAAGTTGATGGGATTCATGAGATATGTTCAGGTGTACTTATTGTAAGATCCCTAGTATATATGAGCTGACTCGTACAATTTGTGTGACGTCCCTGGATTTTGGCTTCTCCAAACCCTATTGGGAATGAGAGGTCAGAATCTGAGAACATCATCCAATCATATCAGAAAGCGATGTGGAAGCATAATACGCATACATGAACATACAACAATAACATACTCAACATTCAACATGCATATTTATATAATATGAATTATTACAAAATGATTTATAGTTACATATTGAATGAAAATTCTACAAGTCTGAACATGTATGCTAATAGGATCTTAGAAAATAGGTAAACATGTACAATTGCTCACATCCCATACTTTTATCCCATGCTAGCTTTGAACCTAAAACATACGTGAAACAACAAATCAACACAAAAGGTGTTGTGTACATGGGCAGAAAGATACATATATTTATGTCTTTCATAATTTTGAAAAAGATTTGCAAAAGGAAAGAAAATCATAGAAAACACTTCTTTATTAAGTGAAATATGCCAATTTAAGTCATTTTCCTAGATGAATTGCATTATCAAGGTGGACTAGTACCAAAACATAAATATTGGGCCCATCCCCGTGTACCAAGTACTCTAGGGAAACTCCCCGTACACCGTGTTCTCTAGGGAGGTGTACTAGCCAACATTAATCCATTCCCTCGTAAGGGGGATAATGAACACCTTAAATAACTACAAAACATATACTTATCATTTATGTTTACAAGTGATAAAACATTGAGTACTATATAGTCCTACTACATCCAATATTTGCAAATAGAAGAGTGCATACATACATATCATGATTGCAAGCAAGAAAACCATAGTCATATACTTCAATAAAACCCATGTACCTGAGTTCAGAGATTTCTAACCTATCCTTGATCATCAAGAAGTCTGGTCATCACCTGATTAAGACAAGACCACATACTATCATCAGATTCTCATCATCTTAACCCTAGTCGTGTTCATTAGGGTTTATATTATCTCATTAGGATATTCCAACGTTTACTTGCATTATTGTCTTATATTTATCTTACTGATGTCATTTTCCAGATTATGATTCATTATCTGAATATTAGGTCCCATATCCTTTTTTGTGCACATATTAACCCTAGTTTATATACATTATTCAAGTTAGGGTTACAACCCATGTATCAAGGTTCATCTTCTTACAACATGAATTTTGTGTACAAAACTAGTCTCATACTTACATATTATCTTTCAATTATAGATATGAGAATGTTCTGTGAATTTCATCATTTATTGGGCATGCATGTATTAATTGCATTATCTTTAGTGTTATTAGCCCTAATTAGCCATATTAATCAAATTATAGGCTTTCGTGCATCAACATGACCATATCTGACATCATATGAACTATAAACATGATTATAGACTTACTGACATTTTTCCATATTTTTATATCATCATTTGATATTTATTATCTATGAAATGAGCATTACAAATCTTACATGATATCGCTATTATTAGTTCTTCCAAAGCCTGATATTATGCTTTCATTATGTTCTACTCATTTTTCTGAGAATTTTGGTACCTTATTTGTATTTTTCTGATAAACATGCTATTTATTATGAATTATGCAAGATCAGGGGAATTTTTGGGAATTTACCTTATTGTGGCCAATCACGCGCTGCCACGCGTCCACTTTAGGGTGCATTGGTTCTTCTTGAGGCACAGGATGGCCGGCCGGTTCAGGGTTTTGAACCTGTTCTGTTTCACCTGTCCCTTCTCCTCCTCGCGATAGCGGCGATCTCAGGGTGAGTCGTGCAGGGAGGCTCCCGTTTCCTACGTGACGCCGACGCTGGATGGCCTCCAATGTGCGATCAACAAGAGAGTTCCTTCTCCTACTCTGGGTCTGCCTGAAGTCTCCGTCCTCTGGGTCATGTCGCTATCATGGGGGAGGTCTGCAGCATGAGGTAGAGGGATCTTCGGCCGGCTTGCCTGCGTCAAAATCCATATTCTGATGCAGCACCCCTTCATGGTGCTCTTCTACTTCTCCTTTCTCCTATCGGGTTCTCAAGACATGGTCGCCACCCTTCGTCTTGGCTGTAAGGCTTCTAGTCCTCTCTCTCTCTTCCTCTCCTACTCGATGCTGCCCATCGCCGATTGTTTCCTGGTGGGATACCGGCACAGCTCTGCTCTCCTGGGATCTGCATCTACTGCCGTCTCCTGATGATGGCAGCGCCACTGCCAGGCCGGGCGGGGTGGCATCTCCGACCTCTAGCAGGTGATAGGGCGCCAGATGAACTATTGTTGGAATGGTGGTAGACCACCGAAGTGTAAATGTGCATGGCTGGAGTGACAAGTTAGAAGGAAAATAGAAAGTATCCTGGCAGACCAAGGACAAGGAAGATGGTATGAAGCTTGGTATACTGCCATGACAGGAGATGATATCTGGGCCTACGATAGACGAGGGAGAAGGCAGAGTTGAGGACTACAATTTTTCAATACCCTAGGTCTCCAACGTCAAGTGAGGGTTTCATGTGCTCCATTGATTTGTAGATCATAGTTTTCCAATGCAAATTCCCTTTGATTTCCCCCACCTTCATCGGATCTAAAGACACCTCAGCTTGGGTTCTATTGATCCATTCTCGGAGGGTGAGAACGAGATCCCTATTTTGGATATATAAAATGGTTCAGATTAAAAAAAATACATCTCTTATTCCTTAATGCCAATGCGAGCTTGGTCGTGTGACATGGTTTTTCACATGCCATAATATCTTAAATAAGAGATGACTAAGGTTTTGAACAACATTAAAATAAAACATTAATAACTTCATACTCTAGTACTTTCTTGGACACACTCCAAATAAAAGAAATTTGAACCATTGGGTTTTCAGCACTCAAGGCCTCTGGTTACTAAATTTGAAACCAAACCTTGCAATATTTGTTCCTCTAGCATAGTTCCTCAAATAACTTCATTAATATAAACGTAAACCCTGAATACACGTCTATCAGTCATCAAAAGTATTTCCAATAACACTTTGGGTCAAAAGAGTCCACGATTGAATCATGATATCCTCAATTTGGTATTTGACAACTTATATAGAATGCCTATCTCACAATTATTATATTAGTTATTAAAACTCAAAAATCTAGGTTATCACAATTTGACTCTTGAGTATGTAATTGAAATATTGTAACAAAACAATGTTGCTTAATATATCTTGCTGAATGTTGAGATTATATTGGTGCTTTTATCTTGATAATACCATGCAAGGAACAGATGTCTTGGTCTTATCACCATTGACGTTCTAGTCATTTAGAGTTAGAATTTGGGTAATAAAAGGTTTTGTGACAAATACATACCAGCCACTCACCACCCCAAGTTTAGAAATTTTATCATTCTCAAGCCAACACTAAACTCAAGATGGATGGGAATAAGAATGACATGATAATAAGAAAATTTGGCCACTTCCCTAGTGGTCTTCCTACTGTGCCTATTTTCTATACATAAATGATTATGGGTTTATGATAAGTCTTCCTAGGTAGGCAGTTTGGTGGGAGACCTATTCTATGTTGGCTCCTAAGCATAACATTGTTCACAATTCGAAGTGTTATCACAAGGATGTTGTCTAATAAGCTATGAGTAAGGAGATAGGGATTATAGTAGTCTATAGTGCTCGTGACATTGATTGTGGGCATATTTCAAGAAGTAAATTTGGTTGAGTTGTTTCTTACAATGATGTTTTTCCCACTACATGTAGGTGTATGAAACCTCATCCAGGCCCAAGTTGGCTTTCATGGTGATAAAATCAAAGGATCCTTGAGGAGTGGGGACATGACATTGGTAGAGATCCATATCTTGGTGCAATAAGAAGGTGGTGTTGTATCAATCTCCATCATGTCATAGTTTTCTTTCATTGAGACACTAAAGCTAATCATGATCTATTCTACTAGCTCCTCACCCTCAATATGTGGTAAGTCTATAAGGTAATACTTCATGTGCAATGTGAGGCCAGTTAGATTGTATGGAAAGTTCCCCACTACAAATTGATCATATGTAGGGTGGGGGTTGAGTGTGGTAGGTATTTCCTTGAACAAGATATCATAGCTTTCCTTATATATGTTTTTAATGAAACTACTTCCCAGCATATATTGGATATCAATAATTTTACTTCCTTCCATAGCATCACACGAAACATGAGCATATACCAAGTATGAGGCAATGTTAGTGAGGAAGCCGTCCTCTATTGAAGGTGAGCACGTGGTTCATATATAGCAGTGCAATTTGGTTTCTTAGTAATTCAACCCACTTGAATGTATTTCAGTGAATAATGCAACACAAATAGTAGATATCATGGAAAACTACCACACCTTCATGGCACTCCACATCAAATAATTCATGAAACAATATGATGTTTGTATCTTACCACAGTGTTGTGGATGCAACTTGGTTTCAAAACATTTTTAAGCAGGGTAGCATCCTAGAAATGTCACCACAAAAATCTGATCAAAAAAACTGTTATTCTCTTTTCAAATTTTATTATCATCACACTCTTGTAGCCAATAATTATAGACATCGAGATATATCGTAGATAGATCATTAGTCTTCATGGTATGCTCTGTCGATTAACATGTGGAAATGACATTTGAGGGTCTTCTTGTTTCCTCTCACATGTACATAGAGGCTATGAACTAAAGTGTGAGCCCCTTGTACGTTGGTCAAACACTAAAAGAAAATGTTAGGAAGCTTACCCTACACAAGGTGTTTACTAAGTAATAGTGAAGGCCTAACACCTGAATAATGGTGGTGGATGCATATGATGATGAACCTCAAGCATTGTCATGTATTATAATTAATTGCTTGCTCAAAAGTCACTAATGCCTTATTTTTATAAATATGCAATGCAACACATAATTTTATGTGTAGGCATGTAGGGCCAAGGCTTTCTACGCTCCTTATAAGAATGAGTAGAGGACTATAGATTATGTGAAGGAGAATTTAATGTGGTCTTAAGAATATCCTTGCATTTCTTCCACTCAATATCTTCATGATACACTTGATCAACAAGATGAATATCCTTTGTGGCTGCATCATTAGGTGTTATTTCATAGTCAAGCAATGTCTCACTTGGATACGATTCCTTTTGTGCTTGTCGTTCTCTTAGTACAATCCCCCCATCTCAGAGGGGTGGGTATCCTCGTATCAAGTGTGGGTGATATCTTTTTCTTTTCCTTTCTTCTTTATATTGATCATCCCCAACATTTCATTCATCAATATGTCTGCAACTTGGGTGAAGGTACATAGCATGCACGACATAATGGTGAAGCAGTGGCAGAGAAGGAAGAAGAAGAATTCTCCCTTTATAGCTTAGTTGATCGACTGGTTGGTTCAAATTATAAACTAAAGCATTCAATCAATCTATTAATGTTATTGAGATAATCACATTGGGGATGAATAGGTTCTTGGTCCTACTATGAGGACCAATTGAACATGTGTGACAATCGAGTGAATCCATCAATTGGGACCCTTATATACTGATGAAGTTTTAGGCTAGTAGTGAAGAAGTACTCTTAGAGGTAAGAGATGATTGGCTCAAGAAGAATAGCCTATCAGTTTACTAATTTTCTCAAAAAAGGGAATATGAAGGGTGATGGTTGATGGAGCATTGGAGGTACATGTAGTGATCTAGACGACAATGGTAAGTAAGGTGATGAATGGGGTGGTGTAGTTAGGTGTTATGGATGGGTAAGGAGTTCTTTTGGGGTGGTGATGAGGAAAATCACCTGGAGACCTAAATTAGGGATGCAGTAAGGAGGAGGAAATGGAGAGAGGGAATTAGGTAGGAGGTGAAATGTATGTGTGTTGGTGTTTATATGGTCATTTGACATGAGGGAGTGGTATTTGGAGACAAGTGGTTCATAATAGATTCTCTAAGTGGGAGGCAACTCAATGATGGTGATCCAACTCAAGATTCCTTGTGAAAATGAGTCAAGGAAGGTGAGGTAGATCTTCTTGCATAAGTTGAGAGGTTGACCCCCTCCTTGTTGTAGTGAAACTGAAAAATGTGAATTGATTGTCTAGGGAACAAAGTTGATTGGATAGGGAACAAAGGTGATTGACTTAATTTATTGATGCAATTGAATCCTTCATGTTAGAGACTTTTGAAATTTTATAGATGATTAGTTGAGAGATGGACAACTAGCTTGATGATGTTGTGGAACTCTTTAAAATGGTTTTCCAATAATCTCATAACATGAGCTAACTAGATGATGATCCCCTATGCTATAGGTTACTTGAGGAACTAATAAACCTTCTGATCAGCTCACTGCCTAGAACTTTGCTATTTCTTTGCAATAATTCACATGTTTGACTCAATGAGTTGACTGGTTGACATATTCTAGAGATTATTTTTTTGTTGAGATTGTTCTATCTTCTTCCTAGAAACAAATAATTCATACGATCAAGATTCTAACAATGAATTGAACTACCTAGTTACTAAAATACAGTGAATATAGTGGATTTGGAATGCCTCTACTAAAATTTAAACCTACATAGAGTATAAAAATTGGGTTGACTCCTGACAAGAGACTTATTTACATCATTTGTGTAAGATTTAATGGGAGGGAGGGAAAAATGGAGATATAAAAATTTCCCAAAAAAAACCTAAGACCAAGGATCCATAATGGAGAAAAATGTTGTTATATTATAGACATAGAAGGATATGAATGTACCTTAGGTCACAAGTTGTCTAACAAATAGACACACCATGTTGATGTACAATTTACATTTCTAGATCTGTATCTGATGTCATCATGCAATAGGTTGGTCGTCATCCTCATTGCAGAAAAAGTAGAAAAATACCTCCATGTAAATAGAAATCATCCTCCAATCCTCCGCACAATGTGTATTCGCATCTACACTCTATACATGGATGGAAAAGCTATTGGTGTACCACCTTTATTTCTACAACTAAGGAGAACCAAATGCATTGACACTCTATTGTCTCTCTCTCCTCTTCTCCTCCTATCATAGGTATTTTCCATAGAATGAGTTTCTCTTTCTTTAAAAGAAAGTAATTCTATGAAATTTGTATCTCAATGACTGTCAATCCCATTGGACATCCACCCCTACATATACGAGATTCATAGGCTTATATCTGTCCAAAATTCAATATATTTCCTATTTCCAACTCACAATAGAACTAAACTAGGAAAACTCAAACATGGATCAAAATAATTAACTATTCATCCAATCAATAAACTAGAGCATCCCGTTAATCAACTAGGACACCCACTTAATTGGCTGGCCATATCAGGTAAGTCCTGATCTGATTCAATTGACCAATATGATTCCCAAATCAATTTTGTTTCCTATTTCCTTCTTTGTTGGTCAGTAAGAATAGCCAGTAAATTGGTACATCCACTCGATTGAGTGGGTAGTTACCTAAATTTTGATCATTTAATCTTCTCCTACAAATTCAATCAACTGATCTAAACCTTCCAGTCAAACAATAGACTTTTATAGTTGATCAATCGGGTTAAAAATTAGCCTTTACATAATTTAAAACCATGCTAATCATGTGTTTGATTCAAAAGTTATTTCCACTAGCATATTTATTTGTGTAACCCCATAGGTTCTATATTACATTCAGAGTAATTTCAAGGACCTTATAAGCAAAAAGTGTTATCTATAAACACATCATTTCTACCCAAGTAATAGGAGTAAGTTGGAGAACAACTTTAACCTATAAGTGACCAATGCTACCATGTTTGTATAATCCCTTTGTCATAGATATATGAATTGAATTTGAGGCATGGAGTAGTCATCCTTCAAATATCCATTCTATGTAACTTAAAAAGAGACTATTAGATATATTATGAGCTAAATATAACTTTCTGATTCACATAAGCATGGACATGCATTTCATTCTCTCACTTATCAATCAACCGAAGATATTACTCTAGTAGGAGGTACAAAATCCGTGTACATAACTAAGAAGGATCCAAAAGAGTTACCATGCACACAATCATTACATGTATATAAAAGCATACTCAAAGTCATGATGAGCGATGTTAAAGTACATAGAACAACATGTGATCACTACAATGACTTTAGGTCTAGGGACCACAATCATCACATTGAGATTTGACCCTGACTTCTATTATATGGCTTCCATATGTCATTCTCAAAGTTCGTATTTCTTGTACAACTTGTTCTCAAACAAGTACCCATTTATTTAAACTGATATTCAATCTCACGATTAAGACTTGGCCATCATTCAACATACACACTAGTAGTATATATAATATTTCTCCAATAATACCCACAATGGTAAATGTCCAAGGACTTAAATCAAATGAATAATACAAGTATACATATAATCCCTGCGCCGTCCTTGAATTTTCTAAAACTTAATATGATGTGTGATGTCTAGATTGAAATCTCACCTTCGGGAGAAACCCAATTTAAACACCACACACTAGGTTAAGAAAAAGAAAACCAGAGGAAGTGAGAAGGAACAATAGTAGCACATGCACATGAATACGAATAAAACCATACAACACATGTTCACCATTCAACATATAATTACAAATGAATTATCATTACAAATTGATATTACATTTGAACAGTTAACTTCTACATATGCACATACTACTATCTATGACAAGATCTTTAGACAATAGGTCCACCTGTACATCAGATCGCAATACAACTCTCAACTATTGAGCTCTTCAAGATCATATGTCCACAACCTAAACAAAATATTACACACATTAGCACAATATTATAAAATATTGTAATGAGTATGCCTAAGTGTCTTTTATATACCTCTCATTACTAAGACTTGGCAATAAGATAAAGATAATACTTGAAAGTAACAAAAGAAATATTAACAAAAGCATACTTAAAGAATGATATTTATTATCAAATGAAAACACATATTTTAAGCACATTTCCATCATATACTCATGTTTCTACCACCAAAGGGGTAAATGCTTTAGGCCTTATGATCTCCTACCAAAGAGTTAGATCATATATACTATGTGATCTCCTACAAAAGAGTTAGATCACTTTAATGCATTGTACTACCAAAGAGTTTAATTCTATCATGTGATGTATCAAATATATTATGTTTTCTTGTATTAATAACTATAAGTATGGAAAATCAAGCAATATAGAATACTAGAGCAATCATTTCATCCAATATCATATGCCAAGTATTTTCATAAAAATATAATACAACCATAATAAATATTAGGCCAAGTAAGAGGTAAAGCGTATCTTGATCAAGATATCCTAATCATGAAATTCTTGATTCCAACTACCACTCTTGGTCAAACCCTGATAAAGCAATGATGATACATGGCATGCATTAATTCTCATCATCTTAACCCTAGTTATGATTCATTACATTTTACTTTTTTCATTAGGATATCTATTTATTACTTGTATTCTTATCTTGGAATGATCTTACTGGTGTCATATTCCATATTATAGTTCATTAATTGATATTTTGTTTCAAATTATTATGTGAACATATCAACCATAGGTTACATGCATTAACCTAAATCAGGATTTTCTCATCATTTTAAGGTCTCTTACATGTAACATGACTTATATACACAATATTGATATCAGAGTTACATTTTATCTTCGAATTTCTGATATGATCTCACATTGTAATTTTTAGAATTTCTTGAGCATATTTGGAATTATTGCACATTAATTAGGGTTATTAGCCCTAATTATCTATATAAATTAAATTACATGATTTCATGCATCAAAATTATAATATCCAACATCATATGGATAATATATCATATTTTAGAGATACTTATGAATTTTCATAATTTTATGTCGTCAATTGATATTTATTACTCATGAAACAAGTGTAATGCATCTTACATGATACCACTAAGAGATAAGCATCAAACAATTAATATTATTGTTCTATGTTATTCTACTCATTTTCTAAGAATTTTGGTAGTTTATTTATATTTTTATGACATACGAGCTAATTACTGTGATTTATGCAAATTCTAGGTATTTTCTCAATTTTTAGGCATAATACCATTGTGGGCCAATGTTGGCTATTGTGGGTGCGCTTCACTCGCAACTTCCTTGGGTGAGCCGATGGTTCAAACTGTGATTCAACGGTTCATTGTTGGTGTAGTTGGACCCGATTCATCTTTTCTTTTCCCCCCTCGCTCGCGATCGCACTGCGTGCATGCCTGTGTTCGCAGCACTACCGCATAGTGCTACTTCGATGAGGAAAAAGGCCGTGATTTCGTCCTCCTAACCAGTATTTTCTGCTACTACCCATATCATCAATATCTTATGGACCTCCTCGTCTCCTCAATTTCTTAGTTGTGGCTCCAGGTTTTGCTATCCACCAACTCGCCGCCATCAGGCCATCAACAACAGATTAGGAGGGGGATCTCACCTCTAGGTCCATGTCTCGACCCATCTGTGAATTGGATAGCTTCGGAAGACCAAAATGAACTTCTCAAGACTCAAGGATTTTAATGTAAGTCCCTAAAGTATGACCCCCAACTCCAAGCTCATCTTCGACCAACCTTGGCTTCGACGACCATGATTACCGTGTGAGGAAGGTAGACTAGGTATAATGATGTCTCGAACATACTGCCCATCTATGATTTATAGGGGCGCGTGACACAACCAACCTAGAGTAGAATATTAGATTTTGGGTCCATAAACAATCAAAATACTAATTATATCACCATTTCAAATCTAGATATCTCCTTTTAGTAACGTTCGGTCTTCATGAAAATTTAACCATAGATTTATCATACCTTAAGGTACAATCTATTCAAATTTGGTACCAAAATTCAATTGTTTGACCAATCCATTAAGTACTTTAAAAGGCATAAACTTATTAATCATAATCACAATGTCAACACTAATTAGCACCTATATTTTGTCAAAACATTTGGAACTCTTCAAATAACTTAAAGATATGGTATTCAATTACTCCAAAAGTTCACTCCATCATAATCTACACACCTTAAAAGAAATGTCATCCTCAAAATTAAGTAAAAATGTAGTCTATCACAATCTCCTATTTAGGTCCCCAACCCAAACTATATATCATCAACTCAACACATTCTTAGCATATCATAGTATTTATTTGTTGTCTAAATATTGAAACAAATATAATATGTGCAACTACCTTTTATTGGTAATCAGATCATATGAATATCCCATTATTATACTCACATGATGTCTTTAATTACATACGACCAATAGTTTACCACTTACACTAGAGACAATCACTCATGAATCTAATTCCAAGTGAATAACATGACCATCATGATTTGGTTGTGAAAGTTCTTCCATTAAGGGATCAATAATGTTGCTTTTAGTTGGCACTCTATAAAAGTCACAACTTCTTGCTCTATGAATTCACATAACATATGATAGCAATGTTATATGTGCTTGGAAAGATGATGTGATTTGTTATGCACATGATTTCTTTATCAAAATTGAGGCTAATTTTGGCATGTTTACAAGAGAAATTCTCTCACATTCATCTGTTTTATGTATCTTTTTCCTAAATTGTCTAATAACTCTTGTGCATCATATTTTTTTCTATTTCACATGTATTTGGTTTGAATTATTACAATTTTACTCTTGCCTAATTCATTGTATGTTTTAATGCTGATAAAAACAAGCATAAATTTAAATAAGTCGATACTAGTGACTCGACTTAGTGGAACTAACTTATGAAGAAGAATGGACAAGAGAAGAAGAAGAAATGACAATAGAAGAAGAAGAAACGAAAAGAGAAATCCCAATTTCACCAACTCAACTCGATGGCATCACGATCCCAAACCATGAGTAATATTAAATTGGAAAGTCAGTACCATCGATTCCCAACTCGGTTGCACCAACATATTTTTGACCGTCAAGATTTAAAAAGGCATATCCATTGTTCTATTGGATAAGTTGTGCCTTGACTCTTCCTTTATAAACCTAGGAGGATCTACAAGAGAGGGTATGAGGGCATCTTATCCAGAGCATCCCATTCTTTCGTTCTATGAGGGACAAATGTTCAAGGAGAAGGAGACTAGGAAACTTAGAGCAAGGCATCATGAGGAATAGTTTGATGGCCACAATGATGTTAGGATGTAGTTTTTTTAGAGGGGAACAACCATTCATCATATTATAGGAGTTTTCTATGACTTTCTATTCCTCTGTCCCTTCCTTTGATTCCATGTTGAACATAAGGGACAAACCCCCCTTTTTTAGGGCCCCAAAGTAGTTGGATGTTGATTCTATGCATGTTTATGTTTGATTCAAAATATGTACTTGCTTCAAATTTTGACATTTGAAATGCTTTATTGCCTTATGTATGCTTGAACTCCATGAATGTGTGATAGGTTGTTAATTGCTTCGAAGGAGGAATTAATAATTAGAGATGTTATTAGCATCACAATTAGTAATTTGTTGTGAAATAAAGCTAACTAATGTGAAGTATTTTGTCTAGGGAGACTTTTATCATTTATCTTTCAATATTTAAACTATGAAAGTGGGTTAGTAATTAGGCTAAATAGTATGCTACACCTGTACAAGTAGGTATCACAACCTACAAATGCCTAATTTAAAAGAAGTAAGATAATTTTTATTAACAGATATAATGCATGCATAGGCCACACTACGTGAAACTAGTATCCTAAATAATCCAATAATATGATCTTCCATCAACTTAACTTGTTTGTGATTTAATTTGTATTCTTAGTTTAATCACTCAACTAACACTTTTCTTAGACCTAGCTAATATATTTTGGTTAGTATAGTCTCTAGTAGTTGTAATTACCTGAGATGGACATTTGAGCCTCTTCGATTCCCTCTATTACTCTGACACATACACTTGCATTTAACACATACACTTAATTTGTGTCAAGTTTTGGCACTACTTTTGTTGAATTGGTAGCAACAACACTACATGTGCTAAGTTGGTCACTCTAGGCTACTTTTATTCTTCTATTAATTTCTTATTAAAATTAATTGCAGAATTTGAATGCTATTTTTGGCTATTTTTTTTGATCTCATGTTCACTTGTCTATTATTCATACATACACCATGACTATGGAGAGTCAACACTTCCAACACCACCAGAGGACTATTTGGAGGTTGAGGAAGAGCGGGTGATTATTCCAGAAGAACATGTGATACAAGTTGTAGATATGTCTAACCATAGGGAGGACAATTAGGACTTGCTAATTTCACATGATGAGCACGCCATATGGTTGAGGATCAAGGTGTTATTTATTACCTCACAGTTGGGTCCTATAAGGCAACATGTAGTCAACATGGGAAGATACAAGAATATTCCAAGACTTGTTGCTCTTATCAAGTCATAGGCGTTCGATGGGCACATCAAAAGTGAATGGATGTAACATATAAATTATTTTTTTGAAACTAGTGACATGTTAAATATGGACCAAATCCCAGACACAATGATATATATGATTGTTTTCCCTTATTTTTAGACATATAGAGCCAAGACATGGTTTCTTAGTTTACCTTCTTAATGTATAGGTTCTAGTATGAAATTACTTATGCTTTCCTTGATAAGTACTTTCCCCCACATTAAGACCAATGATTTTCTAGGAAATATTTATGGGTTCAGCAAACATATATGAATCCTATTAAGAGGCTTGTAAAATATACCAAAACATGTTGAGGTAGGTACTCATAACACCCCGATTTTCAAATCTCATGAGAGGAAGCAATTTTTTTTCAACTGGGGAGTGTTACTAACATGATATGCATTACAATAATGACAGATAAAAACCAATACAGACTAGTGTAAAAATGCATTCTCATAAATTCTTAGAAAAGAAACTTTATTACAAAAGAAACTTAATACCATGATACTACCTTATGTGAATCTCATGTCAAATTTGGGACCGTATAGATGGCGCCCCACCAAGCAAACCTCCTAAAATGGTAGTTGCATCCCCTTGACATGACTATCTCTTGGAGTTTTATACCCGTGGACATCTCGTCCCCAGCCATGCATAAAAGGGAAATCTAGGTTAGAGTAAGTGTCATTGAATTTATAATAAGATAAACATGAATGTTATATAATTGATAACCAAATTTATATCTGAAAGCTGTAAACTTATACTGAATCGATGTGTCTTTTATTTACATCTTTTATCTTCTTGTGGTCATCATTATACAATAAGTCCTCCTGAATTGGTGTATCTATGCCCTGAATTAGTACCGAAGTACCCTGAATTGGCATTACATGCCTCTGAATGACACCAAGGTGTCTCTGAATTGGCATAACTACGCCCTGCTTGGTACCAAAGAACATATGAATTGGAGTAAACACTCCTATGAATTGGCAACAGATGCCTCTGAATCGTCCCGTGACTAACTGAATGAGGACTTATCTTATAATGTCATATGTGAAGGTTCTGACTTATTTGTCTTAAGTTTAAACTTACTTAATTCTTAATCTGAACTGAAACTTAATACTAATAACTGGACTTTTCTGAATTCTAAATCTTTATACTGGAACTGAATACTGATAACTAAATTCTGAATCTAAATCTGAATTTAATCTGAACATCTCAGAAGGTTTGTCTTACTTAACTAATGCATTAAAAATTATTCTGTTAGATACTAAAATCTTATTAAGTAGAATTCTTCTCTGCTCTTAAATCCTGACTTAAATCTAAATCTAAGTTCTGAAAATAAATCTGAATATGTATCTTAATTATTGAATAACTGAGATTGGGTTTGAGACTCTTATAAGTATGTGGGTCTCATTCATTTTGTCTTACTTAACTAATGCATTAAAAATTATTCTGTTAGATACTAAAATCTTATTAAGTAGAATTCTTCTCTGCTCTTAAATCCTGACTTAAATCTAAATCTGAGTTCTGAAAATAAATCTGAATATGTATCTTAATTATTAAATAACTGAGATTGGGTTTGAGACTCTTATAAGTATGTGGGTCTCATTCATGACTACCCAAAGTGAGTAATCTAAATCTAAAATCTGAAATCTAGATTCTTATTGTCTAAATAAGTCTCCATATGAAACTCGTATTTAATAGATCATTTGGTTAAATTCTGATATCGAACGTATGACTTGCGTGTATAGAGGCATGAGAATAGACTGAACTGAATAATGAAGACTAAGCATCTGAAAGTAGCTTATATATCTACAATCTATGATCTGATATCCTCAAAATATAACTTCATTTGAACAATGTATGACTAATAAAAGCATTACTGTATATGAGATGAACATTAATAACTAAATGTATGAAAGTAATTTAATCTTCTAAGTTACTTTGCATATAGGTAGGCTGTATGAAATTCAATGGACATGGCCCACTTACCTTGTTTGAGGAAATCCTTAATGTAGTATGGATTCCTTGGTTCATAATGTATTTACCTGGACATCATCAAAATTTTATAAGTCTGTGTGTAAACTCCTCTCTTCATTTCTAAATCTCTAACTCCATCATCCTAATCTCCCAAACTGAATTAGGGTTCATATTTAACTAAGACTAACTCTGATTTAAAGCACACTAAGTGTCTAAACATTAAATTAAACTCGATTCATACATTATATAGCATACACATACTAATATACCCATTATAACCAAAAAGTATCATATGTACTAATATATAAGTATATACCTCATATATGAAGAGTAAAGTCCAAACACACTCACATGTACTACTCTTACTGACTTACTTATAAAATCAGATGAAAAGAATAATTAGAATCATTTTTTGTACTACATAGACACATAAAACACATCTTGTCTCACAAATAATCATAACTCATCTTACATTGTGGCCACTTAGGCCCAAAAATCATATGCAGATATAAATATACACGAAACTCCAGAAAAACATTCGAAACAATAAGAATAATGTATGTTAAAGTTCAGGATGAAACCTTTGATCGAGTTGTTGTGAAACTTTGAGTGAAATACCCATAATGTCCTTATTTGGGCTTACATAAAAAATCTTATTAAAATTTCAAATAAAAATGATCAGGCTTTGAAATTATGTTGAACACATCAAAGTATACTTAGTACTAAATTTTCATGAATTCATGAAGTCGTTTGCTATTTTTAATGTCCAAAGCATTAAAATCTCCTATATCTTGAAAATCAAAGTATAATAATTATCAAAGCAAATATTTTACAAGATACTAGACATCATATGTTTTCTATAGACATCTTATTTGCTAAAAACTGAGTTTTCTATCCCAAGATATGAATTTTTGAATATACCTCAATTTGGATCATCATCAGCCGTTGATTTGAGATCTAAGGGATTGTGGCATGCGGCCCCTGTTCCTTGCTTTTTGGGTCACGAATCTAGTAGGATCCGACTCCTTGTTTTCCCATTTAGCCAAGCGACTTGTCAGCTTTCTGTTTGTGCGGTTGTGCTTTCAGGCCACGTGAGAACAAATCCGGCGAGCAAAACTCGCGCATCTGGCCACAAGGAACAATGGACAGGTTTGACCAGGCAAGTCCCTATGCATCTATACTATTTCAGAGTGGTGGTGTGCACAGGCCTTCTGACAAGGTTGCGAGTCCCCCGTTGTCAAAGGGCCCGCCTGAAACTCCACGATGGTTTTCGGCCTGATATCTTTCTTAATAGTGATACTGTCAACCTTGCTTGGTAGAAAGGAAAATATAACCTCCAAAACCACCATCCATCTTCTTCCTTGTTTTTCTATCTACATAAACGCATCGTAGACTACAGCCTGCTACTCTATTTTCTTAGGTTACTGAGTGTCTACATGAAGCAGATGTTTGGCAAGATCGGAACCTCCCTTGTATTTATAGGCAGACTTAGGGCTGTCAATGGGGAGGGTATTATCCGTTTACCCTTACCCATACCCTGGAGGGTAAGGGTAAGGGTAAAGATTTTTATTACCCTTTATCCGTTTACCCGTTCCCCATTTCCCCACTATACTATAAGGGGAGAGTAAGGTATAGACATTATCCATACCCTTTTACCCTTTTACCCGCACATGATATAAAGGTTACACAAATATAAATATTTAAAAGGGGTTTGTATGTAAATGTTTAACCCTAATACTTTATTCTATCATTGGAAAATGACTTGGTGTTGTGCTTGTAATACTTTTTTTGTTGAGAGAAAAAATATATATATCTTGCGGAAAATGAGGTGTTGGTGAAACACTTATTTGTTATGCATACCTATGCAAATGAAAAATAATAATTTATGCATAAAAGTTTGTTATTGTGTGAATTGACTTAACTTTACACGGAGAAACATATGATTTTGAATTGGATATAATGTTTTATATGTTGTTATCAATAAATTAGTTATAAAATTATTAAAAATCAACACACAATGTGTATAAAATTCTTCTTTGTCAAAATTACCCGCTTACCCTTTACCCTCCCCGTTTACCCTGTGGAGAAGAGGGTAAGGATAAGGGGAGGGTAAGGGGATTGCTGAGAAGGATAATTACCCTTACCCTTACCCGCTATCCAAAGAGGGTAAGGGTAAGGGTAAGACCTTACCCTCCCCATTGACAGCCCTAGGCAGACTGATCTTCTTCTCAAATCCAGCCAAACGCTTCCTTTATCTGCAGAACTTCTTCCATATCTATATTGACCACTGTTGTCCAAGACCCTCACGGATAGAGAGTCCTTCTTAGCAAGTCACGAAGTCCCGTCTCAGCAACTGGTGAATCTCCCGTCTAACTTGGTTCAGAACCGATTGAACTTCACTAGCCTTGTCTCCGTTCCGGTAGGCACGAGGTGTTAACATATCCTATTAGGATCTAGAGTCCATGCGAGAATCTTGATTCTTAAATTGATGTTGTCATTCCTTTGGTAACGATACATTTTTAAACCTAGACGAGGGCCGGCGGCGGAAGCACTAGTTACCTTGGTTGGTAGCCAACGCGGAGAGAAGAATTAGGGTGCAGATTGATTACTCAATGATACTTATACAGTGGCACGTCATCGAAATATTGCCTCACGCAATACGAGCAACACTCCAAACCCCTCCGCTCTTGCCTCGTCAAGTAAATTTTTTTTAAAGACTATCTTATTCAGCGTGAACTCAAAATCTCGAGTTATTAAAATAATTAGTATTCTATACATGGTCTTGTTGGCCATCCAAGTTCTTTAAATGCTTGTAAGAAGCATCCATCCATTTATCTTATTGGTATCACAAAAAGGTAATTTATAAGTGAAGTAGGCCTCAATACGAATAAGTTATCTGAACCATTATTAATATTTTCTTTTTCATCCCTAGTTCCAATAGTCTAAATTCGTACAACTTTCACTGAACCATTATAAATATTTTCTTTTTCATCCCTAGTTCCAATAGTCTAAATTCGTACAACTTTCACACCTATAAAATATTTTCTTTTAGACTATATCGTAATTGTTTTTTTATCTTCTCAATAAATATTACATCAATATTATTATCTTTTTTCATATAGTTTATGAAGATCAAGATGTTACAATACTACATCATGGGACTGACTTATATGGGCAAGCCAAAACTTTCTGCTATGGCTTGCGCATAGGAGAGGGGACCACACTTGATAGTATTTGTACTGTATTTTTTTAATAACAATGCATTAAAGTGTCATGTAATCTTAAAGAATATGGCCAGAAACCAGTCTTGTGGTGAGGAGAGTGAATTTTTGACATCATCTAAAAGCACCACAGAATGACATGAGGTTATATAACTGAAGACATAGGTGGCCCAATTGGTAAAGAAATTGGACAATAGGAATACCCTCTCATCAGGAGAAGAGGAAGAGAACTACATGTATGTGCAACAAACTAATAGAAGGTGTGATAATTCCATGAGAATAAATCTACTATTTTCATGGAAGGATCCCAATAATTTTTAGAGTGACCCATCACAAGTGCAACAACATCAAGTGCACCAATAGTAGGGTCCTCAACAAATTCAACTTGAGCAAGGCCCAAAGCAAGATGGTGACTTGAGATATATTGAAAGGAACTTATTAAAAAAATATATGCATATTTTAAATAATCAACCATGGACAAGAAAGACATGGGATCTCAAAGAAGGAATCTAAAAGAGCATTATGTCATAGACGTATAAAAGAACTATCGATAGGAAAAGGAAGTGACATCATGCATTGGGAAGGTATTTGAAAAGGAACAAGTAGTAGGACAACAAAAAGTACAAACTACAGTCACTTGTGATTGTAAAGAAGCAAAATCACCTTTCTACTAAATATGGTAAACAAAAGAGCGAGGAACAACAACAGAATTTAAAACTTGGACTATATTCAATTTAATAAAGAGTACAAATTTTTTCCCAATATGGTGTACATCCTTTATACAAATAAATGATCTAATGTAGAGGGAAACTAAACTACATCAATATGTCTCCAACAATATAAATTAGCAAATAAGTCCATGATGGAAGGATGAACACCTTCTCCTAGTCTTAGGTTGGTTCACTATGCTCATGTTGCGCACTCTGATCCTAAACCTGGGTGGTTGGGATCACTCAACAAGAGGAGAGAAAAGTATATGCCAATTAAAGGAATAAGGATAAATAAAGTATAATAGAAATGTAAACATGGAGTAATGATTCCACTATGCTAAAGAAATGTTAAAAGTATGAGGCACATAAAAGATAATACTTTCCATAACATCACATAATAATATTGAAGTATGCATGATAAAAGTATGACTACATTATCTAAAGTAGGGTTGAGGCACCAACCAACCTCAACCAAAATAAATAATTGAGGGAGAGTGGTCACATTCCCAAACACCTACAAAATATATATAAAAGTGGGGAGAGTGGTCACATTCCCCAGGGCTCATGCCCAAACTATGGGTGGCTAGAACAGAGGTACATTATAATAGCTAATAAGTCATCAAGTTATCATGCTCAATAAATAAAATTGCAATATTAAACAAAAAATTAATAGTGACATGGAAGGGGGTATAAAACCCAAACAAGTAGTGAAAATAAATGTGCCCAAAGAGTATAAATGGGGAACAAGCTATAAGTTTATGCCTCATTAGGAATATTAGGGTTGGATATCAAAATTCCCAACTAAAGGGTAAGTGTACACACTCAAACATAAATAGGATTGCACATACCCTTAATATAGAGTCCTAGTCATCACTCTCATAAAACTAGCTTGTATCCAAGAGAACTTTATCCTGGTTACAAATTTATACACATGGATTAGGATTTACAAAGCATAATGTGTAAGAAGCCCTAATTTTGGACTCTCTATGAAAACCATCAGCTTAGGAATCAAAACTTGAATCAATTAATTACTTGGATTCTCCTGATTAAGAAAACATATTTATTTCTTAAATTTGGAGTTAAAATGAATTAGTTACATATTTAAGGCTTTTTATATAATAAAAATGATGTTTATATTAAACATTGAAACAAGGATGCAAAACAATACTTAAAAACTCTAAAATCTCATTCTTTGTGAAAAATCCTTTCCAATGAGTATTTATTAGTATTTTTCAGATAAAGCATCAATTTACTATGAATTATTAAAGAACTGAACAATGAAAAATCGAGATAAATCCACGTGGGCGATAAATTGCATGAAAAAGAAGAGAAAGGGGTCAGGCCTACACTGACCTGGCCTAATCACTGGTAGCTAGATAGAAGGTCAGTTCTTGTGGGGTCTCGATCAGGCGAGAAATGAAAAGTGGCAAAATGACTATATTACCCCTGTGTGAAAAAACAAAAGAAAAGTGAAGTGAGTAGGAGTAAAATGAGGAAACCACCAAGGGGGTTCATCCCCTAGCTCTCACCAACCATGCTACGAGCAGCTCGAACCTGATTTGGGTGATTCTACAGGTCGCGATGGAAAAGGGAGTTGAGGGCAGAATAAGAGAGAGCAACAGATAACGAACTGACCTAGGTCCACAATTGGTATGTTGATATCACAGAGTTCTCAGGAATGGCACTGCTGTGTCAGTACAAAGAATGGGTTGGTGAGGAATGTACAAAGGAGATATGGGAAAATTGACATGAGAGGATGCATGATTGCTTGGGTTTTGACGGACCTGTAGGTACTCATATATATAGTTGGTGTTGAGAGCTATGGATTTAACGAATCAGAGGTGAGAGAGTTCCGTGTCCTAGTTTGGGTGTTTTACACACAATGCATTTCAGTGCATGAGTTATAGATTGGAAGAAATGAGAAAGATATGCAGATTCAACGACAAAGGAATCATGCAATTTGATGGAGTAACGAAGGAGAAACTGATCGACGAATAATAACTTTAATATGATAGCTGAGTCGTGTAATAACTGAGGTAGAAGACAAATTATGGGTCGTTGGATCACAGATCTAATGGTTGGAATCATTCACACCATTTGATTAAATGGGAGTAATGCGTGACATCAATTAAAACCAAAACTATAGATTAAATGTGACGCATCAATGAATTAATAATCAAACCATAATCAAACTATAGTTGGGGGTTCAAAGCTTGACCAATTGACCCCGAATTTGAACCATAGGCTAATATTAATGTATAGAATAATTCTATGCAATTAAATCTCATTTTTATACAAATATGTCTCATAATTCCTATATTGTCTATTAATCCTAATATTAATGCATTTAAAGGGTTAATTAACTTGAAAAGACTTTTCTAATGAAATCCTTGAGTGAAATTTGAGATAGGCAACATATATTAATTTCAAGAGTCATGAAACACCTATTTATTCCCTTTTTATGTTTCATTTCTATGTAGGAAGGAGAGAGAAAGGAAAAGAGGATTATTCTCTCATTAACTAAATCGATTACACATTATTACTCATTTCTTGTCCCAAAAAGCCATAAAACTCTAAATTAATAAAATATATTAATTGTCTATCACTAATGATCATTTTGCATTATTAGACTCTAATTAACACACTAGTTGAGGTATTTGTGCAAAAACCCATTCATTGAAATGAATGTGGGTCAAATATAATTCACATCATTAAGTGCTACTCAATGTCAACATTGATGACAAAGAGGATAGAAAAGATAGGAAAATTTAGGGAAAAAGCCAAAAAGGATATGAAGGAAATAAAATCTTGAATTGGGTTAAATTGAAAACAAACCCAAGGTTCAATATGTTACAACACTCCACCCCTTAAAGAGTATTTCGTCCCTGAAATCTCAAGAAGAGGGAAGGGTGAGTACATAACATTCCAACCTTAAGCAACTAGGTGGTTACCTCTAATCCATGGTACTTCACATACGCTACTCATATGTCAGGTTTTCATGGTTCACTAAGGGTTCCATTATTCAGATCACCTTTTATCAAATATAACAAAATTAACATTTTTGGCTTATTAGCATTATCTCCATTATGAAATTACATCATCCTTAATATTCTATTAATGGTGTCAGGTTATATTTACATTGTTGTCAAAATAATTACATCTCAACACTATGCACAATTCATATGTATTTCTTATTTACTCATTAAGAATTTTAAGCACAATTAGGGTTTAGTAAGTCATCTCAATATTTATTCATGTATAAGGTCACACTCCTTAATAACTTGAATTTATTCTCCATTATCCTCATATTATCATCATGTGGGATTATATCAAATGATTTTGTATGAAATAGATAATATTATCCAATAAATTATTAAGTCTACAATAATTCTAAATAATGTCACATTAATTTCTTATACCTATATTATGCATTGTAATATCACCTTTCATACTCATATCGGTGTCATCATTAATCATTTTCTCCTATTTACACATCTTATTATAAATCATACATATTTGACATCACATTAGGCATTTATGCATGCTTATGTGAACCCAGTCACTCTTTATCATATTTGAGTCATTACATGTATTTTAGTGAATAAGATGGAACACATTAAATATTGATGAGTTGATTTATATACCAAGTTATGATTATGTGATTAATAAGGTGTGTATTAGAGAATATGTATTACATATATTGAAAACTTGAATAAATTATGATTAGGTGATTATATTCTACTTATATGTATCAAAGCATATTATCTGGTGATTTACCTATGAATTCTTAGCATGCATTAGTTCTATTTATCTTACTCACCATATCATTAGGGTGACATGGTCATCATTATGTGTTCTTGCAATCAGTGAGTTACTCATATTATGTGCATTAAGTATTTGTTAGGGTTCAAGCATATGAACTATTTGTTAGATGACTTATTATATATCCATTAGTATATAAACAAACAAGTTAAATTATAATTATAATTTTTTTTAGTCGTTACTAATCATATAATCTCACTAATATATTATCTATGGAGTTAGGGTTTCTAAAATTCAGAGTAGCTATATTTCAAAGTATTGTAGGACTCCATCCCCTTAAAAGGATTTCGTCCTCAAAACCAGCAATTCCAAATCTATCAAGGTATTACCACAACTACTACTACTACTTCTCCACTTAAAAGGGTTGATCTATCAAGTCAAACTAAGCTAGAGGTAAAAGAGTGAGTCTAACTAAACCATGTATAAGATCCAACACTTTATTTCTTTACTAATCACTATCACCAACCTCAAAGTCTAGTATAGGGGGTAGACTACTCCAAACATGCAAAAATGTAAGGATCCTATAAATAATTATGGAACATAAGGAAATTTTATTGGGTCAACAAGTCATTATATTAGCTACCTAAGGATACACACCATTGGGGTTATTTTCCTAAAGGTATGCTATTTCAGACAATCAGTATCAGCTCAGGCTAGGCTGGTGTCATATGGATCTGGGAGTCCTCGTAGACCAAGCTAGTGGCATGGAGGAAAACATTTCTAGCCTCTAGACCCTAACCCTTTCGAGGAATCCTTGCTTTCAACTTATGTGCTAGTAGCTACCTAATAGACTTATCTCCTTAAGGTCGACTAAAGATATTTCTAATATGTAATTTGTATGGTCCTAATCCAACCTTTCACCATAGGTCAATTCTAAGGTGATTATCTTAACGAAAGGGAAACTATATGAGTTAAGGGTTTCTAACTAGGGATACAAATTGAAATAGTCAAGATTCCAATTACCATGGGCTCTGTTGAGATGATGTATAGAAGAAAAATCACCTCTCTACTAAATATGGTAAACAAAATACTAACGAATAGCAACAGAATTTAAAAATTTGACTATATTAAATTTAATAAAGAGTACAATAAAATTTTCCCAATAAGGTGTGCATGATTTATACAAATAAAGGATGTAAGGTAGAGGGAAACTAAGATACATCAACATTTATCCCACAAAATAACTTAGCAACTAAGTCCATGATGAAAGAATGAACACCTTCTCCTAGTCTTAGACTAGTTCACCATGCTCCTTTTGTGCACTCTGATCCTAAACATGGGTGGTTGGGATCACCGATCAAGAGGAGAGAAAATTATGTGTCAATTAAAGGAATAAGGACAAACAAATTATAACAAAAATGTAAACATGGAGTAATGATTCCAATATGCTAAAGAAATGTCAAAAGTATGAGGCACATAAAAGAGAATACTTTCCATAACATCACATATTGATATTTAAGTATGCATTATAAAAGTATGACTACATTATCTAAAGTAGGATTGAGGCACCTACCAACCTCAACCAAAACAAATAGCTAAGGGAGAGTAGTCACATTCCCAAACACCTACAATATATATATATATATATATATATATATATATATATATATATATATATATATATATATATATATATATATAAAAGTGGAGAGAGTGGTCACATTCCCTAGGGCTCATGCCCAAACTATGGGTGGCTAGTACAGAGGTACACTAAAATAGATAATAAGTCATCAAGTTATCATTCTTAATATATAAAATAGAAATATTAAACAACAAATTAATAGTGACATGATAGGGGGTATAAAACCCAAACAAGTAGTGAAATAAATGTGCCAAAAGAGTATAAATGGGGAACAAGGTATAATTCTATGCCTCATTAGGAATATTAGGCTTGGATATTAAAAATCCCAACTAAAGGGTAAGTGTACATACTCATACATAAATAGGATTGGACATACCTTAATGTAGAGTCATGGTCATTACTCTCATCAAACTAGCTTATATCTAAGACAACTTTATCCTAGTTACCAATTTATACACATGGATTAGGATTTATAAAGCACAATGTGTAAGAAACCCTAACTTTGGAATCTCTATGAAAACCATCTATTTAGAACTCAAAACTTGGACCCATCAATTACCTGGATTCTCCTAATTTTGAAAACATGTTTATTTCTTAAATTTTGAGTTAAAATGAATTGGTTAGATATTTTAAAGCTTTTTATATAACTAAAATTGTGTTTATATTCAACATCAAACAAGGGATGCAAAACAATACTTAAAAACTATAAGATCATATTCCTTGTGAAAAATCCTTTCCAACAAGTATTTATTTGTATTTTCCTGATAAATCATCGATTTACTATGAATTATTAAAGAACTAACTAATGAAAAATCAAGATAAATCCATGTGGGTGATAAATTGCATGAAAAAGAAGAGAAAGGGGTTGGGCCCGCATTGAACTGGACCAATGATAGACACCTAGGTAGCGGGTCAGTGCTCATGAGGCCTCAGTCAGGTGAGAAACCAAAAGTGACAAAATGGATAAATTACCCCTGTGCGAAAAATAAACGAAAAGTGAAGACAACAGAGGTAAAATGGGGAAACCATGGGTTCATCCCCTAGCTCTCGTCAACCATGCTACGAGCAGCTTGAACTCAATTTGGGAAATTCTCTATGTCGCAATGGAAAAAGGAGTTGAGGGCGGAAAAAGAGAGAACAACAGATAACAAACTCACCTAGGTCCACAATTGGTATGTTGATATCACATAGTTCTCAAGAATGGAACCACTACGTCAGTATAGAGAATGGGTTGGTGAGGAATGTACAAAGGAGATGTGGCAAAATTTATGTGAGAGGATGATTACTTGGGTGTCAACGAACTCGTAGGTACTCATATATATAGCTGGCGTTGAGATCTATGGCTTTAACGAATCGGAGGTGAGAGAGCTCCATGCCCTAGTTTTAGCATTTCACACATATCATTCATTGTAGAGTTATAGCTTGATAGAAATGGTAAGGATAGGAGGATTCAACGGTGAAGGAATTAAGCAATTTGATGGAGTAACAAAGGAGACACTGATTAAGGAATAATCATCATAAAACGGTAGCTGAGTCGCGTAATAACTGAGGTAGAAGATGACTTCTGGGCCATTGGATCGCGGATCTAAAGGCTGGAATCATTTGTGCCATTTGATTAAATGGGAGTAACATGTGACATCAATTACAACCAAAACTATAGCTTAAATGTTACACATCTATGAATTAATAATCAAACCATAGTCAAACTCTAGTCAATTCTTGCTTAATTCATTTAAGGGTTCAAATGTTACAACCCCAATTTTTGGTGAGAAATGTAATTTCTCATAATAAATATATTGGAACAAATAATACAATTTTTTGTGAATAAATAGATTTCATTTACAATAGCCTTGATGTTTGTGTTGTGGGCTTTATTGGCTATTGGGCCCATTAACAAAGAAATTCAATTAATAAATGAATAATTGAGTTTTGAGGAAAGAAAGGTGTGGAAACCTCTAGATGGAAAAAGAACTTAATCCAAAGGTGGATTTCGTGCCACATGGGTTCCTTGGATTCCAAAGAGTCCAAAGTTGCAAGGAAAATGCAATAAGAAAAGAAAAGATCAATTAAGTATTTCTTTATTAAGAAAGAAATTGAAAATAATGGTAAAATGTGGAAAATAAGTGAAAAGAGGTATAATTGAGTTATCCTTGGTAAAATTTCGTATCCCAAGGATTCCTAATTATAAAAGGAATACTAATAAAGAAAATAAAAGAGAAATAAAGAGAAATCTTCAAAAAGAGATATTTTAATGAGAAATAAGTAAGATAATAAGAAAAAGGATGAGAGATAAGGAAAGAGGCTAAAGAAATATTCCCAAGATGGGATTTCGAGCCATTAAGGTTCCTTGAGGTTCAAGGAACTCAAAATAATAATTTATTAGCAAAGGAAAGAGAAAATAGGTGAAAAATATGTATAATTAAGAGATATCATGCATTTAAAGAAAAGGAACGTTTCCTTTGCGATAATGAGCCCAGTTTTTTTATAAAGGTAGATTAAGGCATTATGGACTTTCCCTCCAAATTTGAGATTAATTGGATGTTTCGTTTGGGAGTTATAGCTTTTACAATATTTCCTAAAGTGTTGGATGTATAATAAATGTCGCAATTTTGAATACAATTCCCTTGATCTGGCGCGTGCGTTTAAGGTCATCAGATCTGGATCTGACGATGATGAGCTTGTCTTCCAGCTCACGTCTGGTTAGGAAAGCAAGGACATAACTCTGAGTTTCCTTGATTGATTTCCCTATCAACCAATGAGTGTGCAAACTCGGAAATATGCTAGATTTGTTCGTGAGTTTATTGCAGACGGATTAATCCTAGGTTTTGCCTAGCTTGGGGGTCTCTAGAAGAATCCCCTAAACGTAGGGAACCTGCCGGCGGTGCGTTATAGCCATAGTCTATGTAAGGGGGTGGTTTCCCTCAATGAGAGGATGCACCGATCTGCGAGATGCTGTGGGACCTTCGGGATACGTAGCTACCACTAATTTCCTCTCTCGAGCCCTCCTGCATCTCAGTTTTCCTTGGCTTGCCGCCGGGAGAACCCCTATGCCGTATCGGTGACTCCAGACACTGATGGAGCAATTAGGACCGCCGTTGAGTTTGGTTGGGTCAGGCGGAGGTGAAGAACCAGCTTCGAGCAGGGAAGGAATCCTTCCGATGGAAGTCAACTAGGAAGTTGACCGTCCCAAAAGACTGGCTCGCGAAACACAGAAGAACGGAGGAGGAAGATGACTCGGGCAAAAATACCTGAGTGCCCCTGGCGCGCGTGCAAGATGGGAAGGGTAGGAGAGTCTCCCCACCCATAGGGCCGGTCCACTTGGATGACGTGTCGAACCGCCATTGGCCAAAAGGTACCTTTATTTGCAAAATTTCTAGAAATTAATTGGTAGCCCTGATGAAAATAAGTTATACATGAAAATTGATCAGAAAAATGTAAGGAGGCCAATAAAAATATAATTGGAACCTGATATTACTTGTAATTGAAAAAGTACCCCAATTTATCATCTTTGATGTAGTAAATTATGATGTAACCCTAATTTGATATGGAACTCGTTTTTAATGACTAATTTAGGTTAATACTAACCTATTAAGAATAAAAGGGAGAGTTAAATTTGAAAAATAAGATTCATGCTTGTTTTAGGGTTAGAAACCCTAATTAGAGAAAATATGGGTTTTAATGGGTTAAATCCAAAAAGATAATTATAGAACTGAGTTTTCATAATAAAATACCCTTAAGTTGGTGATTACGGTTTTCTAATGGATAAAGGGGGAATTGATACTAAATGAAATACACTTATGAATTAAATCATGATGAAGTATGAATTATCAATTCGAAGGAACTAAAGGTGGTAATTGAGTCTAATGATCTTGAAGTAACTTAAAAGAAATAAAGATGGTAGTTTTAGTATAGAAGAGAAATAATGGACTTTAACTGTGCCTATGATGTTGAAATTAGGGTTTGTGAAATAAGAGGGCATTAAATGTGATAAAAGTATTATGGAGGCTAAAACCCTAAAGTGGCCTAAAAAGCTAGCTTAAGGTGGAATCCAAGTTTAGCTTTAGAATGTTTTGGATAAACTGTAACACTTGGATGTCATGCATTAAATTTCAGGATATTGTTGATTGCTTGTTGCTTGTTCTTTATCATTATTACTTGGATAGCAAGTTACTCTGGATCATGTATGTGGTTAATTATGAATAACCACCTTAGTTTCCCGAGGATTTTCCGGATGGTTAACCGCATTGAATGCAAATTATCAGTTTGGATGTTCATACTTGCAAACTATAAAGTCACTATGATTATCACATTAATAATAGAAGTATTAATTCTCGCACCTACATGCCACCCTGATGGATGATGCCAAAGGTCAGGCCCAGATGGGTAGACCAATGGACACCTTGAGTGGTGACCCCAGGCACCAAGCTTGGGAATGAGAAGGTGGCCTATGATATTGCATGGCTAGAGGGCACCATGAGTGGTGACCCTAGGCACCAAGCTCGGGATTGAGAAGGTGGCCTTAAGTCATTAGCAAAGGAAACCCTAAGGTGGGTATGCCAGGGTTAGGGCAAAAGCGGTGGAGAATGTCATACTGGAAAATGTAAATTGGTTGCTTAATTAACTTGATTGTGATAATTAGATTGTTATCCATATGTGCAAACTTTTAGTTGTCCTCACATACTAGTATATTTCGATATACTGACCGACATTTTGTTTGTCAGCGTTTTAGGTACAACCCTGAAATGAACAAACGGTAAAGTGACACATTGTGAAAATAAAACATAAAGTGTAAGGAGGATTAGATAGAGTAGATTCAAGCTCTGGATAGATAGATTTCCAAAGTTTTTCAAAGGTAAGTAAAGTTATAATTTTATACCAAATTCCAGTTAGTTAGTAGAATTTCATAATTATTATTGATTATTTGTCGAACCTTTGATCCTGTTAATTGAATAACGACTCTGACCTTCAGGTCTCCCTTAATTGGGGGTTACTGGGAGGCGGGGTCGTTACATCAAACCTTGACCAATTGACCCCAAATTTGGACCATAAGCTAATATTAATGTCTAGAATAATTCTAAGAAGTTAAGTCTCATTTATATACACAATATGTCTCATAACTCCTATATTGTCTATTGATCCTAATATTAATGCATTTAAAAGGTGAATTAACTTGAAAAGACTTTTTTAATGAAATCCTTGTGTGGAATTGGAGATAGGCAACATATATTAATTTCAAGAGTCATAAAACACCTATTTATTCCCTTTTTATGTCTTATTGTTACATAGGAGGAGAGAGAAAGGAAAATAGGATTATTCTCTCATTAACTAACTCAATTCCACATTATTACTCATTTCTTGTCCCAAAAAGCTATAAAACTCTAAATTAATATAATCTACTAATTATCTCTCACTAATGGTCATTTTGCATTAATCAACTCTAATTAACACACTAGTTGAGATATTTGTTTAAAAACCCATTCATTGAAATGAATGTGGGTCAAATATAATTCACATCATTAAGTGTTGCTCAATTTCAACATTGAGGACAAAGAGGATAGAAAAGATAGGAAAATTTAGGGAAAAGGCCAAAAAGGATATGAAGGAAATAAAATATTGAAAGGGGTTAAATTGAAAATAAACCCAAGGTTCATTATGTTATAGTGATCCAATAGTTGAAGGGGAGACGGTAGTTGCAGATCAAGTCCCACAACAACTTAGCACCACATGCCATTTACGTGCCAACAAATTGGCAAAGGTGTATTCTTGCCATTTTTTTATATGGTGGAGTGGTGCCTTGAAGTTTGCATGGATAACCTTTTTATATATGAGGTGTCTTCTGAGTATTTCCTAGCAAATTTGGACCATGTATTGTAAAGATTTGAGGATTCCCACCTTGTTTTGAATTGGAAAATGTGTCACATGATGGCAATCGAGGAGATAGTTTTGGGACATAAGGCATCCGGTAAGGGACCGGAGGTGGACCAACTGAAGATTGAGGTTATGTCCAATCCCCTTCCGCTATCATCGGTGAAGGAATAGAGGAGTTTTTTTAGGAAATGCGAGTTTTTATAGGCGATTCATTGGAATTTTTTAAAGATCGCTAATCAATGTTTGGAACTCTTAGAGAAAGAGGTGCATTTTCATTTCAATGCTTCATGCATAGATGCCTCTCATGTTCTAAAAGAAAAATTGATTTCTACAATCATGGTGGTATTTCCAGATTGGAGTCTAACATTTGAGTTGATGTGTGATGCTTTCGACTATGCAATTGGAGCTATTTTGATCCAAAGAAGAGAGTGATCCTCTTTGGTGATTTACTATGATTCAAAAAATCTAAATGATGCTCAATTAAATAACACCACCATCAGGAAAGAACTTTTAGTAGTGGTTTTCACCTTTAATAAATTTATATAATACTTGCTTGGGTAGAAAGTGAGTGTTTCGATGGACAATGCCACAATAAAACACCTCTGACAAAATAAAGAAGCCAAACTCTATTTGATGCATCAGATCTTGGTTTTCCAAAAACTCAACATAGAAATTTGGGACAAGGCTAGAATAGAGAATATTGTGTAATATTATGTCTCTTTCCTAGAGAGAGTAGATGAGACTCAATTAGAGATGTCCATGTTGGAAACTTTTTTGGAGGAGAATTTATTTGTTGTCAAGAACAAGGACCCTAGTATTCCAACTTTGTGAACTATTTAGCAAGTGGGACGATACACGATGATTATAATGCATAGGGAAGTAAGAAATTCTTTTATTCTTTATGTCATTTTATTTGTGATGGTCCTTTGTTGTTGAAATAGTGTAGAGACAAAATGCTCAGATCATGTGTTCCTAAATGGGAGATGGAAAACATTCTTGTTCATTGTCACTCACTTCCCATATGTTAACATCATGGGTTTTCTAAGACAACTACTAAAAGCCTTAGATTGTGGTTTCTATTGACCGACTCTGTTCAAAGTCACATACACATTTGTGGAGATGTGATGTGTGACATTGAAACAGAAAATTATCTAACAGGCATGAAATACACGTCACTATGTTTTGGGAAAATCAAGGTTTTTACTTTATGTGGAAGTCATTTTATGGGAGCATTTCTGTTCTTCAATTCAAATATACATTTTTTGTTGGTTGTTGATTATGTTCCCAAATAGGTAAAGGCCATACCCACTCAAACCAATGATGCCCAAGTTGAATGCAGGTTTGTGAAGAACAACATTTTCTACAGATTTTGGGTGCCTAGGATGATCATTAGTGAAGGGGGTTCATACTTTGCAAACTGCCACTTCAGTGTCCAATCAAAAAAATTTGGAGTTTCACATTGAGTTGGAACACCTTATCAACCAAAAACCCAAGTCCAACTGTCCAAGTTGAGATTTCCAACAGGGATATAGAAATGATCTTTAAAAAACTAACTCTAACACTAAAATGAAAACTCAATGTCAATTTCGGGGAGTATAGGACTTTTTTTAAGACCCCATAGTGACCAAAAAATATAGATTGGTTTATAGAAGGGCGTGCATTTTCTAGTAGAACCTACCCATAAGGCTATTTGGGCACTTATTAAGTTAAATATAAATATTTCCTCTATAGGTGAAAGATGAAAGCTTTAGTTGAAAATCTTGATAACATTAAACTGGATGCATATAAACATGCTAATATTTAAAAAAGATGTACAAATAGTTTCACAATAAGCACATATTACATAGGGTGTTTGAACTAGGACAAAATGTTTTATTGTTTAGTTTGAGGTTAAAATTATACCATGGGATATTGAGAGGTAGATCGATTGGACCATGTACCATGGTAAAGCTATACCCTCATGAAGTAGTGGAGTTAAGCAATGTTCCAAAAACTTTCAATATCCATGCTCATATATTGAAGCATTATTATGGGGTAGAGTTAGTTCTAGACCACGAGGAGCTTAAAGTTTTAGGCATGACATAACTTTTATTGACTAGTCAAGCCTCTGAATCTAAACAAAGATGTGTGGTGGGAGGTAACCCACATGTTTTCCCTTTGTAATGCCTCACAAAGTTTGTTTTGCGTCTTCACCATTTGTAGTTGTTGATTCATTTTAATGAAACTTGATGATGTTTTATGTGTGTGTCCAATATGTAGGTAAATTAACAAGCAATACCACATACCATCATGCCATTGGCAATGACACACCAATAATGAAGTGTGAAACATTGTCAGTTAAATGTCATTACCATCGAGTATCTAGTAAGTCTCATAAAATCAAACTTAAGGGCATGAGAATTTTGATTGATCTATAAGGAAAATTCAATGTCTTTGACATGTTGTTTGTACCACCGACTCAATTTTCAAAATTACTTATCACTTTGATGCATGACTTATAGTAAGATCCTAGTGGCTCGACAAGCAAATATGAACCATAGAGACCAAAATTACATATACCTATATTTCTATAGGAAAATGTCAGTGGCACCGACAACACATTATTTGAACACTACTAACTCCAAAAAGGACACACCAAATACATCCACTTGGATCATGATCATCTGGTACACCCATTCCACCTTTGAGTTTGTTTTTAATAGTGAGGAAATTGTGAAATTCTTTCTTAGGGGATATGGATGGGATCTATCTTGCTTTAATATTATCCTACATATATATATTTAGTTTCATGTTTAATATTAGCTTGCATCTTAGTTTTTGTAAGTTCATGTTCTCTTTTATTTCAATTTTTTTTTCTTGCATGTAACCACATCTATCTAGTGTACAAGTGTATTTTGATTTGAAATTCTGACATGAATCAACTGAAGTAATGATCTCTATGTACCCTTATCCTTAAAATTGTATTTTTTATTGTCTAAGAAAAAACTACATGAGGAGTTGAGTGGATTAGTCAATTTAGGGACATGTGTGGAAAACTTAACACCTAATTCTACCCTTGAATTTTGAATGAAGATGTTGCTCAAGCCTGGTGCAACCAAGCACTAGCATGCTTTTGATGATTATTTAGGAATATATTTTGGATCATCCATACACATGAGTTAATTGAAGAGACACATATCATGGTTTGGAAGAGAATGTCTATTGGTTAATTGATCTCATCTACTTTCTTTCATTCCATCACCACCATAGACTTCAAACATTCTTCAATTCATTTTCATCCTTGTTTACAACTCATCATGATAGAAGCATGTAGTTTATCTTTGCATTAGAAATGAAAATATAGTTGCGTGCATAGATTATTCATATAGGTTAGTTTGCCTAAAAAATTGATATATTTACATTTTGCGTTGCATGACTCATAAGGGTGTAAGATTTGTTTTTTCATTTCTTCTACATATAAAGAGAAAGAAAGTAGTAGATACACTTACCTCTTATCAAGGTTGTAAAAAGCCCTATGTTACACATCAATTATGTGTCTAATAAAGGCCAAAGATAAAAAAATCTAAAAGAGAATGAAAACAAAAGAAAAATAAAATATGAGAATGGAGAAAAAGGACGAAGCAAAAGAATAATCTAACTTGTATAAGGAATAAGTTTGTGAAATTTTATGTTAAATCACCTTTAGCCACCACTCTTTCATTGGGTGAGGCATTCATTACATCCATCATTCCACCAGAAATAGTAGGTAATGGGCTGCATTCAATTTCAATAACATCCATCTTTAAGGTCCATAATTTTGTTTCTTGAAAGGATGACTTGAGTTATATATGATTTCTAATTCTTTCCACCCATTCCATCCATCCATTTCTCTACATGGCAGGCCACACTAAATATTTTTACCTTCTCTCATGAACATTCATGGACTTACATCAATGTAGACAAATGATTTATGAAAAGAGCAGTGTAGATAGGTCTTGTGATACACTAACATAATCCAAGCTTTCTTTAATATATCTCTATTTTGACTTACTTGTGTGATAAGAGGTCTATTTCAATGTTTTGATTTTCATATATGTTCATTTGTGTAGTAGTTATTTTCTCTATTGCTAGAAAGAACTAGTTCGATCCATTGAGTCAAGGACAAATATAATGATCTAGTTCACATATGGGTATCCCTTTTGACTATTTCAACAAAATACAAAGTAGTGTTACTTGAGAATGAGAAACATTCAAGCTTAGGGGATTTTGATGAACATGATTTCTTTACCAAAATTGATGCTATTTTATGAATGTACACATGAGGAATTCTCTCATGTTCATCAGTTTTATGTATATTTATCATAAATTTCCTATAATAATTGTTGCACATCATTTTGTCTATTTGATATGTATTTGGTTTAGAATATTGCATTTTTACTCCTGTCAAATTTGTTATGTGCTTTATTAAGGATAAAAACAAGCACAAATTGGGAGAAGCTGGCACCTCCGATTAAACTTGGTGGTACCAAAACAAGAAGAAGAATGGACAAGAAATGAAGAAGAACTAACAACACAAGAAGAAGAACTGATGGAGAAATCATAGTACCACCAACTCAACTTGATGGCAAGTCGGTAACACCAACTCCCATGTTGGTGGAAATGACATTTTCTTGACGACCAAGATCTAACAAGTCACATCAACTAGTCTATTGAATAAGTAGTCCTTGAGTATTCCTTTATAAAGCAAATGGGGCTAGCCATGGGAGGATCCAATGACATCTCATCTCGACCCTCCCATCCAATTGTTCTACGAGGGACCAGAGTCCAAGGAGAAGGAGATGAGGAAATGTTGATCAAGGGGCATCTCAAGGAGTAGTTCGACCGACACAACAGTATCAGGTTGTAACATTCTTCAGAGGGGATCAACCTTGCATCATGTTGCAGGATTTTTTCTATGTATTTCTCTTCCTCGTTCCCTTCTTTTGATTCCATGTTGAGTGTTAGGGGATAACTCCCCATTCTTTAGGATGTAGGAGTAGCATGCTGTTGACTATATTAATGCTTATGTTTGATTCAAGATTGTTCTTGATTCAAATTTTGACAATGGAAACATTTTATTGCCTTAACTATTCTTGATCAACATGAATATGTGATAGAATGTTGGTTTCTTCTAGAGAGAGATTAATTACTAGAAAATTTGTTATCATCATAGTTAATAACGTGTTGCAAAAGTTGTCTCACAACTTTGAAGTATTTTGTAAGGAGAGAGATTTTACTATTTTACTTTCTTTATGAACGTTAGAAAATTAGGTTGATAATTATGGTAAATAGTGTGCTACACTATGAAATAAGATAGTATAAGCTACAAACAATTAATAAAAAAGAATTAAAACAATTTGTATTAAGCAAAATGGCATGCATGCACATGCCGCAATATACTGAAACTACTATCCTAAAAAATCCATTAATTTGATATTGCATCCACTTTATTTTTTGCAATTTATTTGTTGTTCTTATTTTAATCACCTAATCAACACTTTTTGTTGCACCCCACTTCTTTCTTACTGGTAATATTAGGGTGGAAGATAATCTTAGTGTTAATTATGCTTTTTTTGTACCTTAGTTACCATGTGGATTATATTGTCTTTGTTTGTTTTTACCCAATATTCTGGTAGTTGAAATCATGACATGAGAATACCATGAGATTCAAAATTTAGTTTACATTGAGATAACCCGCATATGTATGTCAATAGAGAATTAATGTTACTTGAGGAAATGATTAATCAAAATTTTTTTATTTAAATAATTTTATAAAACAAATAGTATAGGATTTTAGATAATTCAAAAACAAATCAAACGCAAAAAAAGAATCAAATCAGAGTTAAAATGAGAGAGTTATGGCTCTTCTAGTAAGCATGTAGATAACTAGCATTATTCTACTTTTTCATCAGCACGACGACCACATAGATTGAAGACACGCAGGCGAAGGCTACACAAACTGATGATACACAAATTTATGACATGTATAGTGATGGGCCACATAGACCTATCCACACAGGTCGATGGGTCACATAGACCGACAGCCGCGTATACCGACAAAAATAAGTTGCACACCTGCCCAGGACATCCAATTGTAAAATGATCATATCTTTTTCTATATATATATCCAATTTTAGAAAAAATTGTTTGTTGGATTCATTTAAATTTTCTACATAATTAGTTCCCTAAAGCACTCAAGGAGTTGACAAAGAGGCAATTGTTGGAACGATTTTTAGGAGGGACATATAGAATAGTCAAAGATTGATGATCTAGGTATGAATCCAATGTGGTAAGTAGTTTTAGATAGTAGATCCCTTATCTTCTTATAATTTGATTGGTTGGTCTGACTCATCATAGGTCTAACTCCTAACAATCTATAAGACCCATGACCTAGTTTAATTCTTGAATATACTTTTTGATTTATTTGGGTAAACATTTAATTATGTTTTCAAATTAGTTGGAAGATCTATGTTTCAAGTTTGGTGGAAAATTGGACCATGTTTTGGAAATATCATGTACTTGTGTGGACCTATATGTACTTTTCCTTTTTTCTAGTGATTTAACTACAATTTTAACAAATGCATATTATTCTTCATTGATATTTTTGATGATCGAAGTTTCATTTTTTGAATAATCTTAAAACTTTATGTTAGGTTAGTTTAAATGTGAAGGTAACTATACCTTTTGATTCTTATTAGGGCTGAACAACCGATGGTTGTTCGGGACGCGTCTTTGGAGGTGCTTAGTGAGACAATTGATGGTTAGTCGTAGTGCACCTTGCAATGGCTGGTCTAGGGCGTTCCTTCTAATGTATAGTCTATGTGAATATGTGAGCACCTTCGGAAGGTTTTAGTTTCCTTCCAATGGTCAATCAAAATGCACCTTCTGATGGTTGATTAGATACACCTTCTGATGGATGGTTTGTGTAGGGGTGTGAGCATCTTCAGATGGTTCCTTTTGGATGTCTATAAACTGATGATGTGCAAATCAATCGAGGTTCTTCATGTGATCAAATTGATGGAGGCTCTAAATGTATGGATGGAAGGAGAATTGGGCCTTTGACCTCCTTCCTCTTTCATCAAATATCCCTCCCTACTTTCCTCAAACAAACCTTTTACACCATCCTTGTTGTAGGAGACGACCAAAGGCCATTAGTTTATGATGAGAATCCATTGGTAGGAGGCACGGGGGAATCTAAGGGTTGAAACTTCACATGATCATGGGTGTATGTCAGTGCAAACCTTTGATCTGCTCTTCTAAGAATGTTTGATGCTTTCTTACTCTGTTCCTTATTCCTTATATGTAAGATCTTCTCTCCTTACCTAATTTTCATGTTGTTTTCTTTGTTCTCTCTTCTTCCATGGATGGAAACCATGGTGTTCCTAGATAGGATCTTGAGCACATGGATGGAAAACCCTTTTTCTTCTCTCTTTTGTGCTAGATCTACCTGTTCTTGATGTTTAGAGTTTCTTGTAGCTTTTGGAGGAAAAAGATTGACTTTCCCTTCTCTTTTTCATGACTCCTTGCTATTGAACTAATTTCTTCACCCTAAGGCAAGCGATATGACCCTTAGTACGTTTCTTGCTTACTCATAACATGCTCTGTATAAATGTTGTTCTAGAAACTCATAATATGAGAAAAGTTGGCATGTTTATATACTATTTGGAACAAGAATGATTAGGCTACACGTTCATAAGCTTTTCTCTAAACATGTAAGGCCAATAATTCAAATGGTAGGCTGAATAATCCCTATAAATGTCATCTGAAGTATTTTCTTGGTACATAGTGCATATAAATCTGATTCATACACTAAACTTTGATGTATAGTGGTTACCTGATGGTCGTCATAATACTTTTATCTACTTTTATCATTGTGTAATAATGGTTAGACGAGTTCCTAATTCGGAGGGTAACTTCTTTGTACTAAATTTTAGATGTTCATAATAGTATTACTTTAGGTTAGTGTTGTCTTGATCTTAGTGATGTTTATGGCTCAATGAACTCTAGTTGTGGGTGAATTATTTGATGACCCAAGATGGTTACTTTCTATGTGAAGGAGTGTTTTAGAACTATTTTCTATCCATATTATATCTTCTAATATTGCAAATCACAATGATTTTTGTAAGATTCTTGTTGGTGTTTTTTTATAATTTGATTGATGTAGTCCAAAAACACTCAACTAGCCCAATTAATTAAGTAAAACTTTAATCATATATTGCCCTGAGTCTGTACAACTATTCCAGTGTCACAACTTGCTGGATAGTGAAACTAGTAATAAGATAGGAGCTTAGACTTGTTATTATTGAGTATATACCTCTATAGGGAGGGTAAATCCCTATCATCTTAATGCTAAAGATATTGGAGAGTTGTTGAGGCCTCTCACATGTGGTAGTATTTGAGTGATATTGTGGTTGTAACTCAAATTGACAATCGTATACCCTAGATTCTACTGTCGTGTCCTGTGTACCCAGGGCAGACTAGGATATTTTAGTAGTTGGGTTGACGTGCCACTATGGTTGTTACTCATACTATAAGACCGCTGACCTATGTTTTGGGTTAAATCTGTTTGTTTTAGCTTGATTATGTTCTTAGAACCTTTCTCTAATACTATGAGATGATCTTAGAGAATGTGGAGAGTGTAAGTCTCTAGTTTGATATTGTTTGGATGTGGCTTGTGCTTTCCGTGCTAGTTTTGGTACAAATTGCAAATTACCCATTTGAAGGAGTGTTATTGTAATTTTCCACCTCTAGAGTGTTCCTTCCCTCTCTTGGCTTCATAAGGTAAGTTGTGGTTCTTTGGGTCACCTTGATGGACCCTTAGATGAGGGGTATCACCCTTAGTGGTGATTAGGGTTGTCTAGGGTTTGGTGTGCCTTGACCATGTGACCCTTGTTGGGTTTTTTCAACCTAGGTCAAGACCTAGGGCCTAGTTGGAGGGTGTCATGATCGAGAAACCTCCCCTTGGTATGGTTGTCATGACCGTGATGGTCATGGGTTGAGAAGGTTGCTCTTGTGTTTAATGTCTCAACCTAGGGTTTGTGGTGACCTTGTGTCACTACCTAGTGGTTCTTTGTGGTGTGTTGCGACCATGGGTGGTTCCCTTGGTGTGTTGTGGTCGTGACATGAGGGTTGGGTGTCCTAGTGGTTGATATCCAACCTAAAGTGTATCACTATCTCTTGCACATGGTCTTAATGTGGTTGCATGTTACTTTCTTGAGTGTACAAGTGTCCCTTTGGGCCTTCTTTCATTGACACCTCACCCCTTTCCCTACCTCTTTCCTTATTTTTTATATAAACCCTCTTCTCTCCATGAAAGTTATCTTTTTCAGCCATCCTCTTTCTAATTCCTTGCTTGGATGATCTTGTAGCTTGGTAGAGAAAGAAAGATCTGCTCTTGGTTCTTTGGAGGTGGCTCAACCCTTGCATGTGGTGATCCTTAGTCATCTTCAACCTTGGTGAGTGTTTATCTTCCTTGTTAATGTTTTCTTTGTACCTTGTACCCTATATTCTTCCTTTTTCTCGGCCCTAGACAATGTTTTGACATGGTGGTCATTTTTGAGAGTCAGCTCCTCATTACAAGGGTAATAGGCCATGTTTTGACAAGGGGACACCCAAGTGAGAGGGAGTTTCTTCTCTCTTTTTCCACTTATTTCTTTTGGTTAGGTATTGAACTTTTTTCCCTCTTTCTTGAGCTCCACTTTGACCTTGAAAGTGGATCTTTTGGTGGAGTTTGATCTTCTTTGGTGATTGTGTTCTTCGAGCTTGCCTTCTTTGGAGTTATCTTCATTAAGGTGGGTTATATAACTCTTAAGCTCCTCTATTATCACACTCTTTATGCTTGCATGTTACTATTTTCTCTCTCTAAATGTTTCCTTAACATACTAGTAGATGGTGATAGACCTTAGAGCGTGGATGATGATGAGATCATGATTTGTTTGGATGTTAATTGAAACCCCATTTCCTTTGTACCCAATTTTTGGTATTTGTGGTGCATGGTGGTTGTCCTTTCTTTCTTGACCTTGGCTAAGTTGCATGCATGATGATCAAGTCTTTCAGTGTTCTATGAAGCCTTGGTTCAGTTTTGGTGATGATTATCTTGATTTCTCTCTTTGGTTGAGGTTCTTATTCATGGTAGTTTCATGAAGTTTGTTTTAGGGTTTGATGACCGTTTTGCATGAGGTTTTTTTCCCTTCATGGTGGCGATGGGTTTGCCTTGTTTTGTCTCCTATTTAGCCATGAGTTATCTCTATTTTTACCTTGGTTTGATATTGGTTCTTGGTCTTGGTGGTGGCTTGACCCTTGGTGGTCACCATGCCTTGTTTTGTCATGAGTCTCAACATCCCTTTGGCATGTTGGTTTTGGGTCGAGAAGACTAACCTTGTGGAGGTCACGACATGTTTCTCCTTGATGGTAGTGACACCTACTTCCTTGAGGGTCAAAACACACCATGGTTTGTTCGTGATGTTTCCCTTTTCCCTTGGTGGGTCATGACATGGATTCATCTTGAGTTATGCCTTTGTCACGGGTCGAGATGATCCTTATTCTTGGATCACGACATTCTTCCTCGGGTGGGTGAAACCTTAAATCTAGCTAGTCGTGGCTTGATTGCTTATGTGTCAAGAGATGGTACACCCTTTGGTGTGTCATGTCTATGACATGAAGGGGGTTGGCCGTAGTCACATCACCATGTGTGATGGTGGCTGTGAGCCATGAATGGTGGTGGTCATGACATACATGAGTGATGGGTGGTTGAGTCACATGCTTGAACACTTCATCAATGCAATTGTATTAGTAATAAATGAACTATGTATGGGGCACGTGTAGTACTATGTGGATGGTTGTTTTCTTTAGCCTAAAGATGATCCTCAACTCCAAATTATTCTAGGAATGTGGGAGATGTCCCTCGTGGTTCCTATTGTTTTATACATGTATAAAACCCTAATTTGCTAAGCTTGGAACCCTAACGATGATTGAATTATGTGTTTGCTTTCTATCTTATGAGATGTTCATCATGTAGAATTTTTTCTCTCTCTTATTTATAAGCCCCTAACCTTGTAGAGTGATTTGTATACCATGGCTTTTGTATGATGTAGTGATGATTATGTGATACAGGTTGGTGCTTATGCACATCAATGAGGCATAATGTGCAGGGCTTAATGTGATAGGTCCTATGACCTAGTGATGGCTTGACACCTACTGAAAGATGATACCCTCAAGTGATGTTATCAAGGGATTGTTATCCCATGGTGATGTGTGACATTTATAATGTCCTTGTGAATTGCATAGCAATGAGTATCATGTGGTGATTGTGTGATAGTTCACACCTTACATGCTTTATCTTTTGAAGTTGCAACACACCCTTATTCTTGTAGAGTTTGTTTTAGCTTTATATGTTGTAACTTTATTTATGCTAAAAGTCACCCAATCAGCTAACTAATCAAGTGAAACCTAATCATGTAGTTGCATTGTACCATATATCCATTCTAGTGTTAGCTTTATTTTCTGGATTGGTGAAACGAGTATAACTCAAAGCGCATATTTTTGAATATGAGGAGTGCAAGTTGAGTATCTCCTTGCATCCTTAATTACATGTTGTGTGAGATGGCCATGCGTGAGCCGATATGCTTGTGATATGGATGGCCATGCATGAGCAAGTCCTTATTTTAAGATCGACCATGTGTGAGCCTATTCTTCTAGCACTGTTACCTGTACCAAGGTGGGCTAGGTGTTTACATATGGATGGCCATGCATGAGTGGATCCTTGTGCTGAATATATGTCACTCTTATATAGTTGACTAATATGTCTCTACGGAGTTTGTCTTTAACTGACCAAGAGGTGTTGGAGAGGTCATGGATTCTGGCTCTTCCATGGATCTTATATGGCACTAATTTCAACTTAGCAGTGGTTAGCTAGATTTAGGTGGTAAAACTCAAATCCTCAATGCATAATAAAAGACATAACATACCCATGTAATATATATATATATATATATATATATATATATATATATATATATATATATATATATATATATATATATATATATATATATATATGCTTAGGTGACATACGTCTCACATTGGTTGAGCCTTTGCTTTGACATTTTACTAATTTCTTGAATTATAAGATGGTAAGAGAAGTCAACTATTATACACATTCTTCATATTCCTTTTTATAATATAACTTGATATACTCCTCTATGGTGGCTGCCTATGTTGTTAATATACTTTACTAGTTATATACATATCATCTAGTTGAATATGCTCATCCTGTTAGTATGTGGTTTTACCTGCTTAGTTTATTTGTACTTTAATAGCGTTGGTGGATAGTTATATATCTCATTGGGATGTTTGGTCTCACCCCATGGATTTCCACATCTCTTAGGTGACCATGTACAAATAGGTAGAGGTCATGTATCTAAGGAAGAGCGGCAACAAGAGCAGTGGATGATAAGATTGGATGTGCTACTAGTCTTTTGGTGTTAGAGTCCTAACTTCATCCTTGCGTACTCATGTCCTTGGGGTGTTTTCTTTTGAGATACTTTGTTGTTATGTGATTGATATGAGGTTTTTGGCTTGTATATATGTGGAATATGTATCTTGTGTAATAGGTTGATGACATGAACATTAACCAATAGTGATATAAGCACCATGTGATACATTATGTGCTTCATGTGACAGGCTTGTGGACTCATATGTAATAAGTTTTTGGCTTATGTTGCTACAACGAAATCAATTTTAATTACCTATATTTCCTGTTAATATGCTTACTTAGTGTTATTCCTACATTTGGTTTTGAGTAAACTCACTTTTTGATGCAACACGGTGATTCTATTTGGTTGGTATCAGAGATTAAGTTCACTGAGTCTACAAGGACCTAGGACTAAAGTTTGTGTCTGTTCTAGTATCCTCCAATCTATCTTATAGTGACTTCTTTTTATGCAGAAGAAGAAGAGTAGAAAAGATGGTTGGAGAACACAAAGAATACAATGTAGAGAGAAGTGTTTCTACACTTAGTGATGGTGCGAGGGATCAAGCAAGTGAGAATCAGGTGCCTGATAAGCCCCAGTTTGACTCAGCAGTGGTAGAGAACCCTACCTTCCAGTCTCTATTTGGGCAGTTTATGGTAATGATGTCATAGAAGGTGGATAGGATTCCTACCCCTTAGCCTAGGGTAGTTGTCCCCGATGTCAAATCTTCTGGAATGGGGAAGACCTTTGAGAGGTTGAGACGTGTTGGTGTTGTAGTGTAACGACCCCGCCTCCCGGTAACCCCCAATTAAGGGAGACCAAGAGGTCAGAGACATTATCTCAATTAATAGGATCAAAGGTTCGACAAATAATCAGTAACAATTATCGAATTTTACCAACTAAACTGAAAACTAGTATAAAATAAAACTTTGCATACCTTTTTCAAAAACTTAGATATCTACTTCTATCCACATCTGGAGTCTATTCTAACTAGTCCTCCTCTGTACTTTAGTTCTTATTTAATTCAACTTATGCCACTTTACTATTTGTCCTTTTCAATCTTGCACCTAAAACGCCGACAAACAAAATGTTGGTCAGCATATCGAAATATGCCGGTATGTGGGGACAACCAAAATTTCACAAATATGGCTAACAATCTAAATATCACAATCAAGTTAATTAATAGGCCAAATTACGCTTTTAGTGTGACTTTCTCCACCACTTTTTCCCTAACCTTGGCATACCACCTTTTGGGTTTCACTTTTGCCATTGACTTAAGGCCACCTTCTCAATCCCGAGCTTGGTGCCTGGGGTCACCCTTCATGGTGCCCTCTAGTCATGCAATATCATAGGCCACCTTCTCAATCCCGAGCTTGGTGCCTGGGGTCACCTCTCATGGTGCCCATTGGTCTTCCCTCCTGGGCTTGACCTTTTTGCATCATCCATCAGGGTGGCATGTAGGTGTGAGAATACACACTTATTTTACAATTGTGATAATCATAGTGACTTTATAATTTGCATGTATCAACATTCAACTGATAAATTGCATTCAATGCGATGAATCATTCGAGAAACTCTTCAGGAAACTAATGCGATTAACCATAATTAACAACATACCTAATTTGGAAGTCTCAAGGATTGTAAGAAGAATATCCAATTAATCAAACAGCTAACCAAGCCAGGAACCAATCACCCCAATAAAATAGGCACAACAAGAAACCTGGAAAACATATGCAATCTAATTACTCATATGTTCATCATGCACTTACTTTATTGAAGTGGAATTCCCTCCTAGTGTGTGCCTAAGTTTAATTAGGGTTTTCCTTAACATTCTTTATAGTCTTCTCTTAACCTTTACCTTTTAGGTCAACTAAACCCTAAAACATTATTTCCATGTTCCAAAACCCTAATTACTTAGTCATTCATATCTAAGCCTCTTTATTACCAATCTGGCTTACGATTAGTTCTAACTTCATCGTATACATAAGATTTCAAAACATAGCTTATTAAACTCATAAACACCTAGATTAGGGTTTCTAGGTTTTCAAGTATATCTTCACTCATATGAGACTTTAAAACATCCTTTTTACATATTAAAACTTCATCTCTTTAAGTTATCTATTCCAAGGCTTCTTAATTAAACTTCAGATCAATATGCCTCTATTTATGATATTCATATTCTCGAAATAAAAGTCATATTACTAAACATTAGGGCTTTTAGGCCCATTATTGCACTTGCTTAGGCATAGCACGCTAATTAAGCAAAACATGGTTTTTTTTTAACTCAAATCGGATTCATATTATCCGTTTTATGCCAAAAGGATAAATGTTGATTCATAATACCAACTTAAGTAATTGAACTCATCCCTAATCAACATCTAGAGTTTTGATTACACTTAAAGTATTAAAGTTACCATCTTTGTGTACTTTTTGAACTAGAAGCAAAACTAGTCTGCAATAGTATTTTTATTGGATTCCTTGTATTTTTATGAGCGAAACCCATGTATTACTTATATCCATCCAAGCTACTGGTAATTAGTTATGAATTTTGCAAATTAATGTACCTCTTGACCAATGGCAGAGTACCACATATCCCTTTTGTTTCTTTTTCTGGAAAAATTGTCCCTCAGCTCGCGAACCTTTATGTGGATCCATCTACCCAGCTACCCGATCTGCTCCCCCTTTGTCATCTTCATGGGCACACGTGGAGGATCCCGTTCCTCTGTATACTCTATAAAACAGAGTACCCAGATCTGGGCTGGGCGGCGGCCACCTCACCCATCACGGTGCTTCTTTTCACCCCTCAGAGCTCCACGTGAGAACACCAGGGCTTTGCCCCTCTCAAACACCTCCTTCGTCCTCAATACATGCCCCTCCAGCATGCGAGGTGGTGTAACTCCTCGAGTCGACCTAGGCCAGGGTGTTCACAGATCCAGGGGACCAAGCCCCCCTCTTCGGCCACCGACCTCTCTATCAGTGATGCACACTTGTGGACAACAATTGTGAGATCGTAAGGGCATAGAGATCCCCATTTTATATCCAAGGCTCTCCAAGGTATTGGCCCTTCATGGACTCTAGTTCATGGAGGAACTGGGACTGGGGAAAGTCCCATATAAACACAGAACCAGGTCAATCTAGGGACCATTTTATTTGGATTGCACTCCTAATCACAATGGGAGAGTCCCCATTAGTGCTCGATCATTACCCAACAAGGAAATCGATCCCAAAATTATGTGTTTTTGTTCCTCCTTTCCTTATTTAGTCGAAGTGCAGCCACTCTTGGATCCAAATCCAACGGCTGTCGGGCCCCATGAAAGAACATGATTTAAAAATTGAATTGTGATATTCAAAGGAAACTTGAAAAATTTATATCTCTGTCCTCGTTTAACATTTTTCACTCAAAATTTTGAGGAAACTCTATCTTGGCATTATCTACTCATGTATTAAATTTGAAACCCAAATTCCAAAGAAAAAGGGTGTTTCTTTCATATGCAAGTTATTTATAAATAAAACCAAATTAATTGATATTTCCTCTTTCTTTTTCCATTATCTTATCATCTTGGATTCCTTGGACCTCAGGGAACCGTAAAGGCATGAAAATCACATCTTGGGGAAATATTCCTTTGCCTTTTCTCCTATCCTTCATCCCTTCCTTACTGATTTCTTTAATTAGAAATCATATGTAAATAAATTTTACTCAATTGTGGCCATTAATACCACTTCCTCGATATTTCCAAGTATTTATTATAAATACTTTGCTTAATATCCATTATCTTGTATCTTTTTCTAATATTTGGACTTTTCTTCTTTTCTTCTCTTTTATATCCATTATTGGATTAATATAAATAGTAGGAATCACGAAATTCCTATCCAAAGGAATGTTTGCAAAGAAACCCATCCTTTGAAGCAAAGCATAGAACCTTTTCAATTAAGTCCACATTCACATAATCATTATTTTTCAATTATGAAAACATATGCAAAATTGAGGTTGTAACATCCTTCACCTCTTATAGGAATTTTGCCCTCAAAATTCTATCAAGCAAACAAACAATTCAGGATAAAACTCTTCTATGTCCATCATTGGCCCCTATGTGGATTTACCCTTTCTATGTGCTTCCCAAGAACTTTCATCATCTCATATTCTTCCATCTGAGTTCTTTCTTACCTCGTCATATCGTACCCTCATAGGTGACTCAGGACATTTCAGCCTCTCATAAAGCTGAATAGGTTCAGGGCTCAACACATGGCTTGGGTACCTCACATAGTGCTCTAGATCGGACTTATGGAACACATTAGACATCCTATTATCCTAAGGGGTAAGGTTAAACACAACCATCTCCACCATGGACCCATATATCGGGAACTCAACTTCCTCAACTGTAACTTAGAGGGGTTGGATTTTCACATCACATATTTTCCCACAGTGAACTGCATTCCAGTCTGCTTTACATCAGCTCACGACTCATGTCGCCCCTGGGCTCTCTTTTAGCCATTGCATGATCAAAGTGAATTCATCTGCACACACTATGGTCCTTTCTTGACCTTTGCGAGGTCCCTTCACCAACATCATCTTAATGAAGTGGTGACCGACACAACCTCTCTTGTAGAGATTCTCTACATCCCAACACTGGCTATGGTGGTTATCATCACATCTTATAGAGGACAACAACTGTCTCTAGATATCACCCTGAATGAGCATACATGCTCTCATTATACCCTCTAGTCTAGATTATGCTAACCATTAGTTAGTGGTGATAAACTATAATTGTGTTCTTTATGCACCTACTTCCACCGCATGGAAGTGAATCTTTAGATTAAACTCAAGAACTCGCATCATGGTGTAGTTGAACCATCTCTCTCTCATATGTAGTTCAACCGGATCTGTCCCTTGATAGTATTCTCTCTTTCTCATGTCATGTAGGTAAGGCGATCTACCATAACCCATATTACATCTTGACCTTCCTTGGTGTAGGGGAGACTTACCACAACATCCATAGTGATGAACTCCCATTCCCTCTCGAGGATTCTTTATCCTCTATAACAATACACTGGGTTATTGGTGTTCATCCTTCACCTCCTGTCATGCATGGCAACATACCACATGCAACTTTATCTTAGGCATCCAAAGTACTACCGTCGCTTACTATCTTTGTAGTACCAAGGTGTATCATGATCTCTTGCATGTCATGATTCCTCAAGATTTATTCCTCAGAAACCCTAAACCACTCTAGTTGGGGTTTCATCTCCTTCTTTTCCAAAGAAGTGCATCTGAGGTTCTACAACCATCCTTTCATACACCAAGGACTAGGCTGGCTAACCAAACAACCTTTAACTTGATCAACCGATATTGTTACCTCTGAGTATTAGCCAAACTTATCTCTTTTCCAACTGAGGGTTAACCCAACAACCTCTTCTAGCCTCCATCTAAACTAGGCAACTGTATCCCATCCAGATCATCCATTAGCACTTCACATCCTTAGGTGTTAGGTAACGTTGAAGACATACACCATCATGTATTCCACTTATTATCTCATATCATCTCTATGTCTATCTTCATCAAGAAAACTCTGAGCTTATTCTCTTGGTTTTTCAAACTCAACCTTCATAGTTCATGACAAAACATCCTCATAAGATGACTTCACTATTCCTCTTAGCATTGGTAAACCATCCATGTATCATTCACTCCACCAGGGTATGTTATCATCCCTATCCTCATACCTCGTAGAAACATTCCAACTCACAACATCTTTATCCTTGGTGTATGGCATGCGTACTATCCTATCTCTCACTCCCATAACAAGAGGAAATCAGCATTTGGATACAGTCCAATTACGGAGTTCTTCCTATTACAAGAGTAGAGATGGTACATCCCACCTTTCTTGTACACCTTTAAATCTAAGTTGAAATGTGCATCTTATGTCTCGACATCACAATCATCTCAATATCAAAGTTACTTCCATAGAAAACTGGTCTCGAACTTACTTGGGTCACCACACAATCCTTGGTCATATCCTCTAGGTATATAAGATGCTGGCACTTTTGGGGTCATCCCTCTCCCCTTATGCATCCAGAGAGTGCCCTACTCATCTGCCCTTTGGGTCCCATGAGTTCATGAAGGTGATAAATCTCCCATCCCATGGCCCTCAGACAATGATATCTGTTAACTCCGGACCCTATGGTCATGTGCAACTAAGGAATTAGGTAACTCCTACTTCCATCAGTCTTATCCCTACCTGACCCTAAGATAGACTGAGGATTCTATTATAGTACATGTCCAACTGGGAACCTTACCCAATCCTTCGTCATCTCTCTCTGCATTCATGGGCTGACTTTCATCCATTCAAAAGGGTCATGGCCACCTGCCTACCTTGGTCAGGCCCCATACCGGTTACCTCCATGGTTACACATCCACATGCACTTAGAGATGGTAATCTATGGGTCTACAAGTTCATTCTCATACCATGTAATTTTCACTTATCTTCTCAAGATCCTATGAGACCTATTTAGGTTACCTCAAACCCAACCAAATTGTTATACACCCTACCAAAGGGTCCCTCTCCCAGGATGGGAGGAAACTACACCTTGATAACAAAGGTCACAAACATCCCTAGGTCTAGGGTTTACATCCTCATGAGCATGCTTAACTCCAGCAAGCTACTAAGGCACAAACATACCACCTGCTAAACCATGCTAGGTCATATTTATTCTCATTCCTCATCATTGGACCAAGAACATCCCTTCCCATGTCACCAACTTAGCTGTGAGGGGTTCATACCTTTGACTCAAGGGTTTTCCCTTTCCTCTAATCATGAGGAGTACCATGCTCAATTCTATAGAAACTCAAATCTCATCATGAGTGTGACGTACTACTCACAAAAACAAGATTAACTAAAGAGGAAGCAATCATTGACAACAGAATTACCAAAAATCACTAAAAATTAAAACTTTTTATAAAGAGATCCATAAACATAAAAACTCTTTCATAAAGAACCAAAGTAAGTTATTTACATTCCAGTTCATCAATACATCTCTATATCATCTCTTTCTCAAAAGTTACAAGCATCAACTACCCTGTTAAGCTATACATAGGTAGTATAAAAATCTCAAGGCATCAAGCCAAAATCTCAGATCAATATTAAACTAACTACTGACTCCTAGGACTTGAGAGTACAGAGACAACACATAGGACTCTCTATTTACAAGACTTGACAGACAGTGTCTCCACCTGAGGATCACTGCTATCCTTGCTGTTGCTGCTGCTGCTGCTCACCCATTGTAGGGTTTCTGCCTTTTCCTCGGTGTTTACCTAAAACATTGAATCCCACCGGGTGAGACAATTTGAAAAGTGTCCCAACGAGAGATATAACTCTCCGCCAGAAATATTGTTATTGCAGATAATAGAATAACACTAAGCGGAAGAATCATAAATATTCAATAGCAGGTAATCATTGATTAAACTATGTAGAGCAATATTCTCCATACAGTTCATTTCAGTTTGTCTTGATAAAGGAGTATGTCATTTATTCAATAAGGAATATGAAGAACATGTATAGCATTTATCCAAATAATACATAATAGGCAATGAATCATCAACCATTGATTCTCGTAATTCAACCCTAAGCAAATATGCTACATGACTGATTACATTTTACAAACATACTTATGCCCTGAGGAGATGAGGTATACCGCTCATACTCCAACCGACCATTGTGAAATCGAAATCGGTAACATACATAGGTCAATAGAAGAGCCAGATTTCCATGACCTCATCCTCCTCAGTCAGTGTGAGGACCAACTTGTAGGACATCTCGTGTCTCTACCAAATAGCTTTCCAGGGTATACTAGCAACTTCTCTATTAGAGTTATAGTGGCATGCTGTCTCTTCACAATCGAGAGATTTCATGTTTATCTCACATCGATTCGGAATTAACATCATCATCAGGAGATTAGTGATACATCCATCCCGACATATACATAGAATGAAGGATTGAGAGATTTAATGTTTATCTCACATAAATTCCTCCATTAGGGCGTAAGGATATTCACACCCATAACCCCCACATACTCAAAAGTATGCCCTCCAGGAGTTCCCTTAGGACAACCTATTTCACCATCACCAAACTACTGGCGATGATGGATCTATGGTCAGGGATCATTTCACTTGATTATTTAAGTACATTACAACATTCTTTTAGCATCAGACATGTTTTGAAACATAACCCATTATAACAATTTCTATAAAGAATGAGTACTATTTCTATCAAGTTCATTTCACAGCTTTATTAACATTGGGAACTCAGTTCCTTATCATCTCATCATCATGATTCAAGAATATGGGTGTTCAAACCCTTAGATCACCAAAACACTTTTTACCAATTTAACAGGTAACTTAATGCCATCAAGTCATCTGACAGTGTAAACATGATAATTACAGTGCAGGTATTTCACATGGCTCTTAAATCATATTAATCTCTTTGGTTACCTCTCACAAGGGAACATAGCATATCATTGCTCACAAGGCTCATAAAGTACTTTCAATAATTAAAGCATCATAGCTCATACCTGGATAAGTTCATTATCTCATAAAACCTACATGATTAGTACAGATGATAACAGATACATCAATTTCATATCAGCACAATGCAAAACAATTATAACATCACTATTCAAGGGTTACACCACTATGCCCTTGCTAGGGTCAGGGTTTCCCTTTTCATTTCAATTAGGGTTAATCATCCCCTTAGCTCAATTAGGCTTAATGACTCATTATTTCATTGTCCAACCTTAGAGCTTCATGCTAAGTAGTATAACCCAGAATTAATGTTTCACATATTCCTTCACCTTATTTGGAATTAGGGTTTACAATTCACATTGCATCACCCTAGGTTAGGGTTTATATTCAATAATCCACAATTAGGGTTTACTATTCACATTACATCACCCTAGATTAGGGTTTATATTCAATAACCCACAATTAGGGTTTACTATTCACATTACATCACCCTACATTAGGGTTTATCATTAAAATGCCCTGAATTAGGGTTTCTCGTTTTCATTTCCCTAAATTAGGATCATACCATCCTCATGTATTATGATTTCACTTATCAATGCCCTCAATTAGGTTATGATTCATTAACCTTCATAATTAGGGTTTCATGATCTCTCTATAAAGGATCATACCCTAATTATACATTCACCCATGTTGAAAGTGTTAAGACTTAACCATTACATGGTTATCATTAATGTAGGAACTTCTCTCTGTCTCATCCTCTATAGGATGATACTTACTTTAGATTTGATTAAACTAAGTCACTCAACTTGAATGAGGAATTGACACATAATTCTATTGTGTCATTACTTTCATGATCATTAGAGATTAATTATTCAAGGGTACTAATCACCCTATCTCATTAAGGGTATCATTATTATAGTCACCCTTGGTTTACATCACATAATTGTTCAATTAAACAATTGACCTTTAACCACTTTAAGTGTTCATATGATTTGATTAATTATCTTCCAAATGATCTTGATCACTTAAACCCCAAACAGTCTTGACCAATCATACCTCAAACGGTCTTGCTTGTAATACCTCCAAATGGTCTAAGACCGTTTAGACCTCCAAATGGTCTTGAACAAACCATTGAAATCGTTTGGTAAAGTTAGTCTTTGAAACCGTTTGATAAAGTAGTACTTGAAACTGATTGCCAAAGTTGGATGTTTGAAACCGTTTAAGCCTCAACCAGTTTGGGATCATTTGGTCCCAAACGGTCTTGAGACCGTTTGGTCCAAACCTCCTCAAAACCGAATGGACCAAATATGGTCTCCACCAGTCATGTTAATTTAGGGTTTCCAATGTTGATTCTATGATCGATTGAATTTATATAAAAACTCTTCAATTGAACCTAACACCGTACTTCAATTGAGCTTAAAATATTATCCTTCAACTAATTTAACCCTCATTTGATCATCAATTAGGTTTTCAAATCAAATGGATTAGGATTTGAAATCAATGATCTTTCAATGTTAATCATTGTGAAACTAATTACTTTGAAACCATTGGACCACCATCCAAATTGAACATTACCTGACCTGAAACGGTCTTGAGGTCATTTGGATGACTTCCAAACGGTCTTGAGAGCATTTTCCAATCTAATCATCCAAATCCATGACATCCAATTAGGGATTGGATCATTGGATTGATCATCAAATCAACATTTGATTACAAATCAATTTGGTAACTTTGGATCTTTAAATACCCAACCATACTTAACCCTAGACCTCCAAATGGTCTCGGTTGACCCTCAAACGGTCTTCAGACCGTTTAGGTGATCCCCAAATGGTTTTGAAACTGTTTGGGTCAATCAACCCAAAGTTCTAAGTCAATGAAATTAGAAATCATCACTTAACCCAATTAGGGTTTGGTGATTGATGGACCTTCAACTAATGAACCAATTGGAAGTAATCAATTATAATTAGTGGGTCATTAAACAACATCATCATCACCAATTATCCAAACTATCAACTGTGGTCAACACCCTCAAACGGTTTTGAAACCGTTTTCTCTCATTCGGTTTGATGAAATCGTTTGCTCTCAAACGGTTTGAAACCGTTTTCTCCCAAACAGTTTGGGAAACCGTTTGAGCAACTTAATTGAAACCTTTTGGCCTAGTAATTTTCTTGGGAAAAGTGTCCAAGATGATGTCATAATCATCTTCCTTCGTGCATCCAAGAACTACAACCGTTTTTCATGGAAATTACAACAATGAATCAATAGAGTACCAAATAGAAGAAAATAATCAATAATTATTGAAGAATGGATTGCAATATCAATGTTTAGGGTTTAAGTTATAAAACCCGCCTCAAAATCTGATCTACAAGCTCCAAGATCCATGTCTCTAATGGTGGATGAAGTTCTAGAAACTACCGAAGGTCCATTCTTGAGCTTTTGGATGAACAAGTTGGCTAGGATTGGAAATCGAGTGAAGAAAACCAAAAATCAAGCATTGATTTTGAGTTTTCACCATGAATCCAAGGTAGAAGATGATCAAAAGCTTACCAACAGGTTAGAGTCGTCCTTATCCTGCTCTTGAGATCTCCTGTGGTCGGCCAAAGCAAAATGAGAAAAGGAATTTCCAAGAAAGGTCCTTAAGTGGGTTGGAAAAAGGATATGTATAAGGATTTTCAAGGAAAGAGAAAAAGAAATTATTTTCTTTAATTTCTGAAATTATTTCCACCACTTCCCCCTCAATTCCTTGGCCACAAATCCACCTTCATTATCTTGCAAAACCTCTTCATTATCCAAGAATTAATGGAAAAGAAATTAAACACCTTAATGAATTTTATATTAATATCCAACTTTTAGTGAATAATACTTTTTATTATGTTAGTGTGAGTGGGCTTCCACTCAACTAAGATCTTTTTGTGCCATAGAAAGGCACAATCACTTCCAACACTTTGATATTTCATCCCTCAACTTTTGGTTGAAGGGCTCCTAAATTAATTTATTTCTTTTGGCATTAAATTAAATTAATGTTCCATATATGCTTAAATCTTGATTATTTTAATATCAAGATTCTCTCTCCTCCAAGATAATTCAAATGGGGAGACCCTCTCATTTTCTTTTCTCTAATTGATGTCATGAAACGTGAGAGATTCTCTAGAGGTGGTATTTTGCATATCGAACCCTAGGTTTTGGGTAAATTGCACATTACACCAAAACTAGGTTTTAATGCACAAGAATTGCTCAACAAGCTTTATCTTTGTGCTCAAGCTTGTGGAAACCATACCACTACATCATATTCATTCTTATGATGTCTCAACAACATAGGAACATTTTATAAAGTGCAATTTGCAAGTTAACCCCATAACTTGGGTAATTTGCACTTTAGTCCAAAGTTACAAAATAATGTTTCAACATTATTTAAAAAGGACAGAATTTGAAATATAAGTTCCTCTAGAGCCTTAATTACCTTTCAAAAGATAAGTACAAGCATCTAATCAACTTTATTAAGCAAAACACCTAGGGTTAAAACATAACCCAGGTCAGGGATGTTACAAATTATCCACCCCTTATAAGGATTTCGTCCCCAAAATCATTAACAAAACATTAAGAGAAAAGAGTAGGGTATTTCCTCCTCTAGTTCCCATGTAGCTTCTTCAACACCACGATGATTCCAGAGGACTTTTACAAGGCTAATGTCTTTGTTTTGCAGCTTCTTGATCCTTCTGTCAAGAATCAACACAGGTCCTTCAACATAAGATATATCATCGTTTAATTCTACTTCCATAGGCTGCAGAACTATTTCTGTGTCACGATGACATTTCCTTAGCATGGAAATGTGGAACAATGGGTGCAACTTGTGCAAATCAGGTGGTAACTCCATCTTATAAGCTACCTTTCCAATCCGTTCAATGATTGGATAAGGCCCCATAAATTTAGGAGCTAACTTTCCTTTTCTTTGAAACCTAAGAACTCCTTTCCAAGGTGAGACCTTGAGATACACTCTGTCTCCAACCTAGAATTCTAAAGGTCTACGACGCTTATTAGTGTAAGATTTCTACCTATCCTGTGCAGTATTCAACTGTTGTTGTATTATTTTAATCTTCTCGGTGGTCTGCTGCACAAGATCAGGACCCAAAAGTTGATATTCACCAATTTCATACCAACATAGGGGAGATCTACAACGTCTACCATAAAAAGCTTCATATGGTGCCATGTCGATACTGTGTTGATAGCTATTGTTGTAGGCAAATTCTATCAAGCTTAGATGTAGATCCCAACTCCCTGTAAACTGGAGGACACATGCCCTAAGCAAGTCCTCCAAGGTTTGTATAGTCCTTTCGGATTGTCCATCAGTCTGAGGATGAAAGGCTGTACTAAACCTTAATTGTGTGCCTAAGGCTTTATGAAGTCGCTCCCAAAAACGACTCGTAAACTGGGGACATCTGTCAGAAACAATGGTAATTGGGTCCCCGTGCAACCCTACTATTTCATCCACATATTACTGTGACAGCTTCTCCACAACATAGGTTGTTTTGACAGGTAAGAAATGTGCTGTCTTTGTCAACCTATCAACTATTACCCAAATGGAATCATGACCTTTGGCAGTTCTAGGTAAACCAACCACAAAGTCCATGGTTACATGATCCCACTTCCACTGCGGTATGGGCAAAGGTTGCAGTGTTCCTGTGGGCTTCTGGTGTTCAACTTTTACTTGCTGACACAATGGACACCGCATAACAAACTCAACAACATCCTTCTTCATACCAGGTCACCAATACATATCTTTTAAGTTATGATACATCTTGGTGCTTCCTAGATGCATAGCATACATAGAAGAATGAGCTTCTTCCAGGACTAACTTCCTTAAGTTGACAACATCAGGTACTATCATTCTACCATGATAATAGGATACCTGATCATCTGAATCATGGAAACCATCTCGTTTCTCACTACCATACTCTGATCTAATTTGCTGAACTGCAACATCAACTTGATGTGCTTCCTTAATCTGCTGTCTCAAAGTTGGTTTTATGTGCATCTCATCTAACAACCCAGATAACAATGATACTTTAAGTTGTACATTGTTTTTCCTCAAGGATATACACATATCACTCCTAGAGAACACCAAGGAATTCAACTATGCTCTATCTAGGGCTGGTGTTTCTGATTTCCTACTTAATGCATCAACCACCACATTGGCCTTCCCTGGATGATAATCAATTGTACAATCGTAGTCCTTGATTAACTCAATACAGTGGCATTGCCTCAAGTTTAGTTCATGCTGAGAGAAGATGTACTTTAGGTTCTTATTGTCTGTGAAAATTTGGAATGTCTCTCCATAGAGATAATATCTCCAGATTTTCAAAGCATGGAATACAACAGCTAGTTCTAGATCGTGTGTTGGATAATTCTCCTCGTGTTTCTTGAGCTATCGAGAAGCAAAAGGAATTACTTGTTTATCCTGCATTAACACACATCCTAGTCCATTCTTAGAGGCATCACAGAAACTATATACCCTTTCCCTTGCTCAGGTAGCACCAACACTGGTGCACTTGTCAACCTTTCCTTCAACAACTGGAATGATTGTTGACACTTGTCATTCCATACAAAAGGAACATCCTTTCTGATCAACTTGGTTAAGGGTAAGGCTATGGAACTGAAGTTCTTAATGAACCTCCTCTAATAGCCTGCCAACCCTAGGAAATTGCAGATCTCCATCAGTGTCTTCGGTTGTTCCCATTGCAGGACATATTCTACCTTCTTAGGGTCAACACGAATACCTAAAGAAGATATTACGTGTCCAAGAAAAGAAACTTCTGGTAACCAAAACTCACACTTTCTAAACTTAGCATACAACTTATGCTCTCTTAGCAAAGTTAGAGCCTGACGAAGATGCTGCTCATGTTGTTGAGCATCTCTACTATAGATCAGGATGTCATCTATGAACACAACTACACACCGATCAAGAAATGGTCGAAAGATTCTATTCATGAGTTCCATAAATGTAGTTGGTGCATTAGTTAGTCGGAATGACATAACTGTGAACTCATAGTGACCATACCTTGTCCTAAAGGCAGACTTAGGTATGTCACCCTCCTTAATACGTAGTTGATGATATCCCGACCTCAGATCTATCTTTGAAAAGACAGTTGCACCACGCAACTGATCAAACAGATCATCAATCCTTGGTAAAGGATACTTATTCTTTATAGTTACTTTAATTAACTGTCTGTAATCAATGCATAACCGCATCGATCCACCTTTCTTTTTAACAAAGAGTACCGGAGCACCCCATGGTGAAGTGATTGGTCGGATAAAACCCTTCTCAAGCAACTCTTGCAGTTGTTTGTTGAGCTCTTCCATCTCAGCAGGCGCCATCCTATATGGTGTTTGTGCTATTGGCTGCATGCCCGAGATTAGATTAATCTAAAAATCAATTTCTCGGGGCGGAGGAACACCTGGAAGTTCTTCAGGAAATACATCTTCAAATTCCCTGACTACAGGAACTTCAGAAGGATTAGAACTCTTCATGGTGGTATCTACCACATGTGCCAACAATGCAAAATATCCTTGCCTCATCAGCTTCTCAGCTACCATAGATGACACAAGATAGGTTGGAAGGATCTTTCTATCTCCCTGAAAGATCCATGTGTCACTATTATCTATGAACACAGCTTGCTTGGATTCACAATCCAAGACAGCCTTATACCTTTCTAGGGTGTCCATCCGAAGAATTATATCAAACCTGTACATCTCAAGGGGTATAAGACCCACTTGAATGTGATGTTCAGAAAAGAAAAGAATGTAGGGAGAACACACCTCCTGCAACATAGCAGACCCCATCAACGGAGTTTCTAACTTCAAACTCTCTGCTCTATGACCAACTGTCATATTGTAGTCAAGAATCACTCTTCGAGTGATAAAGGAATGCGTAGCACCCCTTTCAATTAAAACATATACGACGCATGATGTAGACATATCAGAATAAAACAATTCCATCTGACCTGTCACAACTCGAGGGTTGATTACTGCATCAGGTGGATTCATCACATAGAATCTCGCCGTCGCCTGCGTTTGATTCGGTGCTCGATTACTGGGTGCTGATGATCCAGCTTGGGACGCTTGTCCACGTCCTGTAGCACCACTTGGATACTGTCTCCTCCGAGAACTTTGCTGACTCTATCTCTGAGGTTGAGTCACACTTGCCTCTCTGGATCTACAATCCTTCATCAGATGCCCCATTTTTTCACATACGAAACAACTTCGGATCCCTGGCTGTGGTCTGGATGGTCCGGTAACCGACATAGATGCTGAGCTGTGGGCTCCTTCTGGTGGTAAACTTCATCCTCTACCCCTATTTGACGTCTACTGAATCTGGGTATTGAACCTAGGTGGTGCCATTGGTGCAGAAAACCTTGGTTTCTTGAAACTTTTGGACGAGGATCCTTGAAACTGGGGATACACCTTCTTGTTCTTAGTCTGTCGCTTCTCAGTCACAGACCTCTCTATCCTTCTGACAGACTCTACAAAAGTAGCAAATCTCTCCCTATTCTCCAGAGCAGACACTGGAGTGGTCAACTCAGTGTTTAATCCCTTCTCAAAACGCCGAATCCTTTCGTCATCGGTAGTTGCCATATGCAGACAAAACTGCAAAAGCTCCATGAACTTAGCCTCATATTCGCTAATGTTCATTGGTCCTTGTCTTAACCTCTCAAACTGAGATATTTTCTCATCTAGGAACATCTTAGGAAAGTATCTATTGACGAATTCCCGTCAGAATATTTCCCATTCAATCTCCACACCTGACCTTTTTCCCTCCTCAATGGTCCACCAGTGACCAGCACTTCCCTTAAGAAGGTACACAACATGTCTAACCTTCTCCCCTTCTAGGATGTTAAGGATTCTAAAGGCTTTCTCTAGTTTAGTTAGCCACATGTCAGCATCTGATGGGTCAGCCGTCCCAGCATATTCTATGGCTCCATCCCGGTGTAGTCATTCAAATGTCTTGCCGGCTCCTTGTCCTTCATGATGGGTAGGTGCCCTAGGTGTAGGTATTGGCATCCTATCAGTCATGTGAGTCATGGCAGCCATAAACTGCCCAAACATGGCTTGGAAGGCTGGGTTCCCCATACCAACTTGATTGAAATGGGGTGGTTCAGGTACAAGCTCCTCCCTATCATGGTCTCATGCACCTCTTCCTGGTGCAGCAACGCTGCTCTCGGCAGCATGTTCCTCATGTGATCCAGACATCTTTAGTTCTTCTTCTCCTCCTATATGAGCAGAAGACACAATTAGATAAACTAGAAAACACTAGAACAGACTCAACAACCTTAATCCTATGTCTCTGTAGACTCAGTGAACCTAGAGCTCTGATACCAACTAAATTGTGACATACGACTCACAAAAACAAGATACTAAAGTGGAAGCAATTGTTGACAGCAGAATTACTGAAAATCACTAAAAATTAAATCTTTTTATAAAGAGATCCATAAACTGAAAAACTCTTTCATAAAGAACCAAAGTAAGTTATTTACATTCCGGTTCATCAGTATATCTCTTTATCATCTCTTTCTCAAAAGTTACAAGCGTCAAATGCCCTGTTAAGCTATACATAGGCTGTACAAAAATGTCAAGGCATCAAGCCAAAATCTCAGATCAATATTAAACTAACTACTGACTCCTAGGACCTAAGAGTATAGAGACAACACATAGGAGTCTCTATTTACAAGACTTGATAGACAATGTCTCCACCTGAGGATCACTGCTGTCCTTGATGTTGCTGCTGCTGCTCACCCATTGTAGAGTTTTTGCCTTTTCCTCAGTGTCTACCTAAAAAGTTGAATCCCACGGGGTGAGACAATTTGAAAATTGTACCAGCAAGAGATATAACTCTCTGCTAGAAACATTGTTATTGCAGATAATAGAATAACACTAAGCAGAAGAATCATAAATATTCAATAGCAGGTAATCATTGATTAAACTATATAGAGAAGTATTCTCCATATAGTTCATTTCAGTTATGTCTTGATAAAGTAGTATGTCATTTATTCAATAAGGAATATGAAGAACATGTATAGCATTTATCCAAATAAGACATAATAGGCAATGAATCATCAACCATTGATTCTCGTAATTCAACCCTAAGAAAATATGCTACATGGCTAATTACATTTTACAAACATACTTATGCCCTGAGGAGATGAGGTATACCGCTCATACTCCAACCGACCATTACAAAATCGAAATCGGTACCATACATAGGTCAATAGAAGAGCCGGATTTCCATGACCTCATCCTCCTCAGTCAGTGTGAGGACCAACTTGCAGGACATCTCATGTCTCTGACAAATAGCTTTCTAGGGTATACTGGCAACTTCGCTATTAGAGTTACAGTGGCATGATGTACTCTCTTCACAATCGAAAGATTTCATGTTTATCTCACATTGATTCAGCATTAACATCATCATCGGGAGATTAGTGATACATCCATCCCGGCATATACATATAATGAAGGATTGAGAGATTTAATTTTTATCTCACATCAATTCTTGCATTAGGGCGTAAGGATATTCACACCCATAACCCCCACATACTCAAAGTATGCTCTCCAGGAGTTCCCTTAGGAAAACCTGTTTCACCATCACCAAACTGCTGACAATGATGGATCTATGGTCAGGGCTCTACATGCTATAAAGAATGAGTACTATTTCTATCAAGTTCATTTCACAGCTTTATTAACATTGGGAACTCAGTTCCTTATCATCTCATCATCATGATTCAAGAATATGGGTGTTCAAACCCTTAGATCACCAAAACACTTGTTACCACTTTAACAGGTAACTTAATGCCATCAAGTCATCTGACAATGTAAACATGATAATTACAGTGTAGATATTTCACATGGCTCTTAAATACTATTAGTCTCTTTGGTTACCTCTCACCAGCACTAGTACAGAAATGGGTTATAACGTCCCTACGTGTAGGGTCAGTTTTACCAAATAACCAACCTTATATGTTTAAAAAAAACACGGGCACCACTTAAGACCTCTTGGGTCAGTTTTCTTAAAAAAACTGACCTTGTAGTATATCTCTATAGGGTCGGTTTTCCAAAGAACCGACCTTATGTCTATAAAAAATGCGGGCACCACTTAAGACCTCTTGGGTCGCTTTTCTTAAAATAACCGACCTTGTAGTGCATCTCTATAGGGTCGGTTTTTATAAAATAAGTGACCTTATAGACAATTGGTTTAGAAATTCATTTACAAGTTTCCTGTGGCAAAAATTTGCTTGATTTTTGGCTTCGCGCCTCGATCTATAGGATCGGTTTTTCCTTATAACTGACCCTAAAGGGCTCCTCGGTCGAAAAATTCGTCGACCAAATAAGAGCTGGATTTCATGTATACGAGCTCCTTTAGGGTCGGTTATATCCTTATAACCGACCCTAAAGTCCTCTTCGGTTCTGCACCTCTAAGGTCGGTTTTTCCTTTAAAACCGACCCTAAAGGATCCTCGGTCGACAAATTTTTCGACCGATAACAATTCTGGATCCAGTTTACTTCACGCATGTATAAGCACCTATAGCGTCAGATTTGTACTTATAACCGACCTTAGAGCTTTTCTCGGTCGACAAATTCAACGACCGATAAGAAGTCAGATTTCAAGTGTATAAGCAACTTTTAGGGTCGGTTTTTTGCTTATAACCGACCTTAGAAGTCTATTCGGTCAACAATATTGTCGACCGAATTGGACTTTAGGGTCAGTTATAAGCAAAAAACCGACCCTAAAGGTACTTATACGAACGAAATCTGGCTGTTTCTTGGTCGATGAATTTTTCGACCGAGAGAGAGCCATATTCGTTCGTATAAGCTCCTGTAGCGTCGGTTTTCCTTTATAACCAACCCTAGAGGGTTTTTCGGTCGACAATATTGTCGACCGAGATAAACTTAGGATCCAGTTTAGTATTTCACACATGAATAAGTATCTCTAGGGTCGGTTTTAAGGAAAAAACCGTCCCTAGAGGTACTTATACGAAGGAAATATGGCTCTTTATCGGTCAAGGAATTATTCGACCGATACAAAATCGATCGACATATTGTTCGACCGAGGCCAACCCTGTGAACCACCATTTGCTTGAATTAAAAAGGCAATATTCTGATTAAAATATAAATCGTAACGGCTAGAAAATCGACTATCGTAACAGCAGACGACCGTTGCGGGCGTCGGTTGACAAATTGTCGACCGAAATGGCTAGAAAATCGACCGTCATAACGGCTAGAAAATCGACCGTCGTAACGGCTAGTTCGATTGACCATTGGCTGACCGGGAGGCGACCGTTGCGGGCGTCGGTCGACAAATTGTCGACCGAAATGGCTAGAAAATCGACCGTCATAACGACTAGAAAATCGACCGTCGTAACGGCTAGTTTGATCGACCGTTGGCCGACCGGGAGACGACCGTTGCGGGCGTCGGTCGACAAATTGTCGACCGAAATGGGCTCTGTTTTGCTATAAATAACACCCAAAATGATCCATTTTTCACACCTTCACATTCTCACTTCTCTAGCTCCTCTCTAGTGTATTCTTGTGAAAATCTTTAGCTTCTCTACATACAAATCTTACTTGCTACTTCTCCATTTCAAAGCAACGATATGGCTTCCTCATCAACGCGTGGAAAGAAGCAAGTTGCAGGAAGGAAAGGAAGGACGGTCTCTGATCAGCTGCCGTTCATCAACGACGTCCCCTTCAAAGATGCAACTGCAGGCGACCGCTACCTCAGGCTCTCCTCAAAAACTCCTCTTCCACGACGGCCAGTCGATGTCATGGACTTCCACAACATTGTCGATTTGGAGTTGCTCTTTAAGGTGCAACATTTGAGTGATTTTCTGATCCCCTCCTTCCATTCCTACTCCTCCAAAGTAGTTAATGAATTCTATGCCAATTTAACCCCACATCCTGACCATGATTCCTTCTCCTCTATGGTTGGTGGGTATGGATTCCATTTTACTGAGGAGGGTATTCTTGATATGCTTGACATAAACATAGAAGAATATAAAGATTTTGTTGATCTCACCACAGGAAATCCAATCAACAAACTCTCCCAAGATGACACTACAACTAGCCTTAGTGATGTCAAAAAAGCCATCTTTCAATCAAATACGACTTGCCATGAAGATAGGGGTACCCTATTATGCCATAAATTTAAAACCTGAAGCTAGGATCATAAATCTCATTGTTGCCACCAATATCCATCCTAGAGAAAACAAATATGAAGTACCCACCTTTCGTATGTGCCTTATCTATGCTATTCTCAAAGGTATTCCCATAAACTTTATTCGTATCATCCTTAAGAATATGCTTGAGTTTTCTGGCAATCCACCATATGCTGACTTTGTATGCCAAATCACTCAACATTTTCTTAAGAAGAATATTGAGGACGACTTAGGTTACACATGGGATAGAAAACCCCAGAAGATAAGTAAAAATACGGTGGAAAAGATGGGAATTGACTTTGGCCACAAAAGGGCTAGGACTGAAGGGGAGACATCCACCCAAGACATACCTCCACCACCTCCTCCTACCAACCTACCTCATGATCCTATTACAAACACCTTGACATACATTGCTGGATCCCAATATCACCTAAGTAGGCAATTGGATTATAATCACCATGGCATGAGTTATTTAAACCAAAGGATGCAAGCTCTCTCTCCTAACCAACCTGATGAATATCCCTATTCCCTTAATCCTGGCATGATAAATCCATACAACCCTTCCTACAACTACTATCAAATTCCACCTCCACCATCTCCTGATCTCACACATACTCAGTTTTCCCCAATTCAACTTCAAGACATTGCTGCCCACTTTCGCTTTGATCGCATTCCCACCTTCTTGGAGGCTTATGCCTTAACCAAGATAGGTGCCTTGGAGTGGAAGACACTGGTCAAATATTATGGAGCTGAGCCTTTTCTTGGAAAAGATCCAGACATTGATGTAATCCTTCAGTCTTTTCAGTGAGATTATGAGATATCTTTGTAATGATTGTAATGGATATCTTTTTATAAAGCAAGTATGTCATGCTTCATCTTATAAAGTGTATGGGCATTAAATTGTTATGAATAAAAGTGTTTTCTATGGCTTCATTTGGACATATACATGTTATATAAGAATATTGTTATTTCAAATGATTGAAAAATAAATTATGGCTAAATTTGACAAAGCATCACTTGGTTTTAAAATTAAATATCTCTTTAAGGGAGAGCATAGCATAAAATTAAGAGGGAGAACTAAAGAGTCATACAAAATGATTATATTGGATATCCTGTAAAATCTTGTACAAGTACTTAATTTAAACATTAAAACAGGGTTAATCTCGGTCGAAAAACTACTCGACCGAGACATCTCGGTCGACATATTTGTCCACCGAGAATGAGAGCCAGATTTCCTGTCGTGCATGTACAAGCATCTCTAGGGTCGGTTTTTTCTTTAAAACCGACCCTAGAAGGTCTCTCGGTCGACAATATTGTCGACCGAAATGAGTTTTGGATCCAGTTTAGTTCACGCATGTATAAGAACCTCTAGGGTCGGTTTTTTTACTTTTAACCAACCCAAGAGCTCCCCTCGGTCGACGAATTTGTCGACCGATATCATCTCCGTCGACAAATTTGTCGATCGAGAATGAGAGCCAGATTTCCTTTGTGCGTGTATAAGCACCTCTAGTGTCAGTTTTAAAAAAAACCGACCCTAGAGAGTCTCTCGGTCGAAAATATTGTCGACCGAGTTTAGTTTTGGATCCAATTTATTTCACGCATGTATAAGAACCTCTAGGGTCGGTTTTTTAATTTTTTAAGCGACCCTAGAACTCCTTTTGGTCGACAAATTTGTTGACCAGAAGAAGAGCCAGATTTCCTTTCGTGCATGTATAAGAACCTCTAGGGTCAGTTTGTTCTTTAAAACTGACCCTAGAGAGTGTCTCGGTCGACAAATTCGTCGACCGAGAAGTCTTTGTTGTTACCTCTAGGGTCAGTTTTAACCATATAACCGACCTTGTAGGAGGCATCCTCGGTCGAAAATATTTTCAATCGAGAAGCTTGTTCGTGCATCGCTTACCTGTTGGGAAAGTTGTTTGCAAATAACCGACCCTACAGGTTTCGAGGGTAACAAATAGTTGGGGTCTCATTTTCCCTCCATTCTCGTTGCCAAGACCTAGTTCTTCTTTTCTCTTTTGCCTCCATTTTCACACCGCCAAAGCTCATTTTCCCTCCGTTCTCGCTCGGCCAAAGCTTCTCCTTACCAAAAGAGCTGCCACACCGCCAAATCTTTGCCAAGAAGGTCGTCGTCATGTTTGAAGGGAGCTCGTCGTCAAGGCCTTGCATCCTCTCCGTGAAACCCTTGCCGCCTCTCCGTGCCGCCAAGCCTCCTCTCCGCAAAAAGAGCTCATCGTCGCCGCCTCTCCACACTTCCACGAAGGTTGCCGCCTCTCTGGGAAGGTCATCACATCATCCACGAAGGTCACCGTCATTTCCAAGTAAGGCCGCCTCCTTGTTCCCTCATTCCCGAGTTCGTTCCCGCCGCCATGGAAGCGTCCAGGTCCAATCTGGGTCAACAATTTGTCGACCGAGAGCCCACCTACGCGCATCGTCCAGGTCCACTCTCGGTCGAGAATTTGTCGACCGAGGGTGGACCTGGATGCCGCGTGCAGGTGGGCTCTCGGTCGATGAATTGTCGACTGAGATTGGACCTGAACTCCTTTAACTATACAGTTATATTGTTTTTCCATTTTATATGGTTTGATAACATCCCACTTCCTTAATCAATTGCTTAACACCCAATTTTGTTAGTTGCATGCTAGCCTAGCTCTCTTCTACTTTCCTTAGTGTTAATTTCTTAAAGAATTTTCTCTAGTTAGTGTTACTTAACCTGCTTTTAGTTGTTTAGTTAGTTGATTTCCTAGTTAGTGTATGATTTCTTTGTTTAGATAATTTCTCTAGTTAGTTGATAGATTAGGGTTGCCATTATTAGATTAGTGTAGTTTCTTGTTCTTTCTAGCTTGGCCTAATTGCTTGCCATTTCCAATCTTCAACTAGTTTCTATCTCTTGCTAGTGTATTGATCATTTCTTTCTTAGTCCATGATATCTAATTTTCCAGGGCTGGTCTATATTTTAAAATTTTTCCTTCCATTTGCTTACATCTTAGTGTAAACAATCATACCCCCATTTAAACCATAAAAATTGTAGCTCTATGCACTAGAAGTCTGGATAATGACATCATGACTGGAAGGAAATCCTTAGATTATTAGGAGTAAACTTTGGATACTCCCAAATTGACACTTTAGGGTTGATGCATGAAATAATGCATTTATATATTAACTTAGAAACCCATTCAAAATATACTCATTATGAGTAAACTTTTGATAGTCCCCAGTTTGGGACTATTTTTGGATATTTAATCTCACTTAGGATGTACCTGTATAATGTATGTTTAGTTTTGTAGAAAATTTCAGTAGGATTTCTTCATTTGTTCTCTGGGTACATATGTGAGTGGTTATTTGCCATTTACATCGGTGTACTTGGAGAACTTAGGGGAAATGCTGTTGAATTTTTTTTCAAAACTAAACATACATTATACAGTTACTAGTGAGATTAAATATTCAAAAATGGGATAGGTGGTACACTTTAGTATATAAGTAATTAACTTCCTATCAATAAAAACTTACATATTATTATAGTATCAATATTAAATGATTATTTTTATAATTAATTTTAATGTGATATAGAAAACGGATCGAAGTTGGATGTCTATCAAGAACCATTGCAGTCCAGAGTTTGCCAAAGGTCTTGATGAATTTATCAGATTTGCTAAGGAACATAGGAAACTACCTACAAATAGGCTATATTGTCCATGTAGAAGTTGTTGTAACAATTTGAAAGTTGATACTGGTGAGGAAATTAAGAATCATGTCATATGCAATGGGATCATACAAGGTTATAATGAATGGTATTGGCATGGAGAGAAATTGAATTATGGATCAGAAAATGTCGATACTAATAGTTGTGGCATAGAAGATATAGATAATGATGATAATGTTAATGATGAACCGATTCAGGATGATATGGTTGATGAGATGCTACGTAGTTGTCGGGACAATGTCATTGATCCACCTTCTTTATTTGCAAACATTGTCCATGATGCTGAAAAACCATTATATAAGGGTTGTACTAAGTTCACGAGGTTGAGTGTTGTGATGCGATTATATACTCTTAAAGCTCAAAACCATTGGAGCGATAAGAGTTTCACTTCACTGTTGTCTTTGTTAAAGGAAATTCTTCCTGAAGGCAACGAGCTTCCAATTTCAACATATCAAGCAAAGAAAATAATGTGCCCAATGGGAATGGAGGCTAAGAAGATTCATGTATGTCCAAATGATTGTGTTTTATTTCAGAAGGACTATAGTAATTTGATAAATTATCCAAAATGTGGTGCGTCAAGGTATAAGACTACAAATTCAGCTAAGGCTAAAAATGGCTCTCCTGCCAAGGTGATGTGGTATCTACCAAAAATACCACAATTTCAACATTTATTTGCTAATACAGAAGATGCGCAAAATTTGTCTTGGCATGGGGAGTTAAAGGTCAATGATGATGGCGTCCTACGACATGCATCTGATTCACCACAATGGAAGAAAATTGATTTAATATACCCTCAATTTGGTAAAGAACCAAGAAACCTAAGACTTGGGATCTGTACAGATGGAATGAATCCCTATGGTACATTAAGCAGCCAACATAGCACATGGCCTGTTATGATTGTTATATACAATCTTCCTCCTTGGTTGTGTATGAAAAATAAGTATGTGATGTTGTCGATATTGATATCAGGGCCCAAGCAACCTAGAAATGATATTGATTTTTACCTTCAACCTCTAATTGATGACCTAATGAAACTATGGTAAGAAGGTATTATGACATATGATGCTTCACGTAAAGAGATATTGAGTTTGCGTGCTATGTTATTTTGCACGATTAATGACTTTCTAGCTTATAGAAATTTGTATGGATATAGCATAAAAGGATACAAAGCATTTCCTATTTGTGAGGAAAATACTGATTCAATCAGACTGAAACATGGTGGTAAAATCATATATCTTGGTCATCGGAGATTTCTCCCACTAGTGCATCCTTATCGAAGGCAACGCAAAACCTTTAATGGGTCAACTGAGGAACGAAGTGCTCCTAAACCTATACCAGGAAATGTTGTATATGATAGGGTGAAACATATTGTTAATGAATTTGGAAAGAGTTCAAGTAGTCATACACTTGCATGTGACAAATCTCTATACAAGAAGAGGTCAATATTTTGGGATCTTCCTTATTGGAGATCTTTGGCAATTAGACACTGCATTGACGTCATGCATGTAGAAAAAAATATTTGTGATAGCATCATCGGTACACTATTGAACATACCAGGAAAGACTAAAGATGGCATCAAATCTAGAAAAGATTTAGAATTAATGGGTATTAGAAAAGAATTATCAGTGGAGATCAGGGGTCGCCGCACATATTTACCACCGACTTGTTACACTTTGTCAAAGAAAGAGAAAAAGACTTTCTGTGAGTGCTTGTATAATATTAAGGTTCCACAAGGATACTCTTCTAATATTCATAGATTGGTATCAATGAAGGATCTAAAACTGATAGGTCTCAAATCTCACGATTGTCACACCTTAATGCAACAAATTTTACCTGTGGCTATTCGATCTATATTGCTGAAGCATGTAAGGTTTGCAATCACAAGCCTCTGTTTCTTCTTCAATGAAATATGCAACAAAGTGATACATCCTGATACTCTCGATAAATTACAGAAAGATGTAATTGTTACCATGTGTCAGCTTGAAATGTACTTTCCTCCTTCATTTTTTGATATCATGATTCATCTTATAGTACATATTACAAGGGAGGTGAAGATGTTGGGTCCAATTTTCTTACACTGGATGTATCCATTTGAACGGTACATGAGTGTTTTTAAAGGTGATGTTTGGAATCGTTATCATCCTGAAGGGAGTATTGTTAAGGGTTACGTGGCTAGGGAGGTGATGGACTTTTGTAATGATTTTTTGAATTGCAATGAAACTTGTAGCGATAAAACAAATTCCCATCACACTGGATCTTATTGTGGCAAAGGAACTCTGGGAGGACGAGTGAAAGGAATCAATCGTGAGTTGTGGGAACAAGTGCATTTGTATATTTTACACAACATCGATGAAGTTAGTAGCTACATCACAGAACACAATGATCTTATCAAGAGAAATCATCTGCGATCCAGTTCAATGTGGCTTGCAAGAGAGCATAATCGAACATTTATTAGGTGGTTTGAAGAGAAAGTATTTAATCAACTATTTGAATCACCAAATAATGTTGCTGAGAACATAAAATGGCTCGCCTTTAAGCCAAAAATGGATATCATGTCATATGAAGGTTATGACATTAACGAATTTTCATACTACACAAAGCGTCAAGATGAAAGTAGTGTAGTTCAAAATAGTGGGGTCACTGTTAAAGCTTGTTCATTGTATTTTGCTAGTGCCAAAGATAAAAGACCACACAAAGCTGAGATGTCATATTACGGCGTCATTGAGGACATATGGGAAATGGACTATACAAATTTTCAAGTTCCTATATTTAGGTGTAATTGGGTTGACAACAACAAAGGAGTTTTAGTGGATGAGTTGGGTTTCAAATTGGTGAATTTTGAAAAGATTGGTTTCAAAGATGAGCCATTCATCATGGAAGACCAAGCAAAACAAGTATTCTATATTGATGACCCGACAAATAAAAATTGGTCTTTCATTCTTAATGGAAAAAGACAGTTTACTGTAGATCCTATAAATGAAGAAGAAGACTACGAAAAGTATGATGATTCCAGTCCATTCTCAGTTGGTTTGCCAAGTGTAAATGTTGAAGATAACACCGATGAATATTATAAATGTCAAGACCATGCTGAAGGAATTTTCCTTGACTAACAACTCAACCAATACTAAAGGCATGTATTCTTTGAATTATTTATTTTATTATCATGTATACCTTATCACTTGTGCTTTTATTATCACTTATTTTTTTTAACATGTATACTTGCAGGTTCTAAAATGGCGAGTGAAGATGAACATTCTGAGCATGAGCACCATGAGGATGGTAGTGGTGATGCTAAGAAAAGTAGAGGTCCTACATTGGTGCGTAGGCTGTAGGAGCTCAGGGCTAAAGAGGATAAATTGCCAGTCCAGTTTGATATGACAGGAGCACCTGTTGGGGAACATGCTAGTGCTTTCAAGCATTACGTAGGGGCGACCTCACGTAGTAAGGTGGCAATAGATATAGAAAATTGGCATGATGTTCCCAATGCCAAAAAAGACCTCATATGGAAAGATATATCTGTGAGTCGAAGGGATATTATTTTAATATGTTTTTTATCTATTGATTCTAATTTAGTTTGCTTGGAATTAATTCCTTTTCAAAACAACATTATTAGTTGCTTCTTTTGTATGTGTAGGGTGTTTTTCATCTAAATGAAAAAGATCACAAGAAAAGAGTGCTACAACGTTGTGGTGTACGGTGGAGGGGTTTTAAGACATATCTTGTAAGGGAATTTATAAATAATCCTAAACAAAAGAAGAAAGCTACAGATGTATATATTTTTATAGATCCTGAGGTGTGGGAAAGATTTTTTGCAGCTAGGAGATTGGAAGAGTTCCAGGTAATAAAGATTGTGATGTATTGTATGAATATTTAATTTTATAAAATTAAGGAGGTGAATCTTTTTATACATGTTTGCCAAGTCTAAATTGCAATACCTCATTTTAAATGATCAGGCTATTCACCAGGCTCAAAAGGAAAGACGGGCTAAAAATGTGCATGACCATCGCTTGGGGCCCAGTGGTTATGCCTTCCGCCGCCAACTACAAGAGAAGAAATCCTCTTCTGGAGAAGAATCTAGTACAACTCAAGTTGAGAGACCACCCCGACACATGACATGAATTGATGCTAGAAAGAATTGAGCAGGTGAAATTGTCAACCCTGCAACTAAGGAGGTGGCACAAAAGATGGTAGGTTTATCCCAACTATGTATTTATATCTAATTGATATTGTGATTTAATATTTTTATTAACTATGAATAGATTGATCTCCACGAGAAAAGGAAGGAAGGAAAGTTCATCCCAACTGGCTACATGGATGAACTAGTAGTTGCTCTTGGTACGAAGGAGCATCCTGGCCGTGTTAGGGGATTAGGAGTTGGCATAGGATTCAAGTCTTATTTTGGCCCTTCGCAATCTAAAAGAGGTCGTGTAGGAGGTCTTACACAAGAGAATCTTGAAGCATTAGTAGCGTAGAAAGTAAAAGAAATAATGTCTTCATTTCATCCTACTCAACCTTCTCAACCTATTCATACTGCGCGTCTCTCAAGTGATGAGGTACAAGCCCATACTCCAGTTGTAGAAGGTCATGGGAACACTCCCGATGACCCACCACAACAATCTGTAGTAAGTTTTTGTTCTATATGTTGTGTTATTAGTATGATAAATATATGATAATATATATAGTTGTGACATGTATCTGTTCTACTGTTTCTTATATAACTTATATTATTTCAATCTAGGTTGGTATGAACTGTAAACTTGTAGTGGAGGTTCCAGAATATAATGTTGTGGCAGCGGGCAAGGTGTAAAACCTTGGTGGTACATTGCATTGCCAACAAATTACTGATGACATTTTCTGTGTGTCCATCCATCTTGTGTATGACGGAATGGGGGACAAACCACTACCCATACCTAATCCTGAATATAGTACAGTTGAAGAAGCTAAGGGTGCTATGGTGGGTTGGCCTAGACACTTGGTTATCAATGACAAGGTATACCTTATTTCTACCATATTTTTCATATTTGACTGCATATATGAACTCGTGTAATATAAGTATGTAATTTAATTAACAGGTTTGTAAACCAAAAAGTAAAACTTCTACTAGTCGTCCTCCTATGCCCAAGCCATCTTTCATTCCTGAAGCTACATTCGACGAATTGGGAAGCAAATGTAAATGTTTGTGTCGATACTTAGCCAACCAAAGCTCAGGATTACAAATGTTGGTCAATTTAACAGAAGATGCAGTTGGGAGGGATTTTGAGAATTTAATTTTTCTTGATGATATTATAGAGTTGTTCCAGTATGATTGGCTAAATACTTCGGTAATAGAAGTATGGATAAGGTAATGATCTATCAATATATATATCAAATTCCAATACACATTTTTAGCTTAGTTCTATATAAGGAAATAATTACAAATGTTTTACAGCCATTTATATACTGAGATCACAAACTTTGATATAAAGAATGTTGGATTCTTAGTTCCTTCAATCACTAGTCAAGTGGAGATAAATTTTGAGGATGTGAATGAGTACTTCTCTACTGCATTCAAATATTTTGATAGTGAAGGGAAGGGAATTATCCTAATTCCTTTTAACATACAATAAGTATTATTATTCAATATAATTTTAATAATGAATAAAATTATTTATTTTAATGTTTGTTTTATTCTTACTCAGAGGTAGACATTGGGAATTAGTGGTGATTGCCCCTAAATTGATGACTCTTTATTATCTTGACCCAATGGGTAAAACAACAAGGAGTCACAAACTGAAATTGCCAGCTATGGAGTAAGTATAAATTTAGTCAATGCTTCAACATGATATTTCTATTTAGAATTTCTATTTTACCAACTATTATTTAATTGATAGGGGTATAAAGGCTTTTCGTGATGCTGGAGGACAAATACCAACAAAATTAAAGACATTGACTTTGAAAAATGTCAAGGTAGATACTTTGACAACTGCTTAGTCTTATATGTATAAATTTTCAATTCTAATATGTCAACTCTTATAGTGTTATCTCAACTGTTTTTTATAGTAGTTTACTAACATTAAGTATAATTCGTTATTTGTAGTGTCCTATGCAAAATAATGACTGGGCTTGTGGCTACTATGTAATGAAATATATGCAAGCTATTGTCAAACAAGCATCACATGACATTCAGACTATAAGTCAGGTAATAAAGAATAACATCATAAATTTACAAGTGATTGTAGTCATTTTATAAAATATTAGCATGTGCATTTTCTGTTACATATCTTTACAACTCAGCCTTACACCCTTGTGGACTTGAATGAATTCTAAGAAGAGTGGTCAAATTCTTTTCTAAATGAAGTCAATATAGCATTGGATTAAATATGTCAGCTCCATTTATGTATGTGGCCCTTTCATATTTACTTTTGTATCTGATTAATATCATCTCAGACTTGCAATCTATCATTTTGTAAATTTTTATGTGATTATTGAATCATTTTTGTCATGAATGTGTGGTTTGGAATGGTGACGGTTGAGCATCAATGCTCCCCTCTCCCAGAATATATGAATCTTCTTGTTCTTCTATTCTATTTCATTTTCTGCAGAAATTTAAAAAAAATCGTAACTTCTAGTGTCGATTTTTTAAATAACCGACCCTAAAGATTGAATGACCACTTCAGTGTGATCCTCGTCGAGAACATTTTCGACCGAAAATATTTCGGTCGACAATTTTCTCGACCGAGAGAGTTTTACAAGGTCGTTTTTTTGGAATAACCGACCCTAAAGATTGAATAAAAGACTTCAGAGTAATCCTCGGTCGAGAAATTTCTCGATCGAGGATTACTCTGAAGTCTTTTATTCAATCTTTGGGGTCGGTTATTCCGAAAAAAACCAACCCTGTAAAACTCTCTCGGTCGAGAAAATTGTTGAACGAAATATTTTTGGTCGAAAATGTTCTCGACCGAGGATCACACTGAAGTGGTCATTCAATCTTTAGGGTCGATTATTCCAAAAAAACCAACCCTGTAAAATTTTCTCGGTCGAGAAAATTGTCGACCGAAAATATTCGACCTATTTCGGTCGAATATTTTCTCGACCGAGGATCACACTGAAGTGGTCATTCAATTTTTAGGGTCGGTTATTCCAAAAAAACCGACCCTGTAAATGATATCGATCGAGAAAATTGTCGACCGAGATCGTTACAGGGTCATTTTTTTTGGAATAACATATGCTATAGAGAAAATTTTGTAGAGAAAATTCTCGCCTAGGTCGGTGTTTTGCGTCGGTGTTTACTCTGTAAGGTCGGTTTTATTTGGTCAAATAAACCGACGCTATAGAGAAAACTCTATAGCGACGACCACTTAGGCGTCGGTTCTAAAGTGACGCTGCAGGCTTAAAAAAACAGACGCTACAGACCATTCCTGTACTAGTGCAGGCAACATAGCATATCATTGCTTACAAGGCTCATAAAGTACTTTCAATAATTAAAGCATCATAGCTCATACCTGGCTATGTTCATTATCTCATAAAACCTGCATGATTAGTAAAGATGATAACAGATACATCAATTTCATATCAGCACAATGCAAAACAATTATAACATCACTATTCAAGGGTTACACCACTATGCCCTTAACAGGATTAGGGTTTCCCTTTTCATTTCAATTAGGGTTAATAATCCCCTTAGCTCAATTAGTCTTAATGACGCGTTATTTCATTGTCCAACCTTTGAGCTTCATGCTAAGTAGTATAACCCAGAATTAGGGTTTCACATATTCCTTCACCTTATTTGGAATTAGGGTTTACTATTCACATTGCATCACCCTAGGTTAGGGTTTATATTCAATAATCCACAATTAGGGTTTACTATTCACATTACATCACCCTAGATGAGGGTTTATATTCAATAACCCACAATTAGGGTTTACTTTTCACATTACATCACCCTAGATTAGGGTTTATCATTAAAATACCATGAATTAGGGTTTCTCATTTTCATTTCCCTAAATTAGGATCATACCATCCTCATGTATTAGGATTTCACTTATCAATGCCCTCAATCAGGTTATGATTCATTAACCTTCATAATTAGGGTTTCATGATCTCTCTATAAAGGATCATGCCCTAATTAGACATTCACCCATGTTGAAAGTTTAAGACTTAACCATTACATGGTTATCATTCATGTAAGAAATTCTCTCTCTCATCCTCTATAGGATGATACTTACTTTAGATTTTATTAAACTAAGTCACTCAACTTGAATGAGGAATTGACAGATAATTCTATTGTGTCATTACTTTCATGATCATTAGATATTAAATATTCAAGGGTACTAATCACCCTATCTCATTAAGGGTACCATTATTATAGTCACCCTTGGTTTACAACACATAATTGTTCAATTAAACAATTCACCTTTAACCACTTTAAGTGTTCATACAATTTGATTAATTATCTTCGAAATGATCTTGGTCACTTAGACCCCAAATGGTCTTGACCAATCAGACCTCAAACGGTCTTGCTTGTAATACCTCCTAATGGTCTAAGACTGTTTAGATCTCCAAACAGTCTTGAACAAACCATTGAAACCGTTTGGTAAAGTTAGTCTTTGAAACCGTTTGACAAAGTAGTACTTGAAACCGATTGCCAAAGTTGGATGTTTGAAACCGTTTAAGCCTCAACGGGTTTGGGATCATTTGGTCCCAAATGGTCTTGAGACCGTTTGGTCCCAAACGGTCTTGAGACCGTTTGGTCGAAACCTCCTCAAAACTGAATGGACCAAATATGGTCTCCACCAATCATGTTGATTTAGGGTTTCCAATGTTGATTCCCTGATCGATTGAATTCATATAAACACTCATCAATTGAACCTAACACCATACTTCAATTGAGCTTAAAATATTATCCTTCAACTGATTTAACCCTCATTTGATCATCAATTAGGTTTTGAAATAAATTGGATTAGGGTTTGAAATCAATGATCTTTCAATGTTAATCATTGTGAAACTAATTACTTTGAAACCATTGGACCACCATCCAAATTGAACATGACCTTATCTCAAACGGTCTTGAGGTCATTTGGATGACTTCCAAATGGTCTTGAGACCATTTTCCCATCTCATCATCCAAATCCATGACACCCAATTAGGGTTTGGATCATTGGATTGATCATCAAATCAGCATTTGATTACAAATCAATTTGGTAACTTTGGATCTTTAAATACCCAACGATACTTAACCCTAGACCTCCAAACGGTCTTGGTTGACCCTCAAATGGTCTTGAGACCGTTTGGGTCAATCAACCCAAAGTTCTAAGTCAATCAAATTAGAAATCAACACTTAACCCAATTAGGGTTTGGTGATTGATGGACCTTCAACTAATGAACCAATTGGAAGTAATCAATTATAATTAGTGGGTCATTAACCAACATCATCATAACCAATTCTCCAAATGGTCAACCATGGTCAACACCCTCAAACAATTTTGAAACTATTTTCTCTCATTCGGTTTGATGAAACCGTTTTCCCTCAAACGATTTGAAACCGTTTGCTCCCAAACAGTTTGGGAAACCGTTTGAGCAACTTAATTGAAACCGTTTGGCATAGTAATTTTCTTGGGAAAAGTGTCGAAGATGATGTCATCATCATCTTCCTTCGTGCATCCAAGAACTACAGCCGTTTTTTCATGGAAATTACAGCAATGAATCAAAAGAGTATGAAATAGAAGAAAATAATCAACAATTATTGAAGAATGGATTGCAATATCAATGTTTAGGGTTTAAGTTATAAAACCCGCCTCAAAATCTGATCTCCAAGCTCCAGGCTCCACGGATATAATGGTGGATGAAGTTCTAGCAACTGCCCAAGGTCCATTCTTGAGCTTTTGGATGAACAAGTTGGCTAGGATTGGAAATCGAGTGAAGAAAACCAAAAATCAAGCATTGATTTTGAGTTTTCACCATGAATCCAAGGTAGAAGATGATAAAAAGCTTACCAACAGGTTAGAGTCGTCCTTATCCTTCTCCTGAACTCTCCCGTGGTCAGCCAAAGCAAAATCAGAAAAGTAATTTCCAAGAAAGGTCCTTAAGTGGGTTGGAAAAAGGATATGTATAAGGATTTTCAAGGAAAGAGAAAAAGAAATTATTTTCTTTAATTTCCGAAATTATTTCCACCACTTCCCCCTAAATTACTTGGCCACGAATCCACATTCATTATCTTGCAAAACCTCTTCATTATCCAAGAATTAATGGAAAAGAAATTAAGCACCTTAATGAATTTTATATTAATATCCAACTTTTAGTGGATAATACTTTTTATTATGTTAATGTGAGTGGGCTTCCACTCAACTAAGATCTTTTTGTTCCATACAAAGGCACAAGCTCGTACAACACTTTGCTATTTCATCCCTCAACTTTTGGTTGAAGGGCTCCTCAATTAATATATTTATTTTTTCATTAAATTAAATTAAAGTTCCATATATGCTTAAATCTTGATTATTTTAATATCAAGATTCTCTCTCCTCCAAGATAATTCAAATGAGGCACCCCTCTCATTTTATTTTCTCTACTTGATGGAAAGAAACGTGAGAGACCCTCTAGAGGTGGTATTTTGCATATCGAACCCTAGGTTTTGGGTAAATTGCACATTACACCAAAACTAGGTTTTAATGCACATGAATTGCTCAACAAGCTTTATCTTGGTGCTCAAGCTTGTGAAAACCATACCGCTACATCATATTCATTATCATGATGTATCAACATCATTGGAACATTTTATCAAGTGCAACTTGCAAGTTAACCCCTCAACTTGGGTAATTTGCACTTTAGTCCAAAGTTAACAAAATAGTGTTTCAACATTATTTAAAAAGGACAGAATTTGAAATATAAGTTCCTCAAGAGCCTTAATTACCTTTCAAAAGATAAGTACAAGCTTCTAATCAACTTTATTAAGAAAAACACCTAGGGTTAAAACAAAACCCAGGACAGGGATGTTACAATGAGCATCATGTACACCACTTCCCCTCTTAGGCCTAGGAACCCGAGGTTCACTTTTGGGTGTCCAACTACATGCTCGCCCTCTTAACCACATATCAAGTATGTATAAGGCATGTCATGCACTTCCTGCCATCCTTCTACTCGAGCAACACTTCAGAGTTGAGTCCTCCTCAAGGACAATCAACAAGGTACAATGCCTCACAACCTGTTACTAAACCTCTCCAGGTCTAAGGAACTCTTCTTCTCATCTATACCAAAGGTACAGAGGTACCAATAGACTCATTCTCTCTCTAGGGTTTGGTTCCTCTCATGGAAACCAAGACATCATCAGTCTCCAGGGATCAAGCATGAGGCAACCACAAACATCCACTTAGGTCACATCATCCTCAACTTCCCACTTTTCCTCATATCTCGTAGTCTAGGCTTCCCTCCTTCTTTCTTGGGTCCTACACTCTCTCTCTAGAGTTAACTCCACAACCAGCCTTATACTAAAGGTCCTCTCTCTAGGATCAAGATCACAAGCATACCTCTACGTGGTTGAAGCCTATGTTCAAACTTATGTTTGCTCAAGGTTATCCCTATCCTTTTATGCTGATCTCATCAACGATCCAACATACTCCCTTGGCCAGGGTTTCAACCTACTACTCATACTACTGACATATTCTGGGTGCTGAAAAACCACTAGAGGGGGGTGAATAGGGTTTTAAAGTTATTTTAACAATTATTTAACTCAAACAACCACAAATGAAAAAGTAAGAAGGAGACAAGGGATTTAGAGTGGTTCCTACCTTAGCAAATACTAAGGCAGTCAGTCCACTACCCGGTTGCTTACCCAACCGGGATTTGAAAGTATTAATTGTATTACCTTCACAAGGAATTACACAAAATACAATATTTTCTTACACCCCTTTGAACAACCTTCACTTTGAAGTAGATGCACCAACTCGAGGTAGCCTTCTTGAAGTAACTCCAAGATCCCCCTTGAAGTAGCCTTCCTCTTAGAAGTAACCTCCCGTTGCACCAGCCTTCTTGAAGTAGTCCAAAGTCTCCTTCTTCACTAAGAAGATCTCAACCCTCTCCAATCCACAGCCTCCAACGTAGGAGTAGCAAGGAGAGTACAAACAATGAAAGTGAACAAGAAATGAAAACATAAATTACAACTTATGCTTTGAAGCACAAGGCTTGATTTGCCTATATCAAGCGTGTAGATCTCCTAACCAAAGTATATGGAAGTGTGATTGCTGTGGATAGGAGATACTAGCCTATAGGACACAAATTTAGAGCAAGGTGAAGAGTAGCCAATTGCAAGTATTGCTCAATTTCTCAAAACAGGTTGCTAATGCAAGTGTATGCTCAAGGATTGCTCAAGTATGGAATCAAGTGTGTTTAGGTGTCCTAAGGCATGTCCTATTTATAGAAATGACCTACAAGTGCTTAAGGACGTTTTAGACACTTTCTAGGGGTTTCTAAGCACTTAACTAGCCGTTAGATATAAGTTAGTTGGATTAACAACAACTAGTTAATTAATTCTGCAGTTGATGTCAGAGTCCATCTCGGTCGAGAAATGGTCGACCGAGACACCTACTCGGTCGAAGTTTTGTCGACCGACAGGCTCTCTGAATCAAGTGTTTGCAACGTTTATCTCCAACTGCCAACTACCTTGTCAGCTGTGTCTAACGGCTACTTGGGTCTTTCTCAGTCGAGAAGTTTGTCGACCGAGAGTGTCTCGGTCGAGGATTTTGTCGACCGAGATAGACCCTGTTTCAATGTTTCAAATAAAGACATTAAGTGTGTGTATGAGTGTGCATATGTGACACTATTGAAGGGAATGATCTATCTAAGTGTAGTGATTGGCTAGGGAAAATCTAACACTTGATTTACATGAAGTCTAAGTACTTGTACATTATATATTTGTACAAGTTTACAATTGATTACATTTCATGAAATTTATAAACATTTAAGCATATGGATTCCCTAGTGCTTTTGTCATCCACCTTGTTCCTATAACACTCAAGTAGCACGTTAGATAAACAAAAATGAAATGTTTGTCATAATCAAAACAAAGGGATTTATCATAATGTCCAATTTAGCCAACAATCTCCCCCTTTTTGAAAATGAGAAACATTTCCAAAATATAAATTAAAAACATGTAAGTTTTATACCTGAAGATTACCTTTGTGAATTTCTTCTCTTGTTTATAAAATGTGTGCTTATTATTCCCCATGAATGATAGAACATGAAATCCAATTCTTTAGGGAATATAACAACTTTCAATGTAAAGCCAAGGTGTTATGAACCTCATTTTATGTTTTTGTGATTTTATATTATTTATCCCCCTTTGTCATTTCAAAAAGATATCCAAGATAAATATTAGTGTGTCTTTTAGTCATAAGTAATGACTCAATCTCTTGCAAAGAATGTGGAGCCGTGAAAGTGATATGAGAATCCTTTTAAGCTTTAGAGTAAATGAAAATTTCATTAAGAATCCTTATGCATTGCTCCCCCTTAAATAGATATCCCAATTATAAATAAGGAATTAATGCACTCCAATAGATTCATTGCATATATATTACTTCCCTTACTTTATGTGCTCTACAATAATAATCTTATATACGATGTTCAGGTGATGCCATAGACGGAAGAACAACTTAACATTTTACAAAATGACTCATATGCTTTGAAAGGTATCCATTATAATCATGCAAAGATAACCAATTTCATTGCAAACGAACAAAGTTATTACAATCATGGAAAGATAACCATTTCATGACAACTGTTACAAAGGACACTCATAATTTCACTGAAAAGACCTAAGTATTACATCGATATCTGGGTCTTTTCCAAGAAATGACTCAGCTCCATAATACTGGACTAAAGTTTGCCACTCCAAAGCACCTGTCTTGGTTAAAGCATATGCTTCCAAGAAGGTGGGAACACGATCAAAGCGGAAATGAGCAGCAATGTCTTGTAGTTGCAGGTGAGAAAACTGAGTGTGTGTGAGATCAGGAGATGGTCGGAGGTGGAGTTTGGTAGTAGTTGTAGGAAGGGTTATATGGGTTGATCATGCCAGGATTTAAAGAATAAGGATATTCATCTGGTTGATTTGGAGAGAGGACTTGCATCCTTTGGTTTAAGTAGGTCATGGCATGGTGACTATAATCTAATTGCTTACTTAGATGATATTGTGATCCAGCAATGTAGGTTAGGGTGTTTTGGATGGGATCATGGGGTAGGTTGGTAGGAGGAGGTGGTGGTGGTATGTCTTGAGTAGATGTCTCACCTTTCGTCCTAGCCCTCTTGTGACCAAAATCAATTGCCATTTTCTCTACTGTGTTTTTGCTTATTCTTTGTGGTCTTATTTCCCATGTGTATCCCATATCCTCAATTTGTGTCTTAAGAAAGTGTTGAGTGATTTGGCATTCAAAATCAGCATATGGGGGATTGCCAGAAAACTCAAGCATGTTCTTAAGGATGATGCAGATAAAATTTATGGGAATATGTTTGATAATGGCATAAATTAGACACATGCGAAACTGTATTAGCCTCTTCTTGACATTCTTTTCCTACTTCTCAACCACAGACCGTTCAATCCTCTGTATGGACTCCACAAACATCACAAACTTCTCACGATTCTTGAACGTTGCCACCACTATCGTTAGCTCACCATTCAAACCCTTCTCAAAACATTGAATTATTTCCTCATTCATCAACATCATGTGAGGAATAAACCTCAACACCTCCATAAATGTTGTTTCGTACTCCTTGATTTACATGGATCCTTACCAGATCCACTCAAACTGACTGATCTTCTCATCCAGATAGGTTTGTGGGAAGTACCTACTGACAAACTGTCGTCTGAACTCCTCCCAACTGATATCAAACCCTAGTCATTTCTCCTCTTTAATGGCCCACCAATGGCCATCACTCCCCTTCAGAAGATACACTGTGTGCTTCACCTTATCGGCCTCGGGGATAGTAAGGATCTTGAAAGCCTATTCCAACTCCATCAACCAAAGATCAGCATCTGCTGGATCAGCCGTACTAGCATACCCTACATGTTACAACCTCAATTTTTCATATGTTTTCATAATTGAAAAATAATGATTCTATGAATGTGGACTTAATTGAAAAGGTTGTATGCTTTGCTTCAAAGGATGGGTTTCTTTGCAAACATATCTTTGGATAGGAATTTCGTGATTCCTACTATTTATATTAATCCGGTAATGGATAGAAAAGAGAAGAAAAGAAGAAAAGTCCAAATATTAGAAAAAGATACAAGATAATGGATATTAAGCAAAGTTTTTATAAGAAATACTTGGAAATATCTAGAAAGTGGAATTAATGGTCACAATTGAGTAAAATTCATTTACATATGATTTCTAATAAAAGAAATAAGTAAGGAAGGGATAAAGGATAGGAGAAAAGGCAAAGGAATATTTCCCCAAGATGGGATTTTCGTGCCTTTAGGGTTCCTTGAGGTCCAAGGAATCCAAGATGATAAGATAATGGCAAAAGAAAGAGGAAATATCAATTGATTTGGTTTTATTTATAAATAACTAGCATATGAAGGAAACACCCTTTTTCTATGGAATTTGGGTTTCAAATTTAAAACACGAGTAGATAATGCCAATATAGAGTTTCCTCTAAAATTTGAGTGAATAATGTTAAACGAGGAGAGAGATCTTAATTTTTCAAGTTTCCTTTGAATATCACAATTCGATTTTTAAATCATGTTCTTTCATGGGGCCCGACAGTCATTGGATTTGGATCCAACAGTGGCTGCACTTCAACTAAATAAGGAAAGGAGGAATGGACACACATAATTTTGAGATCGATTTCCTTGTTGGGTAATGATCGAGCACTAATGGGGACCCTCCCATTGCGATTGAGAGACTAATCCAAATAAAATGGACCCTTGATTGACCTGGTTCCACATTTAACCAGGACATTCCCTAGTCCCAGTTCCTCCAGGAACTAGAGTCTATGAAGGGCCAATACCTTGGCGAGCCATGTCTATAAAAAGGGGATCTCGACGCCCTTACGATCTCACAGTTGTTGTCCACAAGCATGCATCACTAATAGAGAGGCTGGTGGGCGAAGAGGAGGGGGGCTTGGTCCCTTGGATCTGCGAACATCCTGTCTTGGGTCCACTCGAGGAGTAACACCACCCCGCACGCCGATGGGGCATGTATTGAGGATGACAGAGGCACCTGAGAGGGGAAAAGCCCTAGTGTGCTCGTGCATAGCTTCGAGGGGAAAAAGAAGCATCGCGATGGGCGAGGTGGCCGCCCCCAACCCGGATCTGAGTACTATGTTTTACGGAGTATACAGAGGAACGGGATCCTCTGCTTGTGCCCATGAAGATGACAAAGGGGAAGCAGATGGGGTAGCTGGGTAGATGGATCCACGCAAAGGTCTGTGAACCGAGGACAATTTTGCCAGAAAAAGAAACAAAAGGGACAAGTGGTACTCTGTCATTGGTCAAGAGGTATGTTAATTTGCAAAATTTGTAACTAATTACCAGTAGCTTGATTGGATACAAGTAATACATGGGTTTTGCTCAGAAAAATACAAGGAATCCAATAAAAATACTATTACAGACTAGTTTTGCTTCTAATTCGAAAAGTGCAAAAAGATAGTAACTTTAATACTTTAAGTGTAATCAAAACCCTAGATGTTGATTAGGGTTGAGTTCAATTACTTAAGTTGGTATTATGAATCAACATTTATCCTTTTGGCATAAAATGGATAATATGAATCCGATTTGAGTTTAAAACCCCACAATTTGCTTAATTAGGGTGCTATGACTAAGAAAGTGCAATAATGGGCCTAAAAGCCCTAATGTTGAGTAATATGACTTTTATTTCGAGAATATGAATATCATAAATAGAGACATATTGATCTGAAGTTTAATTAAGAAGCCATGGAATAAATAACTTAAAGAGATGAAGATTTAATATGTAAAAAGGCTATTTTAAAGTCTCATATGAGTGAAGATATACTTGAAAACCTAGAAACCCTAATCTAGGTGTTTATGACTTTAATAAGCTATGTTTTGAAATCTTATGTATAAGATGAAGTTAGAACTAATCATAAGCCAGAATGGTAATAAAGAGGCTTAGATATGAATGACTAAGTAGTTAGGGTTTTGGAACATGGAAACAATGTTTTAGGGTTTAGTTGACCTAAAAGGTAAAGGTTAAGAGACGACTATAAAGAACGTTAAGGAAAACCCTAATTCAACTTAGGCACACCCTAGGAGGGAATTCCAATTCAATAAAGTAAGTGCATGATGAACATATGAGTAATTAGATTGCACATGTTTTCCAGGTTTCTTATTGTGCCTGTTTGATTGGGGTGATTGGTTGCCTGGCTTGGTTGGCTGTTTGATTAATTAGATTTTCTGCTTACAATCCTTGAGATTTCCAAATCAGGTATGTGGTTAATTATGGTTAATCACATTAGTTTCCCAAAGAGTTTCTTGAATGATTCATCGCATTGAATGCAACTTATCAGTTGAATGTTCATACTTGCAAATTATAAAGTCACTATGATTATCACAATTGTAAAATAAGTGTGTATTCTCGCACCTACATGCCACCCTGATGGATGATGCAAAAAGGTCAAGCCTAGGAGGGAAGACCAATGGGCACCATGAGAGGTGACCCCAGGAACCAAACTCGGGATTGAGAAGGTGGCCTTAAGTCAATGGCAAAAGTGAAACCCAAAAGGGGGTATGCCAGGGTTAGGGGAAAAGCGGTGGAGAAAGTCACACTAAAATCATAATTTGGCATGTTAATTAACATGATTTTGATATTTAGATTGTTAGCCATATTTGTGAAATTTTGGTTGTCCCCACATATCGGCATATTTTGATATGCTGACTGACATTTGGTTTGTCGGCATTTTAGGTGCAAGATTGAATAGGGAAAATAGTAAAGTGGCATATGTCAAATTAAATAAGAACTTAAGTACAAAGGAGGATTAGTTAGAATAGACTCCAGATGTGGATAGAAGTAGATATCCAAGTTTTTGAAAAAGGTATGCAAAGTTTTATTTTATACTAGTTTTTAGTTTAATTGGTAAAATTTGATAATTATTATTGATTATTTGTTGAACCTTTGATCATGTTAATTGGGATAATGGCTCTGACCTCTAGGTCTCCCTTAATTGGGGGTTCCGGGAAATGGGGTCATTATATTTGGTATCAGAGCATAGGTTCCTTATTTAATCTTTAATAATTATTAAATTTTACAAACTCTGTAGAACCCAAGGGAGTTATTAGAGGAATTTCTGAAAGATAAAGGTGTCTAGAAAAGGATCATGTCTGGGGGCTGGCAAGATTTTCCTCCACACTGCTAGTTCGAATACGAGGACTCCCAGATTAGTGTGACTGTCTGGCCAATGTCTCAAGATTGGACTTGAAATAAGATACGTTCAGGACTCTCTCATCTTATTCATCCCTTCTCAACTCAAATGTTGTTAAGGATTATAAGGATTAAGGTTTTCTCTCTTTTCCTCACCCTCTTGAGGTATGGGTAATGTTGATAAGGTTTAAGTAATTCTCCACCAAATTAATAAAAAGCATGTAAATAAGATGTCATGGAAATAAGCTTAATAAATTAAACATAAAAGAATAAATACATGCTTATGTCGTATGACATAAGTTGTCATGCCCTCAGGAGAGACCTGAGGCTAGACCTTCTTGTCAGGAGGATAAGTAAAGAGAGTTAGTCTTGGAGGTAGAGATCTCCATTACAAGTAGAAAACTTGGCACATCCTATGAGAATGATGTTAACACTAACCCTATGTGAAGGTTAGACAGAAAGATGACATGAAGATTTAGATGTCATGGTAGACTAGGTGTTTGGATAGACATGCCTTGGATGCCATATGAGCCATGAAAAGTTTGATGACAGAGTACCTTTGGTGACCCAACCCTAGGAAGGGTCGTGCATGTTAGAGTGAAGGATAGCACCTTCTTTAATGAGGTTAGAGAGGAACCTATAGAAATCCCATGAGCTTATAGGCACATGTTGGCAACATTATGATAAATCCCTTTGTTTTGATTATGACAAACATTTCATTTTTGTTTATCTAACGTGCTACTTGAGTGTTGCAGGAACAAGGTGGATGACAAAAGCACTAGGGAATCCATATGCTTAAATGTTTATAAATTTCATGAAATGTAATCAATTGTAAACTTGTACAAATATATAATGTACAAGTACTTAGATTTCATGTAAATCAAGCATTAGATTTTCCCTAGCCAATCACTACACTTAGATAGATCATTCCCTTCAATAGTGTCACATATGCACACTCATACACACACTTAATGTCTTTATTTGAAACATTGAAACGGGGTCTATCTCGGTCAAAAAAATCCTCGACCGAGACACTCTCGGTCGACAAACTTCTCGATCGAGAAAGACCCAAGTAGCCGTTAGACACAGCTGACAAGGTAGTTGGCAGTTGGAGATAAACGTTGCAAACACTTGATCCAGAGAGCCTGTCGGTCGACAAAACTTCGACCGAGTAGGTGTCTCGGTCGACCATTTCTCGAATGAGATGGACTCTGATAGCAACTGCAAAATTAATTAACTAGCCGTTGTGAATCCAACTAACTTATATCTAACGGCTAGTTAAGCACTTAGAAACCCCAAGAAAGTGTCTAGAATGTCCTTAAGCACTTGTAGGTCATTTCTATAAACAGGACATGCCTTAGGACACCTAAACACACTTGATTCCATACTTGAGCAATCATTGAGCATACACTTGCATTAGCAACCTATTTTGAGCAATTGAGCAATACTTGCAATTGGCTACTCTTCACCTTGCTCTAAATTCATGTCCTATAAGCTAGTATCTCCTATCCACAGCAATCACACTTCCATATACTTTTGTTAGGAGATCTACACACTTGATATAGGCAAATCAAGCCTTGTGCTTCAAAGGATAAGTTGTAATTTCTGTTTTCCTTTCTTGTTCACTTTCATTGTTTGTACTCTCCTTGCTACTCCTAGGTTGGAGGTTGCGGATTGGAGAGGGTTGTGATCTTCTTGGTGAAGAAGGAGACTTTGGACTACTTCAAGAAGGTTGGTGCAACGGGAGGTTACTTCTAAGAGGAAGGCTGCTTCAAGGGGGAGCTTGGAGTTACTTCAAGAAGGCTACCTCGAGTTGGTGCATCTACTTCAAAGTGAAGGTTGTTCAAAGGGGTGTAAGAAAGTATTGTATTTTGTGTAATTCCTTGTGAAGGTAATAAAATTAATACTTTAAAATCCCAGTTGGGTAAGCAACCGGGTAGTGGACTGACTGCCTTAGTATTTGCTAAGGTAGGAACCACTCTAAATCCCTTGTCTCCTTCTTACTTTTTCATTTGTGGTTGTTTGAGTTAAATAATTGTTAAAATAACTTTAAAACCCTATTCACCCCCCCTCTAGTGGTTTTTCAATTGGTATCAGAGCAGGCTTCAAGGAGCTCTAATCAAGTCTTGAAGGATGAAGGGTGGTGGTGTTAACAACCGCAAGCAAAGGAAAAGCATGGACCAATCTTCAACAAGTTGCAATTGGTGCTTAGGAACAAGGCACACTACACTTAACTGTCCATGGAGGTCAAAGAAGGAAGATGCGCATAAAGAATGCCTTATTGCTACAATAAGTGAAGAAGAAGAAGAAGAGGTAAGCCTTTTTTATTTATCTAAAGAAGAGCTAGTTTCTAGTCTTGAAGAGACACATAATAAATATATTGAGTGCAAGAAGAAATTTAAGAAATCGAATAAAGCAAATGATGAGTTACATGCTAAGCTTCTTGCTCTCACATCTGAAAATGAAGATCTCAAAAAGGTTATTGAAGATCATGATATTAAGCTAAAATCTGTAGAAGCAAATTGCAATCTTCTTTCCCTAGAAAAATTAAATTTTCAAACTCAAGTAAATGATCTTCAAAAACAACCTATTTTGTGTACACATCTAGATTATGATATTATTGTGAAAGAAAGAGAATCCTTTCTATCTAATCTAGATCAAGCAAAGTTAGACATCAATAAGAGAATGGATGAGATTGTTAAACTGCAACAAAAAGTTAGTAGTTTGAGTAATAATGACACTCTTGATAAAATCTTAAATAATTCTTACCATCAAATTGGAAGGAGAGGACTAGGTTACAAGCCTAAAGGAAAATCTTATCAAAAACCTAGTTGGGGAAGAACACAAGTGCCAAAGAGCCAATCTATGTATGTACCTAAAGGCACAAATACATATGTACCTAAAGGCACAAATACATATGTACCTAAAGGCACAAATACATATGTACCCAAGAACAACCTAGAACAAAATCATAGAAAGAGATATGAGGTTGATTCTATATGTTGTCATTACTGTTTGCGCCTTGGACACTATTCTTTTTCATGTCCTTACAAGAAAAAGGATGTCGAGTTAGTATGGGTTCCAAAACCCCCAAACTAAATGGATAAACTTAAGTTGAGATATGACCAAAGACTCTAAGCTGTATATTTCTATGTCTATCTCAACTTAACATAATAGGACACCAAGTTAATCCAAGAAATTAAAATTTCCAAATATACATCTTAAACTACTTGTTTTAGTTTGGATTCTCAAAATGTATATGATTAGTTGAGATTTAACCTAAATGTTGATTTGATATTTAAATATCTCAACCAAATCAAGCTTTAACTTTCATATTTTTTCTTTTACTTGTAAACAATTTCTGAAAACAGGTCTGAAACAATACATAACCTTTCTCGGTCGAGAAACTGTCGACCGAGAGAACTGTCGGTCGAGAAATGGTCGACCGAGTAGGTTTCTGTTGTCAAGTCTGCAATAAATCTATTGAATATGTCTTCAAGTAATCTATTTGCTATCAATTATGACTGATTTTATATGCAAAACAAGAATATATGCTGAAGACCATTCATGAAACAAAATATTTTTTTAAATATTATGAATATAAAAATCCTTAAACATATTGCAAAAGTGACATATGAAGACTGATCTTGAACAAACCCTATTCATTGATTGAAAAAGTTTGTTAGGTATGATCAGTTATATAGCTTATCTTAAAATTTTAAAAAAAACTTATGAACCTAAATTATTTTGGTTTATCCTCTAAATAGTTTAAAACTGAAAATCATGATTAGTTTAATCAAAAGAAATTATTGTTTTAACATTATCCACATGGTTTTCCTAAAGTAATTCTTATAAGAATCATGTGTTTTGATACAAATGATTATGATCATATGCTTCTACTATTCTATCAAATCATTGTACCAGGATGATCATTGTGATTCAACACATTATAAATGAATGATGATGCTATGACAAGCCAAACGGTGTCTCTTGGAACAAAAATATTAATGTGTTATCTATTTGTTTGTTCTAAGAAATCAAAAGCAAAAATTTTAATCTTGCTTTCAAAATATATGTTTCTAAAGAATCTTATGATAAATCTGAAAATAAGGGTATAAGAAGAAATGGGATTTGCATTCTCATAGAAAAGTGTATGAAACATCACTCATAATGAATGAAAAACATGCAAAAATCAAGGTCAAAAACTTCACTAGGATGGCTATACTAAGTCTTCATAATAGATATATTTTAATGTGCTTCAAATTGATATTTATTTAAAGCTACCTGCAGAAATTATACTTCACATGTTAAATTGGAAATCTGCAAAATTTGCCTCTTGGTTGAAATTAAAAATTGACCAAGGGGCGCTATGGTCGTAGTCAAGGTCGACCTAAAATAATCTTGACACAAAACTCATTCGGATACTCATTCTCTATAAATTGTGATAAAAATCATGACCACAAAAATTGTCCAAATATTGTTAATAATAATCACAATATTACTCCTTTAGAAAATATAGATATGCTCTACAAATTCAGTTTATCATTTATATCAAAAATCAGCTTAACAAAAAGTCTCTCGGTCGACGAATTACTCGACCGAAAACATCTCGGTCAGCTATCCCTTCTCGACCGACAGACTTCAAGAAAGAACTACACGGGAAAAACTCAGACACACTTCCGGTCGACAATTGTTCGACCGAGCCAATGTCGGTCGACAAATTGCTCGACCGAGATTTGACCGTTGGAATACGACCATTGGAATCTGACCGTTTGAATATGACCGTTGGGGGTCAACTGTTGGGTGACCGAGAGGCGCGCCTAGGATTTTATCGTTGCCGGTCGTCGGTCGATAATTTGTTGACCAACCAGGTTACTGGATTGCTATAAAAAGGACCAAAAATGGGTCATTGTATTACACCTTCACATTCTTACTTCCTTAGCTTCTTTCTAGTGCATTTTTGTGCAACTCTTTAGCCTCTCCATCTTCAAGACTTTCTTGCTTCTTCTCCACCTTAAAGCAAAGAAATGGCTTCATCATCTACACGTGGAAAGAAGAAAGTTGCTAGTAGGAAAGGAAGGGCGGCTTCCCCACCATTGACGATCATCAACGACATCCCTTTCATCGACGCAGCTGCCGGTGATCGCTACCTCAGGCTCTCCTCCAAAACTCCTCTTCCACGATGGCCGGTTGACGTCATGGACTTCTTTAGCATCGTCGACCCGGAGGATCTCTTTGAGGTGCAAAACTTGAAAGAATTTCTGAACCCTTCCTTCCCTTCCTACTCTTCCAAAGTGGTAAATGAGTTCTATGCAAACCTAATCTCCCATTCCGAAAATGAAAATGACTCCTTCTACTCTATGGTCAATGGGCATTGTTTTCGATTTACTGAGAAGGATATTCTTGACATGCTCAACATAGACTTAGATGAATATCAAGACACTTTTGACCTTACCACTGGAAATCCACTCAATATATTCTCCCAAGGTGACAATACCATCAGTCTTAGTGACATTAAACGAGCCATTTTTCAATCTAATACAACTTGTCATGAAGATAGGGGTACCTACTATGCCATTAACCTCAAACCTGCAGCTAGGATTGTCAACCTTATTGTTTCCACAAACATACATCCTAGAGCAAACAAGTCTGAAGTCCCAAAAGGGCAGTTGTTGGGAGGATTTAAGAATCCTAGGTTTTCTACACCGCCAGCATAACAAAGGTCCAGTGCAAAGATCTAGTGGTCACCCAATAAGGGTAGAGGAGCAATCTTCCACCAACAACAGCTCAGAGTGTAGTATCAACTTTAGTGACATGACCATATCAGCCATGGTATGATATAAAGACCTACTACAAGTGTGAACATGTTGGGCATACGAAGGTGTTTTGCCCTATGAAGGATGAAGAAGTCACCCAAAAACTAAGACAGAGGCAACATGTCTCACAAAGACAATAGTTCATTGGTAGTGGAAGGGGACGTGGACAAGCGGCTCAAGCTGGTCAGATAGGCTAGTAGAGGAAGAGGGTGAAAACACGCAATGACTACATTCTACACTATGAGCCAACTTGAAGGAGTGGTCAATCTATGAGTAGTGACAGGTCATATGGAGTTATTTTGTTATAAATTGTTTTCTTCTTGCTTTATATCTATTTTCCTTGATCTGGGTACGACACACTCTTTTGTCATTCGAAAAGTGAACGATTCTTGTTCTTTTCCTATTAGCCTTCAATGGGATAATATTTGTTTAGAAACCTTGTTATTTGGTTCCATAGAGTTGTGGGAGGTATATCCTTCCTGTTTCCTTTCTTTCTCAAGATATAGCATTCAAGTGGATATCTTACCACTTGACATGCATGGATTTGATGTGATCCTTGGAATGCAAACTTTGAAGAAGTATCAGGTGGTCTTCGATTGTAGTTCCAAGGTGGCAAAGTTTATAGATGGTGGTGTGTCATGGATCTTCCAAGGTGATAGGAATATTCTCCCTACCCATACGGTGTCATCGATGCTATCCGAGAAGTTGATGAGATAGGGTTGTGATGCGTTCTTAGGGCATGTGGCGGATACCAAGGCAAGGAGTCCGAGTATCTAGGAGGTTCCTGTTGTGAGAGAGTTTGAGGATGTGTTCCCAGATGAGTTCCTATGAGCTCCCCCTACCAGATAGATTAATTTTGAGATCAATCTAATCTCGAGAACGCAATTGTTAGCACAGACATCATATAGGATGGTGTCAGTAGAGATGGAAGAGTTGAAGAAATAGTTGCAACAACTTCTTGAGAAGGGTTTCATCAGACTGAGTACGTCACTGTGGGGTGCTCCCGTGTTGTTCATAAAGAAGAAAGACAGATCCATGAGGATGTGTATATACTATAAGTAGTTGAACAAGGTGACAATAAAGAATAAATATCGCTTGCCACAGATAGATGACTTGTTTGATCAGTTATGAGGTTCTAGAGTTTTCTCCAAAATAGATCTGAGGTTGGGGTATCACCCATTGTAGACCAAGGAAGATGACATACCTAATTTGGCTTTTTGGACTTGATATGGTCATTATGAGTTCATGGTTAAGTCGTTTGGGCTACTAACACACTGAAAACGTTCATGGACTTGATGAATAGAGTGTTCCGGGAATTCAATGATCAATTTGTGGTGGTGTTCATAGATGGAATCTTGATATATAGTCATGACAGTAAGCAACATGAACAACATCTTTGTCAAGTGTTGACCTATTGAGGCAACATCAATTGTACGCCAAGTTTAGCAAGTGCAAGTTTTGGATAAAGGAGGTGTCTTTCCTAGGACACATGATATCTATCCAAGGTGTTCGTGTGGACCCCAAGAAGGTTTAAGTCATGCTGGTGTGGGAGCAGCCGAAGATGCCAACAAAAGTGCATAGCTTTTTAGGTTTGGCAGGCAACTACCAGAGGTTCATTAAGAACTTCAGCTCTGAGGCATTGCCCTAACCAAGATGACAAGGAAGCATGCACCTTTTTTTGGGATGCCATATGTCAACGTGCCTTTCATTTATTGAAGGAGAAGTTAATGAGTGCACCAGTGCTATTGCTTCCTGAGCAAGGGAAAGGTTAGATAGTTTTCTGTGATGCATCACGGAATGGTTTGGGGTGTGTGCCAATATAGGACAAGAATGTGATATCTTTTGCGTCATGTCAATTGAAGAAGTATGAGGAGAACTATCCTACCCATGATCTCGAGTTGGCTATAGTGGTTCATGCTTTGAACACCTGGAGGCACTACCTTTATGGTGTATAGTGTCAGATCTTCACAGACCACAAGAACCTAAAGTACACCTTTTTATAGTAGGAGTTAAACATGTGACAGAGGCGCTATATGGAATTAATCAAGGACTATGATCATACTATTGAATACCATCCAGGAAAGGAAAATGTTGTAGCAGACGCGTTGATCAAGAAGTCTTCTTTGACATCATCTATGGGCAGTGCACAGTTGAACTCCTTGGTGTGTCATAAGAGAGACATGTTGGTCTGCTAGTGTTAGATGAACATGAAGCTAGAGGTATCTATGCTAGTAGGGTTGTTGGCACTATTGTAGGTGAAACCGATGTTGAGGAACCACATCCAAGAAGCACAACATGCTGATACAGTGATACAACATATACGATCAGAGTTCGGTAGTGAGAAGTGTGATGGTTTCCATGAGGTAGATGATGAGACAATCTATTACCATAGCAGAGTTGTGGTTCCTGATGCTAGTAATCTGAGGAAGATGGTTCTAGAAGAGTCTCGCTTTTTGATGTATGGTATGCACCCAAGTTGCACCAAGATGTACCATAATCTTTAAGATCTTTATTGGTGTCCTAGCTTGAAGCGAGATGTAGCTGAGTTCGTGTCCAAGTGTGTAGTGTGCAGTAAGTCACAGTAGAGCATTAGATGCTGATAGGGACGTTGCATCCATTACCCATAGCATAATGGAAGTGGGAACATGTCACAATGGACTTTGGAGTTGGCCTACCTAGGATAGCCAAAGGACATGATTCCATTTGGGTGATAGTTGATCAATTGACAAAATTAGTGCACTTCTTGCCTATGAAGATGACATATCCAACAGAGAAGCTTGATCATATATAAATGTATGAGATAGTGCATTTGTATGGTGTCCCAATTACTATCATGTCTGATAGGGGTCCTTAGTTTATGAGTTGGTTTTGGGAGCATTTGCAGACAACTTGGGTATACAATTGAGATTCAACACTACTTTCCACCCACAGACGGATGGTCAGTCTGAGAGGACCATACAGACCTTGGAGAACATGTTGAGGGCTTGTATATTGCATTTTTTGGGGTGTTGGGACATCCACCTTAGTTTGATAGAGTTTTCCTATAATAATAGTTATCAAAGGAATATCGACATGGCAACATACGAGGTGTTGTATGGGAGACATTATAGGTCTCTGTTGTGTTGGTATGAGATGGTGAATACCAACTTATTAGTCCTGAGATAGTGCAACAGACAACATAGAAGATCAAAGTGATTCAACAAAAGTTAAAAGCAGCCCAGATAGACAAAAGTCATATGCTAATAACGATCAGAGACCCTTACAGTTTCAAGTGGGGGGCATGGTGTATCTCAAAGTCTCTCCTTGGAAGGGTGTTTTGAGATTTGGGAAGAAGGGTAAGATGGCTCCCCACTATATGTGACCTTACCATATGGTGGTATGTGTTGGGAAGGTGGCCTATAGGTTGGAGTTGCCACACATGTTGCATCTGATATTCCATGTGTCTATGCTAAGGAAGTGCCACCCTCACACTGAGTTGGTTTTGTAGCTAATGGAGGTTGAGCTTGATGAGGACATGTCCTATGTTGAAGAGCCTGTGTTGATCCTGGATAGGAGAGTGAAGAAGTTGAAGAAGAAGGACATAGTGCTTATAAAGGTTCTATGGCATCATTTTGGAGTTGAGGAAGCCATGTGGGAGCTTGAGGAAGAGATGCAGAAGAAGTACCAATCTCTTTTCTCTTAGGATTTCAGGGGAAAAATCCTTGTTAGGGGTTTATGGCTTGTAAGACCCCTGACATGTGTTTTGGGTTAACCTTATTTGTTTTGGTTTTATGATGTGCTAAAAACCTTTCTCTAAACCTCTGAGATGATCTTAGAGCATGTGGATAGCTGAAGTCTCTAGTTTGAGCTTGTTAGGATGTTGCTAGTGTGTTTTGTGCTAGTTTTGGTGCAAATTGTAAATTACCCATTGAAGGGATATTCTATTATTTTCCACCTCTAGAATGTTCCTTCTCTCTCTTGGCTTCATAAGGGAGGTTGTGGTTCTTTGGGGTGCCTTAGTGGACCCTTAGTTTAGTGGTATCACCCTTAGTGGTGATTAGGGTATTCTAGGGTTTGGTGTGCCTTGACCATGTGACCGTTGTTGATTTTTTTTGACCTAGGTCGCGGCCTAGGGCCTGGTTGACCCCTAGGTATGGTTATCATGACTGAGATGGTCTTGGGTCGAGAAGGGTTCTCTTGTGTAGTGTGTCTTGACCTAGGGTTTGTGGTGACCTTATGTCACGACCTAGTGGTCCTTGGTTGTGTGTCACAACCATGGGTGGTTCCCTTGGTGTGTTGTGGTTGTGACATGAGGGTTGGGTGGCTTAGGTGGTCAAGATTCAACCTTGAGTGTATCACATCTCTTTCATGTAGGCTTTATGTGGTTGCATGTTAATTTGTTGAGTGGACAAGTGTCCCTTTGGGGCCTTCTTTTATTGACACCTCGCCCCTTCCCTACCTCTCTCCTCCTTTGCTATACAAACCCTCTTCTCTCCATGAAAGTGATGTTTTTCATTCATCCTCTTTCTCCTTCCTTGCTTGGACATTCTTGGAGCTTGGTGGAGCAAGAAGGATCTGCTCTTGGTACTTTGGAGATGGCTCAACCCTTTCATTGGTGTTTGTGGTGATCCTTGGTTATATTTAACCTTGGTGAGTGTTTTTCTTCCTTGTTAATGTTTTCTTTGGACCTTCCACCCCATCTTCTTCCTTTTTCTTGATCATAGACCATGTTTTTATATGGTGGTCGTTCTGTAGAGTAAGCTCCTCATCACAAGGGTAATAGGCCATGTTTTGACATGGCAACATCCAAGTGAGAGGGATTTTCTTCTCTCTTTTTCCCCTTCTTTCTTTTGGTTTGACCTTGAACTTGTTACCCTCTTTCTTGAGCTACCCTTTGACCTTGGTGTTTCCTCTTTATTGAGGTGATCTTGTGGCCAAAAGTGGAGCTTTTGGTGGAGCTTTATCTTCCTTGGTTATCGTGTACTTGGAGCTTGCCTTCTTTAGAGTGATCTTCCTTCAGGTGGGTTATATAACTCTTATCCTCCTATACTATTGCACTCTTTATGCTTTCATGTTACTATTTGCTCCCTCTAAATGTTTTCTTAACATACTAGTAGATGGTGATAGACATTAGAGCTTGGATAATGTTGAGATCATGCTTTGATTGGATGTAATATGAAACCCCATTTCCTTTGTACCCAATTTTTTGTGTTTGTAGTGCATGGTGGTTGTCCTTTCTTTCTTGACCTTGGCTGAGTTTCAATCATGATGATTGGATATTATAGTGTTCTATGAATCCTTGGTTTGGTTTTGGTGATGATGGTCTTGGTTTCTCTCTGTGGTTGAGGTTCCTTTTCATGGTAGTTTCATGAAGTTTGTTTTAGGGTTTGATGACCGTTTTGCATGAGGTTTTTACCTTCATGGTGACAATGGGTTTTACCTTGTTCTATCTTCTTTTTTAGCCATGAGTTATCTCTATTTCGACCTTGGTATGATCTTCATTCTTGGTCTTGGTTGTGGCTTGACCCTTGGTGGTCACTATGCCTTATTTTTTATTGGGTCTCGACATCCCTTTGGCATGTTGGTTTTGGGTCGAGACTACTGACATTGTGGAGTTTGCGACATCCTTCTCCTTGATGGTCGTGACACCTACTTCCTTGAGGGTCGAAACGCACCTTGTTTTGGTTGAGATGTTTCCCTTTTCCCTTGGTCGATCATGACATGGCTCAGTCTTGAGTTATGCCTTTGTCGCGGGTCGAGATGATCCTTGTTCTTGGGTTGCAACATGCTTCCTAGGGTGGGTGAAACCCTAACTCTAGCTAGTCATGACTAGGTTGCTCATCGGTCGAGATGTGGTACACCCTTTGGTGGGCCATGGTTGCAGCATGAAGGAGGTTGTCTACAGTCGCGACACCATGTGTGATGGTGGCCATGACCCATGAATGATGGTGGTCGTGACAGACATGAGTGATGAATGGTTGAGTCACATGCTTGAACACTTCATAAATGCTTTTGTATGAATAATGAATGAATTATGTATGAGCCATGTGTAGTACTATGTAGATGGTTGTTTTCTTTAGCCTAAATATGATCTTCAACTCAAAAGTATTCCAAGAATGTGGTAGATGTCCCTCTTGGGGCTTGTTGTATACATCTATAGAAAATTAATTGGATAAGCTTGGATCCCTAACCCTAATGCTGAATTATGTGTTTTCTTTCTCTCTCATGAGATGTTCATCATGTAGAATGTTTTCTCTCTCTTGTTTATAAGACCATAAACTTGCATGTAATATATATGACATGGCTTGTGTATTATGTGGTGGTGATTATGTGATATAGGGTAGTGCTTATGCACATCGATGAGGCATAATGTGAAGGGCTTAATGTGATAGGTCCTATGACCTAGTGATGTGATTAAGGCATTGTTATCCCATGTTGATGTGTGACATTGATGGTGGCCTCATGAATAGGAGAGCAATGGGAATCATGTGGTGATTGTGTGATAAGTTCACACCTTATATGCTTTATATCTTCTGAAGTTGCAACACACTCTTATTCTTGTATAGTTTGTTTTAGCTTTATACGTTGTAACTTGATTGATGCTAAAAGTCACCCAATCAGGTAACTAATGAAGTGAAACCTAATCATGTAGTTTCCATGTGACATAGATCCATTCCAATGTCAGCTTTATTAGCTAGATTGGTGAAATGATGTAACTCGGAGCACATATTTTTGCATATGTGGGGTGCAAGTTGAGTATCTCCTTGTGTCCTTAATTACAGGTTGTGTGAGATGACCATGTGTGATCTGATCTCCTTGTGATATGGATGGCCATGTGTGAGCCAATCATTTTAAGAATGACCATGTGTGAGCCTGTTCTTCTAGCGTCGTTACCTGTACCATGGTGGGCTAGGTGTTTATATATATATGACCATGCGTGAGCTGATCCTTGTGCTGACCATATGTCACTCTTATGCAGTTGGTTGATATGTCTCTACGGTGTTCTCTTGAGTTGATCAAGAGGTGTTGGAGAGGTCGTGGATTCTGGCTCTTCCATGGACCTTAAACGGCACTAATTTTGACTTAGTAATGGTCAGCTAGAATTGGGTGTTACGAGTCAAATCCTCAGGGCATAATAAAAGATGTAATACAACTGTGTAGTATGTACATGTCTATATATATATATATATATATATATATATATATATATATATATATATATATATATAATAGAGTATATCTTCGCTACCCATGCATCAATTTTTTAATAGGAAGGCATGCATTTATAATGAGACGGTCCAAATTTGTAATGAGACAATCAAAATTGTAATACAAAGACACATTTTGTATTATAGCATTGTTACAGTCATAAATATATATTTTACTGTGTCCATATGGAGAATACAAACATCACGTTGTATTTACCAAATGAGTCTATCTATTACAATTTGTACCGTCTCATTACAAATGCATGTCTTCCTATTACAAAACCGATGCATGGGTAGCGAATCTTAGTTACCAGCACGGGTAGCAAAGATATACCCATATATATATATATATATATATATATATATATATATATATATATATATATATATAGAGAGAGAGAGAGAGAGAGAGAGAGAGAGAGAGTCAGGCTAGTGTACACTTGAGTGTACCGGAGGCACCGTACACCTCAGTCATTTTTGAAGTTGCAATAAAATTTTGAAAACTCTAAACCATTGATCTTCTTAACTATCATAAGAACATACTATATAATAAATTTTAGCTCATTTGGACACTTATAGGTCGTACATCTAAAGGAGGCAAAAATCATGTATTTTAAATTAGTTTTGTGTGTCAATTTGTTGTCCTTAGATGAGTGACTTACACTCATCCAAATGAGTTCAAATTTTGTATGTGACCTATTATTACTGTAACCATGAAGAACAATGGATTAAATTTTGTAAAAACATGGTCTACATAGGCAAACACCTTTGGGGTGTACGGCGTGATCTATACACTTGAGTGTATTCTAGCCTAACTCTCTCTCTCTCTCTCTCTCTCTATATATATATATATATATATATATATATATATGCTTAGGAGACATATGTTTCACATTGGTTGAGCCTTTGCCTTGTCTTTTAACTAATTTCTTGAATAATATGACGTTAAGAGAATTCAACTTTTATACATGTTCTTCATATTCCTTTTTAGAATATAACATGATCTACTCCTCTGTGGTGGAATCCTAATCTTGTTAGTGTGCTTTACCAGTTATATACAAATCATTTAGTTCAATCTTCTCCTCCTATTAGTATGTGGTTTTACCTGCATAGTTTATCAATACTTTAATAGCATTGGTGGAGAATTATATCTCTTGCTGGGATGTTTTCTCTCATCCTGTGGGTTTCCACAAATTTTAGGTGATTGTGCATGAAAGATAGAGATCATGTAGCTAAGGCAGAGTAGCAATAAGAGCAATAGTTCATAATGTTTGATGTGTTGCTAGTCTTTTGGTGTGAGAGTCCTAGAGTCATCCCTGTACACTCAAGTCCGTGGGATGTTTTATTTTGAGATGTTTTGTGGTTATATGATCGATATGAGGTTTTTGGCTTATATATATGTGGAATCTATATCTTGTGTAATTGGTTGATGACATGAATGTTGACCTATAGTGATGTAAGAACCTTTTGATATGTTATGTGCTACATGTGGTAGGCTTGTGGACTCATATGTAATAAGTTTTTAGCTTATGGTGCGTTAATAAAATTAGTTTTAATTACCTGTGTTTCTAGGTAATCTGCTTGCTTAGTGTTATTTCCGCATTTGGTTTTGAGTAATCTCACTTGTGACGTGACGGGCTTGTCACATGTTAACTGAGGGGAAGAGATCTTAGGATTCCGAACATCCTAGATCTTATATGGGGATGATTTCAACTTTACATGGTCATCTAGTAATTTGACTGGTATGCCTCAAACTACTCAAAGCTTCATGAAATATGTGATATAGCCATGTAGAATATCTTCTAGGGTTACTTGACAAATCACATTGGCTGATGATTCTTACTTTGTTTCTTTTAAATTTCTAGATTATTTATAATGCAATAAGAGAAATCAATTGTCTTTTTATTCTAGTTATTCTCAATCTTGATGTATGTTATTTAAGTTTACAACTTTGTAATACTGTTTGTCTTAACTTCTTAAATTATATAATATGCTTGTAAGCAATAAATGTTATTAGAAGTTATGTCTCTCACTAGGGCGTGGATCTCACCTCATGGGTCACCACATCCTTTTCGATGATCGATAGTGTTGTTAGATACAAAATATTGAGGAAGGGCCATTTGAAAATTAGTATAAGTAGAAGGTTTTCTTGGTTTTATAGAGTCCTAGAGTAATTTGTGTACTCTCCAGTCCTGGTGGGGAACTTTGTACGTAATGCATATCAACTGGAGATTTTGTTCGTACACCTTTAGCGATGTGGATGATGTATTATGTGGACAATATCTTGTGTATAAAGGTTATGGATGAGGCCATGGAACTTCTATAAAGGTACCCAATATGATATATGAGAGGTTGGACCTCTGTGTATAATGAATCATTATGGAATGATGAAAGTTTATTCAATTTTAAATTAAGCACCATATTATTATCATTGTTACTTTGTGTAAAAATGGTGTTTTGGTTTGACTAATCTCATTTATAGCGGTGGGTTGCCACATTTGGTGGTATCAGAGCTTTATGTTCACTAAGTCTATAGGAACATTGGACTTAGGTTATTGTTTCTGTTCTTATGTGCCCAACATATATGACCATGGCTTATGGTTATGAAGATATGTCAGGAGAATGTGAATACCATATGAAGATATGAAGATATGTCAGGAGAATGTTGGCAATAGGAGGTGGATACTCGATGGAGGAGTACCTGAGATGGGGCCATAATAGCCTATTCTGCTTCCCTTTGACCCTACAATAATAGTTGATCCAACTTTTTAGTCTTTTTTGAGGCAGCTTATGGTGATAATAATGCATCTAGAAGATAGGGCACTTGCACCTCAACAAAGTGCACATGTACCCAATGTGAAATCTTAGGGTCACAAATGACAAGAGCATCACATACCAAACTGATGGAAATATGTGGTTGATAGAGCTGGAGAAGGTGTTCATGATTTTGAACATCTCATAGGAGGATAAGGTGAAGCATCTGAACAATCTCTTGAAGGGTAGTGATGGCCATTGGTGGGTCGTTGAAGAAAAGAAGAGACCTGGGAAGGTGATCAATTGGGAGGAGTTCTAGGGATTTTGTCAGCTGTTACTTCCCATAGACATATTTGTAGGAGAAGATGGTTTAGTTAGAACAGTTACGCTATAGGTCATTGTCTATCAACAAATATGAGGCAATGTTCATGGAGTTGTGTAGGTTCTTTCCTTACAAGGTGACCATAGAGGAGAGGAATAGGAGGTTTGAGAAAGGTTTGGACGTCAAATTGGAAAGGATGACATTTTCTTTGGAAATCTAAGAGAAGTTTTCTACCTTTGTGGAGTCCGCAAAGAGGATAGAGAGGACAACTGTGGAGCAGTGAGAAGCTAATGCTAGAAAGAGATTTACTCAATTCCAAGGATCACCATGTGGTAGTTTGAGGATGCTGAGGTTTTCCTCACCACAACATCAATAGTCTCAACTGAGGTACATGTCTTCTGAACCAAGAATGTAGATACAGTTGTAGTATTCACCTAGAAAGGGTAGGGGACATAGCTTTTTGCAAGGTGGGGTGAACAACCAGGGTCAATGTTTATTCTAGGGCCATCTAGGATGTAGTGTAATATAAGGACCTACTTGGAGTGTGGTTAGGATGGGCATGTGAGATGTTCTTGCTCTATGAGGAACTAGGAGGTTACACAATAGTCGAGGGAGAGCCAATATGGCATAGAGCAACAAAAAAAACTATACAATCTTGGTGGAAGTAGAGGTCATGAACATATGTCGTAGACAGGGTCATCAAGATCGGTTAGAAGAGGAAGAGGGAGACAACTGAAGATGACTAGATTCTATGTTGTTAGTCATCTGAAAGGAGTAGTCAACCCATAGGTCATGACAGGTCAAATGGATTTTTTTCATTCTAACTTATCTACTTCTACCTTTGTATCTGTTTTGGTTGACCTAAGTACATAACACTTGTTTATCACTAGAGAAGTGATAGATAGTTGTAACTTGCATATTTTTAGTATATATGGTATCCTATTATTCGAAATCCCTTTGGTTATCTTCATGGTGTTGTGAGATGCGTGCCCATCCTATATTCTTTCTTTCTCAAGATGTGGCATTCAAGTGGATCTCATGCCACTAGATATGAACAGATTTAATGTGATCCTATGGATGTATTCTTTACTGAAGTACAAGTTTGTATTGTTATAGTTCCAAAGTTGTGATGTTTTGTGATGGGGATATCTCTTGGGTTTTCCAAGGAGGTAGGAATATTTTTCCTAGTTGTTTGGTGTCATCCATCATATCATAGAAGTTGTTGAGATAAGGATGTGAAGCCTTTCTGGTGCATGTAGTGGATACCAAGGTGAGGATTCCTAGTATCCAGGATGTACTTGTAGTGAGTGAGTTTGAATATGATTTCCCATATTAGTTTCCTAGTGTTCCACTCCCTAAGGAAATTAATTTTGAAATCAATCTAGTTCCTAACACATAACCTATATCACAAGAACCTTATAGGATGGCCCCTATTGAGATGAGAGAGCTGAAGAAGTAGATGTAAAAAGTTGTTGAATAAAGGTTTCATACAACTAATCACTTCCCCTTGGGTTGGTCAAGTTTTGTTTGTGAAGAAGAAGGATGGTTCCATGAGGCTTTGCATATACTATTGGAAGTTGAACAAGGTCACAGTAAAGAATGAGTACCTGTTATTGAGGATAGATATTCTATTTGACAAGTTGAGAGGTTATACAATGTTCTCTAAGATAGACATGAAGTCAAAGTATTATCAGTTTAGGATTAAGGAAGATGACATACCTAAGACTTCCTTTCCAACTAGGTATGGTCATTATGACTTCGTGGTTATGACATTTGGGTTAAGCAATGCACCAAAAATCTTTATGGACCCGATGAACGAAGTGTGCAGACCATACCTTGATCAATTGGTGGTGGTGTTCATATATTATCTCTTGATATACTCCAGGGAAATTCAACAACATGAGCAACATCTGCATCAAGCGTTGGGGGATGTTGAGACCTTGATACTAAATTATAGATTAGAATTTGGAAGCAGAAAGCGTGACCAATTTCATGAGTTTGATGATGGGTTGTGTGTTTTTACAAAAGAAAAGTGGTTCCTAACGTTGACGGTATGCGGGAATGGTACTTGAGTAGGCTCATTCCTTAATGTACATGATACATCCTGATAGTACAAATATGTATCATAATCTTAAGTATATTACTGTTGACCCAGTCAGAAATGTGACATGGCATATTTTATGGCTAAGTGCCCAATTTGTTAGTATGTCAAGGTGAAACAGAAGAAGCCCACATGGACATTGCATCGTCTAGAAATTCCATTGTGGAAATCGGATCATATAATCATGGAATTTGTGGTTTGTTTTCCTAGGACAACCATGTTCATGATTCCATTTGGGTGATAGTTGACTAGTTGACAAAGCCAACTCACTTTTTTCAAATCACAACCACCTACACAGTTGTTAAGTTAGCACAAATCTATGTTGATGAGATAGTACATCATTATGGAAAACTAGCTACGATAGTGTTTGATAGAGGTCCTCAATTTAGTTGTAGGTTTTTGGAATATTTGCATACATCATTGGGGAAACATTTGAGGCTTAGTACAGTCTTCTACCCACAGACATATGGCCAGTCAGAATGGACCATATACCCCTTAGAAACTCTATTGAGAATGTGTGTTCTTCAGTTTCTTAGGAGTTGGGACACCCACCTGAGTGTGATTGAGTTTTACTACAAAAATAGTTATCATAGAAGTATAGACATGGTGTCATATGAGGATTTGATGGTAGGCAGTGTAGATCACCTCTTTGTTGGTATGAAATAGGTGAATATCAATTGTTGGATCTTGAGTTAGTTCAATGGACTACAAAGAAGATTAAAGTGATCCAAAAACAACTAAAGGCATCTCAAGACAGACATAAGTCATATATCGAGAACTCCCATAGGCCATTGGAGTTCCAAGTTGTAGACCTCGTGTATCTTAATGTTTCCCCTTGGAAAGATGTTTTGACATTTGGTAAAAAGGGAAAGTTGGCTCCTAGGCTTATGTGACCCTACCCTATTTTGTCACGAGTTGGATAAGTGGCAAACAAGCTAGAGTTACCTCCAGAGTTCCATAGATTGCACAATGTTTTTCATATTTCCATGTTGAGAAAGTGCCACCTGATTCAAAGCATATGATCTAGCTAGTGAAAGAGGAGTTGGATGATGATGTCTCTTATGTTTAGGGTCTAGATTTGATCTTAGATAGGCATGTGCAAAAGCTAAGGAAGAATGATATAGACTTAGTAAAGGTATTGTGGCATCATCATGGCGTAGAGGAATACACGTGGGAGTTGAGGATAAGATGCGTAGGAAGTACCCATCCTTATTTTCTTAGGAGTTTGAGGGCAAAATCCTTGTTAAGGGTTTATGGTTGTAAGATGCTTGACCAAGTTCAATTCTTGAATATACTTGTTCAGTTTAGTTGGGTGCTTAATTTCATAATTAAACCTTAATATATCTTTTGATATAAGTTAGAAAGACAATTTTTCAATTTTAGGGAAAATTGGACCATGTTTTCTCATATTTTGCAAATTTTATGTACTTCTGTGGACCTATATGCAATTTTCTCTTTTTCTAATGATTTGACTACAATTTTAACACATATATATTCTGCTTCATGATATTTTTGTTAAATTGGTTTTTTTTTTAATGATCTCAAAACACGATGTTAGTTTTGTATAGAGGTGAAGGTAACTATACCTTCTGATGCGTGTTTGGGATGAACAACTGATGGTTGTTCAACATGCTCCTTTAGATGATGCTGAGTGAGCCAACCGATGGCTGGTATGAGTGCAACTTTTGATGGATGGTCTACAATGTGCCTTCTGATAGGTGATCTTTTTGTGTGTGAGAACCTTCGAAAGATGTTAGGTTACCATCATGTGGTCGATCAAAATTCACCTTCTGATGGCCGATCGGAACGCACCTTTCGGTGGATGATTGGATACACCTATTGATGGATGGTCTATACAGGTGTGGGAGTGTGTTCGGATGGTTCCTTTTGGATGGCTACAAAATGATGGAGGTTACACATATGCATATCGATGGAAGTTCTACTTGTGCAAACCGATGGAGGTTCTGAATGTACAAACCTCAGGAGAGTCGGGCCTTTGACCGATGGAAGAGTAGTTTTTGATCTTTGACCTTCTTCCTATTTCATTACAGCTATATATACCCTTCCCTACTTCCCTCAAATGAATGTTTACCCTACCCTTGTTTCTGGAGACCTCCAGAGGCCATCAATTTATGACGAGGAGCCATCTGTAGGCAACACGAGGGACTCTAAGGGTTGGGACTTCACTTGATCATGGGTGCGTGTTGGTGCAAGCTTTGGATCTACTCTTCTAAGACTGTTTAAAGCTTTTTGGTTTTATTCCTTTTCCTTATATGTAAGATCTTCTCCCCTTAACCAATTTTCATGATGTTTCCTTTCTCTCTCTTCTCCCATGAAGAAAACCCATTGTGTTCCTAAATGGAAACTTGAGCACATGGATGAAGAACCCATTTTCTTCTCTATTTTTCCATAGATCTGCCTCATTCTAGATGTTTGGAGATTATTCGAGCTTTTGGAGGAAAAATCTTGGGTTTTACGTTCTCCTATTCATGACTCCTTATTGGGTATTTACCTTCACTCTAAGGCGAGTGATATAACCTTTAATATGTTTCTTTCTTACTGATAACATGTTTTATGTTAATCTTGTTCTAGAAAACCAATAGTATGATAAATGATGGCATATAGATACTATTTGACATTAGAATGACGATGTGTTGTGTTATTTATCCTTCCTTAGATCTATTAAACGTTTTTCTTCTATCAATAAGCTTTTCTTTGAACATGAAAGGCTTATAGTTCAAATTGTAGGTATAGGAACCCCTAAAAATCACAACTTTCTCTATACATGAGTGTTATGGAACTATTTTTGATACTTTTTATAACGTATGAGGTTGCAAATTGCAATGATTTTTGTAAGAATCTTGTTGATGTTTATTTGTAACTTGATTCATGCAGTCCAAAAGCACCCAACTGATCTAATTAACCAAGTGAGACTTTAATCATGTAGTTCCCTGAGTCTATAGAACTATTCAAGTGTTAAAACTTGCTGGATAGTGAAACGAGTAATCCAAAAGGAGATCAGATTTGTATATTCTTAAGATATAAACCCTATCATGTTAATCGTAAAGATATTGAAGAGAGGTTGAGGTCGTGTCTTAGATGTGGTAGTGATTGAGAGTGATTACGGTCATAACACAGAATTGAGGGTCGTATACCCTGGTTTCTAGTGTCGTGTCCTGTGTATGTTGGTATGTATACCCACAGAGCCAAGATTGCAACGATATATCTTGTAAACAATTTTATTAATAATAAAGACAATTTTCCATTAATTATATTTTGTTCAGTTATGAGATAATGATATTACATAATAAGTGTCTACAAAATGATGTTACTCAATGACATATGTCTTTGGGTTGAGGACCTGAATAATAAGATCACACAAATGCTATATATATTCTTGATATGTCCCTAGTTTTTTGTTATTATGGAAGTTGATAGAAAACAATATTCCATTAGACTAGAGTGTGTGTTGGTTGATGACAAAATCTCATTAGCCATGATATGTGATATCAAAATGAACACACATGTACTTGTTGGTGGATAGTGTATCTGATAGACCCACATTCAGAGTGATACATGGAAACCATTGAATGGTAATCATAATCATCTCTCAAAGTGATAGTGGTGATTGTGGTTCTTAGACCTGAAATGGCTACACTCATCACATGTTGTTTGATATACATTGACATCATCAAATGTGACCTTGAATAAGGGGTGTCATATTGGTGATGCTCAGATCTATTATGACACATGGGGATTGACTGTGAGTGATGTAGATATGATTTGTCTCTCCTACATGTGTTTAATATCATGTCTACTTAATAAGAGAGAATGAGAAAAGCGTGGCCATGCATACGTGACTATGATATTGAGCTCACATATATCTAAAACAATCGTATCTAGTTCAAGGATCATAGATAAAACATTGATAAGATGACGATTCCATGCCTCGAGTTGAATCTAGATATTAGAGACAAAGGAGCTATAAAATCATTGTCACACTAATCACATATTCTAGGTTGAAGTTGTTCTCCAACTTTTTGAATTACTTGGGTAGCAATGATTTTTATCTAGAGACCACTCATTACTTAAGATGTCATGATTCAATTATGGACATTCACTGCCAATGTAATTTAGGACCTATAGGGTCACACACATATGATACACATGGAATATGAGTTTATTCATGAATATGGTTTAAAGTTAATTGCTAAATTGATAGGCGTTCAATTTAAACAATATTGGCAATCAGGACTCTGAAGTGACCATTTCGCTTAGTGAACCAATCAACTCAGATGTCTGAACTGACCGGTTTAGGTTGTGAACCATCCTTTTGGTTGACCAATATGATTGGATCAGGGATTGATGCTGATGTCATGTTGTGTAGTAATCAAATGTTAATTGTCAATACAATTGTAATTGGGAAACATTATGAAATGATTGGTTCAAGCATTGAAACAATGAACGAACATGTGAGCTGACCGCATCTGCATTGAATTGACCGATTCAACATTTGTAGGTTCTGGAAAATTCATGAAAATCCATCTCTTCGACTCCCGCTCAGACTTGAAATCTTGACCCTACCTATAAATAGAGGGGTAGTGGAGGCCTTCCAGAGACACAACAATAAGCTTTGAGAATTATTATCTTCTCACTATTGTGGTAAAATGAGAACCCAAGCAAGTCCTACCCATCAAAGGGAGGGATATCAAGGGAGAGACAATTGGGAGAGCAAGTCGGCACTAGCACACTAACTGGAAGGGACAACTCCTTGTCCATTCATGTAGAATGACATGAGTTCTTGGTGGTCCACGTGGACTACTATAGAGGTGAGGATGCCTTTTCCACCCTCTAGGAGGATGAATTCAATCACCATCCATGGTAATCAACCAGGAGGCCACCACTGACAATTATCTAGGTGTACCTTGAGAAAGTAGCACACTACGACAAGGGATAGGCTCTAGACTTGTTGTCGGACCAAGTATATACCTTGCAACCTTTCCTTCCCATTACATAGTTGTTGGCGTGATCTGCTATTTATAGAGAATAGGGTAAAATTTTTTTGTTTCCGCTTCCATATGTGATGCCAAATTTCCTAATAGTGGTATCAGAGCCATGTCAGTTTACTATGCTTTGGAATTTAACTAATATGATCAGATTTTAGTTTTATCATTTTTTTATTGAATACAATGCGAATACTCAAAATGATTAATGTGCATATATGATTAGATAGCACATACAATCCCAACTAATAAATATGATATGATACATATGCAATCTATAAATTGGTTTTGGTGTTGGATGTTAGCATGGTTATGTCCAATAGCCCCTTATATTTTTTTGCTTGGTTGGATGCGTGTTTATTATGTTTTATATCTCAATTTGAATATCGACCCATATTCTCTTCCATATGTAAAATTATTAATTCTTGCATTTGTATGATCTCCTGAAATGTAACTTGAGGTTTCGTTGTTACCATGTAATATCTTAAATAGGATTAGGATAGTTTTAATTTTTGTTATGGCAAAGAATATGTTCTGCACCAGAAAAACTACTTGTTTTAGTAGATGAAATAATGGACTGGAGGACTAAGTAGGCCAGATGACATGAGGAGCTGAAAAGACAAGTTGGTGGCTCAACAGATCGACTAGAGGTATCCATAAGTTACTTGGACCGAAAACTATACTGTCAATCTAAGAAACCAACCAACCAATTAGGAGGTGAACCGATCGTTCAAGAGTTTAATTGATCGACTCAGATTGGTTTGAGAACAGATCTTGATCAACAACTGGTTGCTACATATGATGTAAACCTTAGGTGGTAGTAATTCCTTGTGGCTTTAAGGAATTACAATAGTATGGCCATAATCATTGCTTGTGTTTTATAATTGCATATGGCATTTGTGGTTACAACATATATATGATACATACCTATATTAAGTCTTAGAAGCTTTCCTTAAGAAACACACATTAAAAATTTGATCACTTTGGTGTAGCTTACGCCAAAGCATGGTTCACTATCCATCTCATGGAATATTGATGGTAGTTATGTGAGTCTGTCAAAGCAGGGTGCATTACCATCGTGTTGATTTTTGAGTCAGACTTAACTATGTGACCTTGATAAGATCAAACACCTAGAAGTATGCAGATGACTATGACAAGGAGTTATGCACACCATCAATCCAAGAGTTGCATTTATATGCAATTGGCAAAAGCTACCTACCTAAATAGTGAAGTTATGGGTTATCAACCAAATCTGACTCATGTTTTGATGAAAAATGGATCTTGGCTTACTAGAAGATTATATGTTGCAATCTTACAAATTGATATGTGAGTGATATCAATTTGAACAAAATAGTGGGATCAATAATTAATTCAAGACCCAATTAAACATTGTCAAATTTTGTATTAGTCAAACCATGGTTCGGGAAAGCGGTATGCAGTGTACGGGCAGAGAGGGTACTGCATAGAGTATATGCAGTATGTGGGAGTATATACGGGAGTATATGCGGTTTTGGATTTTTTATTATTTCAATAAACTAATTATACATAAAATAATATAGTGAGATCATAAATTAAAATATATAGAGTAGGCACGTACATCTATTTACTTATAAACATATCAATATGCATGTATGATGTATGATATGCATATATATGTATATATGTCAATATATATAATGTGTTTGTGATATATGTACAAATGCTAAAATGTAGGTAAATCAATGTACAAATATATGTATAGTGTGTATCAATGTGAATAAATCAAAATGTATATATACATGCACAAATATGTGATTGTATATTTAGGTATATTGTATATGTATCTGTACATGTTAATATATCAAAAGGTATTCGAATAAATGTACAAATGCATGTGGAAAAGTTTTATATGTATTACAATGTATACATATACTTCAAAGAATATATATCTCAATTTAAATATATAATGAAATGTGTGTATATATATGCATGTATGTAAGAAATGCATGAACATTAGTTGTGGGCTTTTCAAAAAGCGGAGTTTAATCGGCCGCTTAATCGGCCAAGTGGGAGTATATGCGGCCCATGACCACTTAGTGGACCGATTAGTAATATGCGGTGCGGTAGGGTGACTGAATAGGTATGTGCGGGAGTATATGCGGCTGTGTGGACCGATTTCCCAAACAGTGAATCAAACCAAATCAAAAGTGTTTTGTAAATTACAAAATTTTCTTACAGAATCAAATGACAAACAAATCATCATTGTGATCACTCCTTAAGAAGGACAAAATGAGACAAATTTCCATGACTAGTTTGACCTTTGAGGAGGCTTCTCAATGAAGAGAATACCTCTATGTCCTAGATACACCAATGCCAGAAGAGCATGCTCCTGATGCACCTAGGGATGAGGCGGATGCATATCAGAAGCATACCAATCAAGCCTTAGACCTTTAGCGCCTTATGGTATGCTACATGAACTATGAATTGTATAAGCAGTGTAAAGACATGGGGATTATTGTGATGGTAACACAATTTAAAGATGTGAACCATAATCATGCAAATCAGGAAAGGTACAATGTCTCAAAAGCACTGTTTATGCTCAAGATGATAAAAGGAGATCCAGTACAGACCCATGTTATCAATATGATTGGACATGTGGAACATATAGAGCAATTGGAATTTACTTTGAGCCAAGAGTTGGCCATGGATATGATTATGCAATTATTGCTTGAATTATATATCCAGTTTATCAAGTGTTATTGCTTGAGTAACATGGCAAACTTCTCTTAGAGTTTCTTGGTATGTTATTAAATATCTAAGAACGAATGAAGACAGACACGTCCATGATCACAATCAGTGGAGTGGATTCAAATGGATGAAATCAATGCCAAGAAGAGTTCTAAGGCTAAGCAGAAGTCCAAGTCTTCAACACTCAAGATTAGGAGAAAGAAAAGTACAAGTAGAAGTTGTCCTTTGTACTTGAAAGGATTCTGGAAGATGAAGCTAGGGATAGAGATCTCGACTTCAGATGTATACATTATTGTGATAAATTTGTGTACTTCTTCATCTTAGGTACTAGATACCTGATATGGATCTCACATATGCTCAAATATATAGGATCTGAAAAGAAGTAAACCTTTAGGAAAGAGTTAGGTTGTACAATGTGTTGCAAATGGAGCAAGAGTTGATCCCACTGTAGTTGGAACCTATAATTTATATATACCCATGGGGCTTGCAGTAGAGTCAAAGATCTACTATTTTGTACCCACCATAAATAAAAACATCAGTTGTATGTCTTGTATGGACAACGATGGATATGGATTTCATATAAAGAATGATCAATGTTCTATTTTAAAAGATGTGATCTTTTATGGAAGTTCCCCAATGTCTTACGACTTTATTTTCTTGATCTAAAGACAAATGTTCATAAAGTTAGTACCAAAAGATTAAAACTCAATAACTAAAACAAAACATATCATTGGCATTGTTGTCTAGGGGACATCAGTGAGAATCACATATCTAGACTCCATAAAGATGGTTATCTAGAATCTTTTCATTTTGAATCAATAGAGACATGGTAGTCTTGTTTGCTGGGAAAGATGACCCATGCTACCTTCACTAGAAATAGTGAGAGGGCTAGTGATCTATTAGGACTCATACATACTGATGTTTGTGGCCCTTTTAGAAAAAATACTAGAGGTGTTTATCAGTACTTCATTACCTTTACTGATGACTTCAATAGGTATGGTTATGTTTACTTAATGAAACATAAGTGAAAAACTCTTGGAAAGTTCAAGGATTTCATGAATGAAGTAGAGAACCAACTTGGTAAAAGTATTGAGGCACTTCATTCTGATCGAGGTGGAGAATACTTAAGCTAAGGGTTTGAGGACCTTTTACGAGCCCATGGAATCGTATCACAATGGACTACACTTGGAACACCACATCACAATGGTGCATCAGAAAGAAGGAATGACACATTTCTAGACATGGTGCGATCAATGATGAGGTTTTTCTATCTTCTAACTTCCTTTTGGGGTCATTCTCTAGAAACCGCAACATTTACACTAAACTACATACCATCTAAATCTGTTCAATAGGTACCATATGAAATATGTAGTGGGAAGTGTCTCAAAATGTATTCTATGAGGTTTCGGTGGGGTGAAGGTTATGTTAAGAAAATATTTCCTAAAAAGCATGGCCCTAGATCACATAAATGTTATTTTGTTAAATATCCCAAAGTAACCAAGGGATACTACTTGTATAACTCATCTCACAACAAAGTGTTTACACTAGGGATGTTGTATTCCTAGAGAAGGAATTCATTTCTTAAGGAATCAATGGGAGGAAAGTAGAACTTGAAGAGGTTCGAGACCAACAAGATAACATTGAACCTATAGAGGTAGAAGAGGAACATAGAGAGTTACAAGCCATTGTGGAATCTCAAATTCCTCATGTAACATAGAAACCTTGTAGATATAGTAGGACACATCTTGAGCCAGATAGATATGGTTATTTCTAGACTCAAGAAGGCGATGAGTCAGTCATTGATGATGAGACAACTACCTACCCAGAAGTTGTTAAGGGACCAGAGTATGAGAAATGGATTGAGGACATGAGATTTGAGATGGAATCGACGTACACCAAAAAGGTATGGACCTTGGTGGATCTACTTGAAGGGGTAAAACCCATAGGGTGCATGTAGGTATTCAAGATGAAGACTGACATGGTAATGTATAATATTACAAAGGTAAATTGGTTGCAAAGGGTTTTACACAAGTTCAAGGTGTTTACAATGATGAAACATTTTCTCCAGTTGTCGTGGTTAATTCATCAGGATCATGCTGGTCATTGCATTTTATAGTGACTATGAGATTTGGTAGTTGGATTTTAAAACCACATTCCATAATGGTAATGTTCTTGAGGACGAGTACATGACACAACCTGAGGGTTTTATAAATACATAGAATGCAAACAAAGTCTATAAACTACAAAGGTCAATCTAAGGATTGAAGCAAGCATCTCGGAGCTGGAAGCTTTGATTTGATGAAACTGTCAAAAAGTTTGGCTTTAGTCAAAATGAAGATGAACCATGTGTTACAAGAAGGTTAGTGGGAGCATGATTGCATTCCTCATATTGTATGTAAATGTCATACTATTGATGGGGAATGACATCCCTATTTTACAAATGGTAAATTTGTCTAAGAAATACATTTTATATGAAGAACTTAGGCTACTTATTAGAAATCAAGATATATAGATAAAGATCTAGAAGGCTTCTTGGACTAAGTCAGAGCACATACATTGATAAAGTGTTACAGATGTTGAACATGGAGAAGTCAAAGAGAGGAAACCTACCCATGTCTAATCATTTTATCATCTCTAGGCCTCAATGTTCCAATTCTTGTTAATAAAAGCAACACATGAGTAGGAATCCATATTCATATACAATTGGATCTATCATGTACGCAATGTTATGCACTCATTCTGATGTCTTGTATGCCTTAAGCATGAGAAGTAGATATCAGTCAGATCTCGATGAAGTTCATTGGACTGTCATGAAGAACATACTTAAGTACTTGAGAAGAACTAAGGACTAGTTCCTTATATGTGGTGGTAAGAGTTGGTGGTAAAGGGTTACACCCATCAAAGCTTCAAAACTAACAAAGATGACAATAGATCACAGTTTAGATTTGTGTTTTGCCTCAATAATGTAGATGTAATCTGGAAGAGTTCCAAGAAAGAAGAAGTTGCTAATTCTTCAATTGAAGTTGAGTATATTGCTGCATTTAATGCAACAAAGGAAGCTATTTTGGTCACGAAGTTCATTTTTGAACTTGGGGTGGTTCGAAGCATCAATGATGCAATTAAGCTATATTGTGAAAACAATGGATCTATTGCAAAAGCTAAGGAACCCAAATCACATCAATGTTCCAAAAACATACAATGACAGATCCATCTCGTACGATAAATGATACATCGAGGATATGTGAAGATTTGTAGAGTACCAATTGAAAGCAATGTGGCTGACCCCTTTACAAAAGCTCTTGTGCAACAAAAGCATGAAGATCATGTTGGATCACATGGGATTAATTTCATGGGTGATTGGAACTAAGTACAAGTTGGAGTCTGTTGGTATGTATGCCCATAGGCCAACCATATGATGTTTCTTATGACATATCTTATAAACCATTTGATTAATAACAAAGACAATCTTCCGTTTATTCTATTTTGTTCATTTATGAGATATTGATATTACATAACAAATGTATAAAGAAAGATGTTACTCAATGATGTATGTCTTCAGGTTTAGGACATGAACAATGAGATCATACACATGCTAAGAGTATAAAAATTCTTGATATGTCCCTAGTCGATTGTTATTGTGGAAGCTGATAGACAAACGTAACACATAAGACTAGAGTGTGTGTTGGTTGATGACTAATTCTCATTATTCATGATATGTGATAACAAACCAAACTCATGTGTACTTGTTGGTGAACAACGTATCAGACAAACCCACCTTGAGAATGATACATGGAAACCATTCAATGGTAGTCAAAATTGACTCTAAAAGTGATGGTGGTGATTATAGATCTTAGGTCTGAAATCACAAAACTTATCACATGTTGTTTGATGTACTTTGACATCATCAAACATGACCTTGAATAAGGGTTTCTAGATAGGTGATGTGTAGATGCCTTATGACACATGGGGATTGCCCGTGAGTGATGTAGACATGATTTATCCCTCCTACAAGAGTTTGATATACTAGCCAATTGATAAGTAGGACCGAGAAAAGCATGGCCATGCTCATGTGAGTCAATATATCATATTGAGCTCACATATATCTCAGACAGTCTTCTCTAGTTCAAGGAACATAGATTGAACATTGAGAGGATGAAGATTACATTCCTTGAGTTCAATCTTAATATCAGAGACAAAGGAATTATACGATCACTGTAACATTGATCACAAATTGTAGGTTGAGGTTGTTCTCCAACTTTTCGAATTACTTCGATATTAATGATGTTTTGATAGATACCATTCATTGCTTGTGATGTCATAAATTAGTCATGGACATTCATTTCCAATGTAACTTGGGAGCTATAGGGTCACACACATCAAATACACCTCAAATAGGAGCTTATTAATGAATGTGGTTTAACCACGGTTACTAAAGTGTTAGGAGTTCAATTTAAACAAGATTGGCAATTGGGACTCTGAAACAACCAGTTCACTAAGTGAACTTATCTTCTCAAATGTCTAAATTAATGATTCATGTTTTAAACTGACAATGTGGTTGATCTATACGATTGGATCAAGGATTGATGTTGACGTCATGTTGTGCATTAATTGAATATTAATTGCCAATACTATTGCAATTAGGAAACATTATGTAATGACCAGTTCAAGAGTTGAATCGATCGACTCACATGTGCACTGACCAATTTAGTAGTGAATTGACTGGTTCAATGTTCATAGGTTCTGGAAAATTCAAGAAAAAATAGTCTCTTTGACTCCCTCTCAGACTAGAAGTCATGACCCTTACCCTCATATAAATAGAGGAGTAGTGGAGGACTTCTAGAGACACAACAATAAGCTTTGATAATTGTTTTCTTCTCACAGTTGTGGTAACGTGAGAGCCTGAGCAAGTCCTACCTATCAGAGGAAGGGATAGAAAGGTACAGACAATTAGGAGAGCAATTCGGTCCTAGCGCAGTAACTAGAAGGGATAATTCCTTCTTGTCTGTTTATATAGAATGACAAGAGTTCCTAGTGGTCTACATCTATTACTATAGAGGTGAGGAGGCCTTTGCCACCGGCTAGGAGGATGAAGTCAACCACCATCTGTGGTGATCAACCAGGAGGCCTATGTCGACAGTCTTCTAGGGGAAACTTGAGAATGTAGCATCATACAACAAGGGAAAATCATTGAAATTGCTCCAAGACTATGTATAAACCTTGCACATTTCCTTCCCATTACATTGTTTTGACCCAATGTACTAGCTACAGGGAATATGGTAGTAAAATTCTTGTTTCTAATTTCATTTTCGATGCCATATTTCCCTAAGTGTACCATGGATGAACTATTCTATTTTAGCAATTGGGCCGATGTGGAACTACGATTGTTACTTGTACTGACCAAGGGGAAAAGATCTTAGGATTCTGAGCATTCTAGATCTTATACGGGGTTGATGTTGACTTTGCAGTGGTCAGCTAGTAGTTTGACTGGTACGCCTCAAACTACCTAGGGTTTAATAAAATATATCATCCAACCATGTAGCATATCTTCTAGGGCTACTTACAAAATCACATTAGCTGATGATGCATACTTTGCTTCTTTTCAATTTTTAGATGATTTATAATTTGGTAAGAGAAATCAACTATCTTATGATTCTAGTTATGCCTGGTATTGATGTAAGTTATTTAATTTTACAACTATGTAATACTATCTGCCTTAACTTCTTAAATTATATAATTTTCTTGTAAGAAATATATGTTATTAACAGTTATATCTCTTGCTGGTATGTGGGTCACACCACATCTTTTTCGATGATGACAGAAATTCCAAACACAAAATTATGAAGAAGAACCATTTGAAGATCAGTAGAAGCAGGAGGTTGGTTAGGTTATATAGAGTCCTAGAGTTGTACTTATACTCTCAAGTCCTGGTGGGGGAACTTTGTACATAACTCATATCGATTTGAGCCTTTTTTTGGATCCCTTTAGCTATGTAAATGATGTAATTATGTGGAAAACATATTTTGTATACATGTTATGGATAAGTCCATGGAACTTCTGTAAAGGTACCTAATATGATATATGTGAGGTTGGAACTCTATGCAAAATGATTCCTTATGGAATGATGAAAGTTTATTCCATTTTTAATTCTACACTATTTTAATAGAATATTTATTTAGTGTGGAAATGTTGTGTTGGTTTGAGTAATCTCATTTAGCATAAAAGTTTCAACACAATTGGTTTCAGACATGATCTTGAGGTCTAAAGATTGAATCAGACCTGTGCGAGCTAAAATTTGAAGTCACTGGATACAAATCCAAAGATCAATGATGTTGAACGTGTTTTGCACGCGTAAAATCACCTTCTAACCTTGATTTACAATATACCAATTTGAAATAATAGGTTTCTAGTATTGAATCTTAATATGTGATAGGTATGATGGATTTGACAAGTTTTTGTAGTGGTTTCTAGTATTTAAAAATGCTTCTTTAATTGAAATTGATGATGTGATTTCGAATGAAAAGTTTGTTGTGTGAGTTTCTATGCAAGATAGGTGATAAAATGGTGGATTTAGCGGCACTGAAATGGTCAAGTTTTCCCTATTCTAGATCTAAAGGACCAAATAATGATTTATGAGAATTATGAAAGTACCTATAAAGTCAAATGAATTCTGTGTTTAATGCTAAATTCTAAATTGTCAAAAGTAGGATAATCATTAGAAACAATGATGAATTTATTAGATTGAATTAAATATCCTTATAAAATAGATGCCCTAGACAACATAGAATCCTTTCAAAGAAGTCATGAGTTGTGAATTGGAAACATGATTCCTTATTGTAGGTTGTCTAGATTGAGGTAAGTCAGAATATTTTGGTAGAGTGTAATGGTATAAGCCATTGAGGTCAGACTCTTTATGAATGCAAGGTATCAAACACCAACTGAGGAGCTGGTGGAACTTGTGTTACAGATCAATCTTCATCTTTAATAGAACCACTGATGTAGAATAAGTCAGAGTACTTTGACTCTCCTATTGAGTACCCATGTTTAGACAAGGAGTCTAGATATGTGACAACTCCGATTAGCCTTTGAGAACCAGATGTGGTAGGGCCCACTGCAGATTGGGTAGTTGAGATTAAAGATTTATAATCCCAAGCCTGCTTCTAAGTGTTCTATAGTGAGATCATATCTTGTTGTCATGGTTTCACATGTTGTGGTACACTTCATGTGGGTCCAGTAGCATATAATAATGGGATTAAACAATCAAATAGTTTGTTAATGATTTACTCAAACAAGTTGTTTACACTTCCTGCTACTCGGAATAATTTGTCATGATTCTTATTCTCTTTCTTTCTTGTTGATTTTCTATGCACCGAACCAATAGCCTATCAATCTATTGAAATATTTTCCATCTCCATCAGAAGAGGCAGAAGCAAGACTTAATAAAGAATCAATAGAGATCTTGTAAAGAAGTATTTACCTTAGTTAGTTGGTCACTTATCCTTCCTCTAGATCCTTGGAATGAAAAAGTAAGAAAGAGAACAATTATAAATAGTTGTCTTTGATGTATATGAAGTGAAAAATCTTTCTATTATATAAAAGTAGAGATCTGTTGTATCCCTCATGTTATATTTAATCAAGTTGTTCCCATCTTGTTAAATGATTCCTCTATATATTTGAGAAAAAAATTGGCTACTTTTCATTAAGTGATAAAAAGTGGATGATTAGTTTGATCCCTCCTTTGCGGACCCTAACCTTGTTAGTGGGTTCAGGCCGTGTCAACTTTTTTATATCAGAGCATAGGTTTATCCTAAATTGAGTTTTTGTTTGGGACATGGGAGATAAGAATATAAGGATTGTTTCCTCTTTAAACTGCATTTTGCTAACAGATATGTTCTGTTATGGATATGAAGTTGGGAGGAAGAGGACGTTGAGATGGTGAAGAACAAGATAAGATCAATTATGTCCCTGACCATTGAGAAATGGCTTAAGGAGGATAATACATGTATGAGGTGACAAGGATGTATCATAGTTTTATGGAGATGAAGGAGAAATATAAGATGGATAGGAGTTATTCATCTTCCAATAAGGATCTAATGAGATCCTATGAGCTGGTGAAGAAGCTTGGTGGGACAAAATTTTCTAAAACAAAACAACTAGCTGTGGTAGATGTGTGGCTCCGATAGCTAGAAAATGTTTTTATCCTAATGGAATTACCAATGGATAAGAAGATCAATCATGTTGTCTATCTACCCAAAGGAGATGCTGAGTTGTGGTGGTGTGGAGTGGGATATAAGAGGAGGAATACTATGATGACATGAAGGGACTTTCTAGATAAATCTCACCTTATGGTTTTCCTCCTACCTTCTTAAGAGACAAGAATAGTTGGAGAACATTATATTGGGAAACTTGTCAATTGGAATATACAATTCATATTTCACAAGATGGATAACTTTTTCCCTAGCTTGTACCAAATGATGCAGAGAAGTGAAAGATATTTAAACAAGGATAAAGGTAAAAAATTAGACATACCATATCATCTATCTAGAGAAGAGATAGAGAAAATTTTGGAGAATTTGTGGAAGTGGTAAGATGTATAGAAGAATAGTTAATGCCAATAAGCATACTTTGAGTAGAATAAAGCAATGGTTGATAAAATTGATGTGGTGGTTTATTTTCTAATACTGGTTGAGGTCTTGGTTGTTTTGGAAGACAAGGATCTAGTTCTTCACTTAGTGATGGAAGATTCAATTCTAGTAGATGGAACAGACCACCCAGGTGGGTACCATCATCTAGGACTTCAAGATCATTTGTGTCAATGACAGGTCCTTAGAGATAGGATATAGCTACATATGAAAATTTTGGTAGGACACATTCTAGTCAGTGTTGGGGAACTTATGCTGCAATATGATTTTACTATGGACATATGGGACATATTAAGTGGGACTACCCAAAACTTTAGTTTATACCAAAATAGAGTTCACAATCATAGTTTTAAACTCCATAGAGTCAAGCTCCAGTCCGAGGGGCAAGTTTTTTAGTAGCTTCAGGATCTAGTGGGAGAGCACCTAGCATAAGTGGTGGGCAGAGAGGACAATATGGAAGAGGGAGAGCTACAACACTCTTGTTCTCAATGTCACCATTTAAAGGTGTAGTCTTGCCCAGAGTAGTGAAAAGTGAAATTCTTCTCTTTAAAAACGTTTTAGTTACAATTTTGGTAGACCTTGGTGTGACTCATTATTTTAATCAAATATCATTAGTTAGCGGATTAAATCATTTAACCTATGATTTATGTAATATGTTTCTATTAAGAGTTATGTTAGGTGAATCATTAGGTTTGACAGAAGTATGTCCTGGATGGCTATTGAGTTTTAGTGTGTATACAATAGAAGTTAATCTCATACCATTAGATATTAATTATTTTCAAATTAGTTTGGGTATCAAATTCCTTGTGACATATCACATCCAGTTGGATTTCAAGAAGAAAGTAGCTATCTTTTATCAAGGTGGTTTTTCATGTGTATTTACTGGAGACATTAAAGTCTTACCCATGTTTATTGTATCATTTGTTGTATATGATTAGATGATGATAAATGGGTGTGGGTATATTAGCACATGTGGTAGATGCTAGGGACGAGAGAAGATCAGTCAATATAGAGAATGCTCTATTAGTATCTAGGAGGTACTATGTTTACCAACTGAAAGATATATAGAATTTGAGGTAAAATTTTTAATTACCCAATAGCATTACCAACCTATAGAATGACACATGCAAAGTTAAGGGAATTAAAAACTCAGTTACATGAGTTATTGTATAAGGGATTTATTCAACCTAGTACATAATCTTGGGGAGCTCTAGTGCTTTTTGTGAAAAAGAAGGATGGAACCATTCAGTTATGCATAAACTATAGAAATTGAATAAGATAACTATTAAGAACAAATATCCTATACCAATGATTGATGACATGTTTGATCAACTATGTGAAGAAACAATCTTTTCAAAGATAGATTTCAGGTTGGGTCATCATTAGTTAAGGATAAAGACATCTAATGTACCTAATTTAGCATTCAGAATAAGGTATGGGCATCATAAGTTTGTAGTCATGTCTTTTAGACTGACAAATTCCCTAACAAACTTTATGGACATGATGAATATAATTTTCAAACCCTACTTAGATCAGTTTATAGTAGTGTTAGTAGATGACATTCTTATATATTATAAATATGGAGATCAACAAGAGCATCATCTAAAGATAGCCCTGTAGTTGATGAGGGAACATCAACTTTATGTGAAATTATGTAAATGTGAGTTTTGGTTGTATGAAGTTTCTTTTCTTGGGCATGTCATATCAGGGGACTGAGTCAGTGTAGACTGTAAGAAGGTGGAATCTATTCTTCATTTAGAGAATCCTACAACCTCTACTGAGATCAAAGGGTTAGTTGGATATTGAACAAGGTTTATAAGGAACCTCAGTGCAATAGTGACACCTCTTTCCTACTTAGTAAGGAAGGATGTGCCTTTTATTTGGTCTAAATCATGTGAGAAAAGTTTTCAAACTTTGAAGGAGAAGTTAAATGTAACATAGGTTTTAGTTCTACCATTGGGAGATAAAGAATATATGTTTTTTTTTGTGATGCATCAAGGGGAGATTTAGGATGTGTTCTAATATAGGTAGGGAAGGTGGTGGCTTGTGCTTCTCAACAATTAAAAAAGAATGAAGAATTATGAAATATATGACCTTGATCTTGCACCAGTAGTACACACCTTAAAGACATGGCATCGTTATCTCTATGGTGTCATTTTAGATATTTACTGATCATAAAAGTCTAAAGTACATTTTCATACAAAATGATCTGAACTTGAGGCAGTGCAGATGGTTAGAGATCATAAAGGACTATGATGTTACCATTGATTATCACCCTGGGAAGGTCAATGTAGTAGTAGATGTTCTGAGTAGGAAGTCAACATTGTCTACAGAAATGTTTGGTATGGCATGTATAAAAAGACACTTGATGGTTAATATGAGAGAGATTAATATAGATTTAAAAGTGTCTAAAAAAGATGTGTTGATTGCATAGATTCATGTTAGACCTATATTCTATGATTAGACCAAGGAGCTTAAACAAAGTAATAGGGAATTGCAAGAGATCATGCATGGCATGATGAAAGGAAAGAGGACATAGTTTAGATATTTAGATAATGAGTTGTTGTATCAGCATGACATATTGTGTATGCTAGATGATACTGATTTAATGAAGCATGTTCTTGAGGAAGCTCACTCTGCAATCACTTCTTACTCCTAAATGGAAGTGGGAGCATATTACTATAAACTTTGTGGTTAGATTACCTAGGACACACACGGTTTTGACTCTATATGGGTAATAGTAGATGGATTAACTAAGTGTTCTCACTTTCTACCACTTAAGGCAACATGAGATACACCAAAGTTAGCCAAAGTCTATATAGATGAGATAGCCAGATTGCTTGGAGTAGCAGTTTCTATACTATATGATAGAGGTACCAAATTCACATCTAGATTATGGAGTCAATTTCATCATTCTTTGGGATAGATGGAATTTTACTACAATGTTTCACCCTCAGGAAAATGGAGAGTTAGGATGCACTGTTCAAACCCTAGAAGGCATGTTGAGAGCATGTGTTTTGTAGTTCAATGGTAGTTGGGAGTTGGCTTATAATAGAAGCTATCATTCTAGTTTAAGCATGACTCTCATTTGTTAATATGAAGTTGCTGAGAGGCAAATTGTAGGACCAGTCCTGGTAGAGGAAACAACAAACATATTAGTGATCAGACAATAGTTAAAGGTTACACATGAAAGATAGAAAAACTATACAAAGAAAAGGATTAGGCCACTACTATTTAAGGTTGCATATGAGGTTTACCTTGAAAGTCTCACATGGAATGGTGTACTGAGGTTTTGGAAGCAAAGAAAAGAAACTCCTAGATACATGGGTCCCTATCCAATCATTCAAAGAATTGGCCTAGTGGAACACAAAATTAAGTTTACTCATGATCTAGCCTATCTACGTGATGTGTTTCATGTATATATGTCGAAGAAGTGGCATCCATGTATTGAGAAGATCATAGATCCAAAGCCCATACAATTAAGGGAAGATATCTCTTACATTGATGGACCTACCCAAATGCTAGATCACTAAATTCACAAGCTTAAAAAGAGGGAGATACCCCTAGTGAATTTTTTTTTGAGGAATCGTGGCTTAGAAGAAGATACATGGGAATTAGAGTCTGAGATGTGTAACAAGTATCCTTTCGTCTTCTAGGAATTTTGAGATGGAATTTATATTAAAGGGGGAGATTTTTTACAACCTACTTTTTATATTATTTGAATCTTACTTAGTTTTTATGCCTTTTAGTACCTTAATTACCTTAGGGATTATCTTGGCTTTGTTTAATTGTAACCTTATATTTTGGTCATCAAAATCATGACATGAGAATTTAATGAGATCCAAACTTTAGTTGATATAGAGATAACCCACGTATTTATGTAGGAAAAGAATTAATGATATTTGAGGATATATTTCATAAAGAAATTATTATTTAGGAATTTATCAAATTCATATGTAGAATTTTAGATAATAAATTACAAGTCCAATGCAAAAATTGTGAACCAAATTGGAGTGGAAATTAGAGTGTTATTGCTATTTCAGTAAACATGTGTAGCACTAGTTTTAATCTTCTTTTTTGTAAGGCCGACAACCACGCAGACCCACGACATGCTGGTTGATGGCAAGATAGACCGACGACACATCATTCAATGACCATGAAGACTAATGACTAATAGGTCGATGATCACACATACTGACAACACACGGACTGATGCCACATAGGCTAGCAGGCTACATAGAGTGATGACCACATAGGTTGACAGGCCACATAGACTAACGGGAAACATAAATTGACAGACCATGTAAGCCAATGGGCCATGTAGGTCGACGATCACACAAATTGATGAAAATAAACTGCACATCTGTCCTGGACGACCAATCTTAAAATGACAATAATTTTTGTATGACATATCTAAACTCAACAAAACTTGTGTTGTTGCATTCCTATTTAAATTGTCCACACAACCAGAGCCCTACAATGCTCTAGGGGTTGAGGAGAGGTAAGAAAAACTAGATATTGATGATCTAGCTATAGATCCATTACGGTAAGTATTTTTTAAATAATATACCCCTTCTATTTTGCTTGGTCAAGATCTTCTATTTAACTCATTTAAGGTCTTATTCCTCCTCCAATTGATCTTCTACCTCTAGGCAACATCTCTAGGAGTTTTTTAACTCATGAGAATCAGTTGAAGACGTCATCTTGAGGTTTGAAGCACAAATCAGACCTGTATGGGATGGAATCTGAACATAGTTGTAAGACCATTGACCTTTGTTTTAGGTTAACTCTATTTGATTTTTCTTGATTATGTTCTTAGAACCTTTCTCTAATCCTATGAGATGATCTTAGAGCATGAGGAGAGATTAAGCCTATAGTTTGAGCTTGTTTGGATGTTGTTTGTGCTTTTTGTCGTAGTTTTGGTGCAAATTGCAAATCAACCATATGAAGGGGTATTCTTGTAATTTTTCATCTCTAGAGTGTTCCTTCTCTCTCTTGTCTCAATACAGGAGGTTTTAGTTCTTTGGGTTTCCTTGGTGGACCCTTAGTTGAGTGGTATCACCCTTAGTGGTGATTAGGGTTTTCTAGGGTTTGGTGTGCATTGACCATGTGACCTTTGTTGGTTTGTTTCGACCTAGGTCATGACCTAGGGCCTGGTTGGAGGGATCATACTCAAGAAACCTCCCCTAGGTATGGTTGTCATAATCAATAAGTTCTTGGGTGTCTTAGGATGAGAAACGTGCTCTTAGGTAGAGTGTCTCGACCTAGGGATTCTGGTAACCTTGTGTCGCGACCAAGTGGTCCTTGGTGGTGTGTCGTGACCATGGGTGGTTCCCTTTGTGTGTTGTGGACACGAAATGAAGGTTGGGTGGCCTAGGTGGTCAACATCCAACCTAGAGTGTATAACCATCTTTTGCATGTGGGCTTTAAGTGGTTGCATGTGAGAATCTTGAGTGGACAAGTGTCCCTTTGGGGCCTTCTTTCATTGACACCTCGCCCCTTACCCTACCTCTCTCCTCCTTTGCTATATAAACCCTCTTCTGTCCATGCAAGTGATCTTTTTTGGCCATCCGCTTTCTCCTTCCTTGCTTGGACGATCTTGGAGCTTGGTGGAGCAAGAAGGATCTGCTCTTGGTGCTTTGGAGGTGGCTCAACCCTTGCATGTGGTGTTTGTTGTGATCCTTTGTCATCTTCAACCTTGGTGAGTGTTTATCTTCCTTCTTAATGTTTTCTTTGGACCTTCTTCCCCATCTTCTTCCTTTTTCTTAGCTCTAGACAATGTTTTGACATGGTGGTCGTTCTTGAGAGTAAGCTCCTCATCACAAGGGTAATAGGCCATGTTTTGATAAGGTGAAACCCAAGTAAGAGGGTGTTTCTTCTCTCTTTTCCCCCTTCATTGTTTTGGTTCAACCTTGTACTTCTTTCCCTCATTCTTGAGCTACCCTTTGACCTCGGTGTTTCCTCTTTCTTGAGGTGATCTTGTGGCCGCATGTAGTGGTTCTTGATCTTCCCAGGTGATCGTGTGCTTGGAGCTTACCATCTTTGGAGTGATCTTCCTTAAGGCAGGTTATATAGCTCTTAACTCCTCTATTATCACACTCTTTATGATTGCATGTTACTATTTTGTCTCTATAAATGTTTCTTTAATATACTAGTAGATAGTGATAGACCTTAGAGCTTGGATGATGTTGAGATCATGCTTTGTTTGGATGTAATCTAAAACCCCATTTCCTTTGTACCCTATTTTTGGTGTTTGTGGTGCATGGTGGCTGTCCTTTCTTTCTTGACCTTGGCTGAGTTTCATGCATGATGATTGAGTGTTTTATTGTTCTATGAAACCTTGGTTCAGTTTTGGTGATGATGATCTTGGTTTCTCTCTCTGGTTGAGGTTCCTTTTCATGGTAGTTTCATGATGATTATTTTAGGGTTCAATGACTATTTTGCATGAGATTTTTCCTTTATGGTCACAGTGGGTTTTCCCTTATTTTGTCTCCTTCTTTAGCTATGTGTTATCTCTGTTTTGACCTTGGTTTGATTTTGGTACATGGTTGTGGTTGTGGGTTGACCCTTAGTGATCACTATGTCTTGTTTGGTCTTAGGTCGCAACATCCCTTTCGCATGTTGGTTTTGAGTAGAGATGACTAACCTTATGGAGGTCAAGACATCCTTCTCCTTGATGGCCACGACACCTACTTCCTTGAGGGTCAAAACACACCTTGTTTTGGTTGAGATGTTTCCCTTTTCCCTTGGTCGGTCGTGACATGTCTTGGTCTTGAGTTATGCCTTTATCACAGGTCGATATAATCCTTTTTCTTGGGTCACGACATGCATCCTCGGGTGGGTGAAATCCTAAATCTAGCTAGTCATGGCTTGGTTGCTTATGGATCGAGACATGGTACACCCTTTGGTGGGTCGCAATCACGACATGGCGGAGGTTGTCCATGGTCCCGACACGATGTATGATGGTAGCCAAGCAACTCACCTACTCTACAGCTCCTTCATCTCCTTCCTTGCATTTACTCCACTCACCTACCTCACACTCCATTTTCCACTCTATTTTCATCATACAAACCTAGTTTTCTACGTTCCCTTCCATAATCCCCCATATTTCCATGCTTTTCACCCCCCTTAGAGGATGATCCACACCCTAAAGTAGCTAGGAGGTGAAGAAGAAGAAGAAGCTACTCTGAGCTCCATGGATTCCTACCCCATTCTTCTCATTTCTTTTATCTTTACTTTGAGCATGTCTATCTAAGCCCTAGTGGTGGGCTATTTGGGGTTAAAATGTGACTTTGATACCATGTTGGATGAAAATAAGTTTTATTCAACATAATTTCACTCTATGATCATTACTTCTTACTTCTATCTCATTTTACATTATCTTGCATGTGGTTTGTGCTTCTAAACAAAAATTTGTTATTTTTGTAGGGAAATACGACATTAGGTAGGCAATAGAAACAAAAAAATTATTGACATATTTCCCATTGACCAACAAATCACATCAATAACTATGCAATGGGAAGTGTGGTTTCACAAAGATATACCTAGTCCTGGAGCAAGTCCAGTGACAATCCTCATCAATGTAGATGGGCACTCTGTCTTGGATGATGTATGAGTAGCTCCTAGTCGCACTCAGACTTGTCTGACTTCTCCTCCCTGGACATCATTTTCGAACAACTACTGTAGCGGCTCCTCAGATCCCTCCGCAGACTGTGAGTTGACATTTCTCTTGTAGTAGCAACCAACAGAGTCCTGGATCTAGAGTATTCCACACATACCAACTAGAACTCCTATCATCCTGCAAGAACATGAAGGAATGAGTTGTCCCTCCCGTTGGTGTACTAGTCACCAACATGCTCTCCCACAACAATGATCCTCAGTTGTTGCTCTCCCATGACTATCCCTCCCTAGTCGGTTAGGACTTTCCTAGGCTCTCATGGTTACCACAACCAGAGAGGACAACACTTGTCAGAGCAACTGATTCTCAATTGACTATGTAGTAGTTGTGTTATGAGAAGCCCCCAATACCCCTCTATATATAGGAGGGGTTAGGGTCAGGGTTCCCAGTCCTCGGCCAATGTGGGAATAATGCGAGAGTGGAAAGGACAAGTAGATCTTGAATTTTCACAATTTTTCTAGAAGTTTCAAAACATACATGTGATGAAACGGTCATCTCACCCAATGAGACGGTCGTCTCGCACGCGAGACGGTCATTTTGCTAAGCGAAACAGCTATTTCACACCTTCTAATTCCGCGCATATCTATGTCAATTCAATTCTAATTAGTACTCAACTTGACATACCCCCAAAATGGTTTGATGCAATTGAGACAGGTGTCTCACACCAAACCAAATGGTTATTTGGTGCAACTAATATGGGCATCTCACACCAAGCCAAACAGTCATTTTTTACAGGTGAGACGGGCATCTCACAGCCTAGGTCAAGCAAAATTCCAACCAATGTACAATACAATCATCCTGACACTCCAAACAGTAGTCTCAACACTTGAACCGATCATTTGGTAGTCTAGTCTGTTGATCCATTGTGTGAATTGAAATACCTAAACACTTTAGTAATCAATTCAATTATCAATCAAGATCAAACTACTCTTCTATATGAGTTCCTATGTTTGTAACCCTATAAGTCCCATATCACGTTGGCAGTGAATGTCCATAACTAGCTTACGACATCTCAAGCAACGAGAGGTGCCCAATCACACATCATTGCTACCCAAGTGAATGGAAAGTTGGGGAGCAAATTCAACAATCTGTGTATGGTTTTACTATGTTTGTATAGTTCCTTTGTCATTGATATCCAGATTGAACTACAGGCATGTAGTAGTCACCTTCATTATTATTCAAACTTATTTCTTGAACTAGAGTAGACTGCATGAGTTATATGTGAGCTCCACATATTAACATGCGTATGGCCATACTTTTCTCAGTCTCACTAATCAAGAGGCCTTCGATATCATACTCCTATCAGAGGGAAAAATTCAATATCTATCACTCACAGTCAATCTCCATGTGTCAAATTCACCCAATCATCACTGTTATAACAACCTATGTTTCAAGATTGTGTTTGATGATATCAAAGTGTTCCCAACGACATGTGATGAGTGTAGTGATTTTAGGTCTGAGAACCACAACCACCACCATCACTATGAGATCTTACTATGACTTCCATGATGATGGCTTCCATGTGTCACTCTCACGGTGGGTCTGTCGGATACATCGTTCCCTGACATGTATCTATGTGCTTGGTTTAATATTGCCATATCACGACTAATGAGATTTATCCATAAACCAACTCACACTCTGATCTTATGTGTTATTGTTGTCTATCTACCTTCCACAATAGCAATCGACCAGGGACATAACGAGAATGAATATACTCTTAACATCTGTATGATCTCATTCTTCCTAGTCGTGTACTTGAAGACATACATCATTGAGTAATATCATTCTCTAGACATTTATTATGTAATTCATTATCTCATAACTAAATATACAAAATAAATTGGAAGCTTGTCTTTATTATTATCAAATCAGGTATCTAATGCCATATCCCAATCATCATATGATTGGCTCTTTAGGCATACATACCAACAGACTCCCACTTGCACTTAGAGCCAATCACCCATGGATCTCATCCCGAGTGACCTAACATGTCTTTCATGCTTCTGCCACACAAGTGCTTTTATAGAGGGTTTAGCAATGTTTTCCTTATATGTCAGTATTTTGCAATTTTACATCTCTTCATTGTGCAACGACTCGTATGAGATGGAAGTGTTGTAGTATGTTATATGCGATTCCTAGTCTAACTAGTAGCTCCATTGTTGTCATCAGTATTTCTACTGTCATCAATGGTTTGGAACCTCACATAAGTTCACCAATATGAACTTCGTAATCCATACAATATCCTCTGTTGTTCTCATAACACAGAGATACTCAGCTTCTTTTGTAGATTTAGACAACTGTGATTAGCTTAGAACCCTTTCTAGCATACAATTCTCATTTAATGTCAAACACAAATGTAGATTGCAATTATTTTGTAAGTTCAGAAGCTTGCATGGGTGTAACCCTTTACATCCAACTCTTCCTTATTACCATCACCAATGAATTGATCCCTATTAGTGTTTCACAAGCACTTAAGGATGTTCTGTATGGTAGTTTAGTTACTCGCACTAGGATCTGACATATACCCTCTCGTCATGTCCAATACATACAAGATTGCTAGGTAGGTATATGTGACAATCTAACTTTTCTCTCTCCTCCATGGTACTTGTAACATACTGAATTCTGGGCATTTTTCCTTTTTGGTCCTCTTTTCCATCTTTTCCTTTCATTTCTATCCTCTCTGGCTTTTCTGTTTAATTTGTGGAGAATACGATGGTTTAATGAACATTTGTTCACCTTTTATTCCAATATTTGGGTTTATTCACAAATACCTTAGTGGAAGCTTAGTAATGGGTCAAATATGCAAAATATCCACTTATGTGATAAAAAGAATAAATAAATTCGTCCTAGAACTTTCTAGTGCTTTTTAGAATATGAAAAAGAAAGAAAATCCCAAAATATAAATAAAGGAGATGATAAATGTAATAATTGGGAATAATATGAAATATTTTGGATAAAAGAAGATAATGAGGAATATATTGTCCCAAAAATCATAAGTGGAAACCCATGAAGATAATTTGTATATTAATTTTGTTTTCTTGACTTAAAAGTTGCTTAATGGCCAAGTATCATCTAATTTGGATGAATACATAATGCCTTTAATTCAAGATAATGGGAAATAAGCCAAGAAAGAGAGATAAAATATTTAATGCCCTAAAATTAGAAAAACAACTCCAAATTCGTAATATACATATCAAATTAGTCTATGTGTGAATTTGCATTTCATTTGGTCAATGTTTAATATTTTATTTTATTCAGGAGAGAGAAAATGACTTAAAGACCAAAAATATTAATTATATGTTGGAAAAAAATTAATAAATGCCAAAATCGTGTTCCACACATTTAGTCTTGCATATAGGCCAAGGTTTATATTTTTAGAAAGTTTTTAGATGTCTCTAATAAATTAAAAGGATAAATAAGTGGTAAAATTTAAATGAATTAAATAGAATAATAAAAGTCTTCAAAAAAATAAAATAATGCAAAATTCATGTTATATAGGTTAAAATTGACCTTTGGATGAATTTTGAATCAATTTGGAAAATATTTGTTGAGAAGATAAATTAAGGAGAGAGAAAGTGTATAAAACTTTCAACTCATTATTTAAAATAACAAACAACTTCAACAAATAGAAATAATGATAAATTCGTATCCAACATACCTAATATGACTTATATGTAAAGTTTGTTATTTTTGGAGAATCTAAAGTCATTAATGAGAGAAGAAAGAGACAATAACAATTGGCTTAATTGATTAATCTAACTTTCTCAAAAGACAAATCTAATTTCACATTCAGATTTTACATGTCCTAATTAGGCTAAGTGTCAATTTTTAGAGCATTTGATTTTTGTTTGGACCCTCAAATAAAATAGGAGAAAAAAATAAGAATTTTAAGTGCTTAATATTTAATCCATGTAATTGCTTTCCTAAAGTTTCAGACTTTCTCAGATTGTTTTGTTACACTTATACAAATCGGCTGGTCTCTAGGCTGTTGGATTTTAATTGAGCGATCCAGACTTTATCTTCCACCTTGGTTCGTATTCGGAAAGTAGCCTTGTAGCATTCGTCCCTTCTCATGTTCATACTCAATTTTATCTCCTTGCTTTTCTTTTCTACCACCGAAACGTTCATCCCCACCCTTCTTATTCCTTTCCGCTTCTAGTTCCCTCTACTTAGATCCTCTTTTTGTATAAAGCATGTACACCCATATTGGGAGAATTTTTTATGTACACTTTATTTAAATTGAATATAGTGAGAGATTTTTATCTTCCGCTGCTATCACAATTGGATTTTGTTTACCATTGTTATTAGTAGAGAGGTTGATCGATTTCACCTCTTTACAACATGGTATCAGAGCCCATGATAGTCGGAATCTGACTACTTCTGTTTTGTCTGCCTAGTTAGAACCCTTGACTTACATAGTTCCTTTAGGTAACATGGCTACCCTAGATTTGATCTACCTTGATGAAAGGTTGACTTAGAACTCATTAGTTCCACATTAGAATCTTGATGAATAAAATCCTAAAATACTTATAATTAAAATATGCATAACTTGATGTTGTTTAGGTTTGCCTTTAGGCCACTAGTAGGGCATGCAGTTGAAGCAAGGGTGTCTAGAAAGGATCAGGGTTTCGGGGGCTGGAAAAATTTTCCTCCGCACCACTAGCTTGGTATACGAGGACTCCCGTGCCCATATGATATCGGCTTGGCTTGAGCTAATATGAATTGCCTGAAATAGTTTGCTTTTAGGCAATAGTAACCTTAGACTTCTATGTTGTCTATCTTTGTGAACCCTAAGTTTCATGTGTATGATGATTTGTTTGGGGATGGTTACCAAGATAATTTTTTATGTCCTTTGAACCTAGACCTTAGAGTTTGGGTGTTTGTGAGAATATCATAGTGCACAGTGGAAGCATGATGGATCTTGATAATGGTTTAGTTGGACTTATCCTTTAACCCTAGTGTAGTAGGTCAAACCCTTTAAGGGGTGCAGTATGGTTAGTTGATGATGTTTGAGTGGTTAGATTTTGAGGACGAAATCCTATTTATAGGGATGGAACCCTATAACATCTTGATCTATCTTTAGAAACCCTAACTCCATAGATAGGAGGTTAGTATGTTCAGATCCTTAGTTTTGACCAAACAAGTTAATAGTTGTAACCCTAACGTGCTTGTTTATATATTAATGAACACATAATTATCATCTAAGGAATAAATCATATGCTTGAACCCTAATGAATATTCAATGCACATAATATGAATATCAATGCTAATTGTCAATAAGTAAGATGTTAATAATGTCATGATCCAATAAAACCTAATGATATGACGAGTAAGGTTATAATTCATAACTTAATGCATGCCAAGAAATGAATAAGTGCAATATAATGGTCATGTTGACCTAAACCCTAAGTTGTAATATCTAACCCTAATCTATGCATCCTTAATGCCTTTCATGATACATTAATGATGTTAAGAGCCATAATCAGTTAACATACTTTGATACACATAAATGATATATATGATCATCTAATCACATATTAATTAAGTCATCAATATGAATGCATGCTACCTTGTTATCTAATACACATGTGATTAGTCATTTAATGTGAATCAATTCATTGATAAGTAATATGTCTCACCTTGATCATCAAAATACATGTAAATGTTTCAATGTGAATATGAAGTAATTGGATTCACATAAGTGTGCAAAAATCAATAATATAAATGAATAAATATGAGGAACGAATAATGGTGACATTAATGTGAGAAATAAATATAATGTGACATTGTGACAAAGTTAATATGAATATAAGTGACTAACGTGACATTAATTGGAATAATTATATGTTAACTACAAATTGAAGAGAATGTCCTATTTCATGTAAAATAATTTGTTATAAATTAATATGGTGATAATATAAGGATGATGAGGTATAAGTTCAAAATATTAATGATAATGATCAATTATAATAATGAATGTTGAGATAATTGAGTGAGCCCTAATTGTGATAAAATTCTTAGTAAGAAAAATGAGATACATATATAATGTTTCGTGTAAGATAATGAAATATAATTCTTTTTGGAAACTAAGTGAATGTGACATGACATAATTAAAATAATTATGACAATGTGTTATCATAATGAATATAATGTTAATAAGTCAAAAATGTAAATAAAGTTAAATCTCTTAAGAAGAATATCTTAATAGTGGAACCCTAAGTGATCCTTGAGAACCCAACCTACGATGAGATGTATGTGAAGTTCTAAACCCTTAGGTGTAGTTGAAGTATAAGATATGGTGGAAGTTTTATGGTTGGAGGAACAACCTAAATTTTTGTGATGTGAGGTTGCACACTCACCCGTCCCTAATTGCTAGTGATTTCGGGGACGAAATCCTCTTTAAGGGGTGGAGTGTTGTAACATACGGAATTCTGGGCATTTTGCCTTTTTGGTCCTCTTTTCCATCTTTTCCTTTCATTTCTATCCTCTCTGGCTTTTCTGTTTAATTTGTGGAGAATATGATGGTTTAATGAACATTTGTTCACCTTTTATTCCAATATTTGGGTTTATGCACAAATACCTTAGTGGAAGCTTAGTAATGGGTCAAATATGCAAAATATCCACTTATGTGATAAAATTAATAAATAATTTCATCCTAGAACTTTCTAGTGCTTTTTAGAATATGAAAAAGAAAGAAAATCCTGAAATATAAATAAGGGAGATGATAAATGCAATAATTGGGGATAATATGAAATATTTTGGATAAAAGAAGATAATGAGGAATATATTGTCCCAAAAATCATAATTGGAAACCCATGAAGATAATTTGGATATCAATTTCGTTTTCTTGACTTAAAAGTTGCTTAATGGCCAAGTATCATCTAATTTGGATAAATACATAATTCCTTTAATACAAGATAATGGGAAATAAGCCAGGAAAGAGAAATAAAATATTTAATGCCCTCAAATTGGAAAAACAACTCCAAATTCGTAATATACATATCAAAATTAGTCTATGTGTGAATTTGCATTTAATTTGGTCAATGTTTAATATTTTATATTATTCAGGAGAGAGAAAATGACTTAAAGACCAAAAATATTAATTATATGTTGGAACAAAATTAATAAATGTCAAAATCGTGTTCCACACATTTAGTCTTGCTTATAGGCCAAGGTTTATATTTTTAGAAAGTTTTTAGAGGTCTCTAATAAATTAAAAGGATAAATAAGTGGTAAAATGTAAATGAATTAAATAAAATAGTAAAAGTCTTCAAAAAAATAAAATAATGCCAAATTCGTGTTATATCGGTTAAAATTGACCTTTGGATGAATTTTGAATCAATTTGGAAAATATTTGTTGAGAAGATAAATTAAGGAGAGAGAAAGTGTTCAAAACTTTCAACTCATTATTTAAAATAACAAACAACTTCAACAAATAGAAATAATGATAAATTCGTATTCAATATACCTAATATGACTTATATGTAAAGTTTTGTTATTTTTGGAGAATCTGAAGTCATGAATGAGAGAAGAAAGAGACTATAACAATTGGCTTAATTGACTAATCTAACTTTCTCAAAAGGCAAATCTAATTTCACATTCAGATTTTACATATCCTAATTAGGCTAAGTGTCAATTTTCAGAGCATTTGATTTTTGTTTGGACCCTCAAATAAAATAGGAGAAAAAAGAAGAATTTTAAGTGCTTAATATTTAATCCATGTAATTGCTTTCCTAAAGTTTCAGACTTTCTCAGATTGTTTTTTTACACTTATATAAATCGGCTGGTCTCTAGGATGTTGGATTTTAATTGAGCGATCTAGACTTTATCTTCCACCTTGGTTCGTATTTGGAAAGTAGCCTTTTAGCCTTCGTCCCTTCTCATGTTCATACTCGATTTTCTCTCCTTGCTTTTCTTTTTTGCCACTGAAACGTTCATCCCCACCCTTCTTATTCCTTTCTGCTTCTAGTTCCCTCTACTTAGATCCTCTTTTTGTATAAAACAGTACACCCATATTGGGAGAATTTTTTATGTACACTTTATTTAAATTGAATATAGTCAGAAAAGTTTTATCTTCCGCTGCTATCACAATTGGATTTTGTTTACCATTGTTATTAGTAGATAGGTTGATTGATTTCACCTCTTTACATTACTCCTTCTCTTCCATCTAGTGGTATCTTACTCAATCAAATGTCAACTTTGTATTATAAATGTGATGATGGTCTATTTTAGTGACCTCAACGATCCATTTCACAATATGTGACATCAAATTTCAAATCAATCTAATGTCATTCTTGAAAGAAACCCTCTCTTGCAACTTTTTTATACATCTCTAACATGACCCTCTTGCATTATAATGTACATTAATTTGTAGAGGGTTCAATTCTGAATCCAATGACACCAAAATCACATCTTTTGGACCTATGAAACTCTAGATATGGTGTTTTAAAGATTTTATGTTTTAACCTTTCTCTTTATTTGTTTTATGTTGTATTGGGCCGATTTTGGTCGCTCTAGGCCCAAATGAACTTTGTGGCCCAACAGCTTGTTCCCTCCTACCCTTTCGCTTTCTGGAAACCACCGAACAGTAGGGAATGAGCTTCCCCGCCTCCACCCAGATTGGGTAACGGATTGCACAACCCTAGTTTGCTCCTTATATACCCCCTCCCTTGATTGTCCTAGTCTTCTCGTGTCACCGACTTTCCTTCCCGCTCCTTTGTTAATTTTTTTTGTTGAATGGTGCATGGTTGAATCCTACTGTCGCTAGCCGAGGGCTTCTGGGGAGCTCGCCAACACTCTCCCCTTCTCCTCCAATCAAGGCTGAGCGAGGAGGGCGGCGAACGACAGTGGTGTGCCCTAGTCCAACCCCAATCCTATGCTTTTTCGGGTGACTTCAAAGGCAGCAGTCGTCAGGATGATGGGGGCATCGTCCCCTGTCTTTCCTTTGTTCCTATGTGCAGAGTAGGGGGTTGTGTGCAGACTGCAGAAGGGGGGCGATGGGCGGAGAACCCTCCCAAGCATGGGCTCATAGGCGGGGCAGGGTAGGACCTTAGATCCCTCATTCAATGGTGACCTCATAGGCAGCGTGGGCCAGAGGTGAGGAGCTACGATGGTGAAAGCTTGATGGCTGGTGAGAAGACATCCAGTATCGTTGGCTACTGTGACTGAGTGGCCCATTGATGATGGGCATAGGTGCACATCGTGGACAGTAGGATGGGAATCCACAGTTGTAGGTGTCACATAAATGAAATGGTAACACTCCTCTGGTTCTCTAAAGTTCTGGATATAAACTCTCAAAAATGATATATTGCTCATACTAAGACCAAAACATATAAACCAACATACCAAAATGATCCTCTCGAAAAGATCTACAATATGATAATAGTTTTAGACCCTAAAAACTCTTTCTATATCTCGGTTTTGCCAAATATGTAATCTTTGATTTTTTTTGACCACTTTTAATTCATTATTATAATGAAGTTTGAATTTTTGATATATTTATAGCCTCCTAAGCATCAATCTATAAGTCTTATGCTCTTGTGACCCTAATGAATGTCCTAATCATCCCAATTGCTCTTGAACGCCCCTAATTGCATAAGTGACATATATTTTGGATTATATTGATGTACCTTGCCCTAATTATATAATCATGCTCCTCGATGATATATAATATTGAACTGACCTTGAAATCAGTAAGTATAAACCTCTCTATGATTGTAATATCATCCCCTAGATCCCTATTTGCTATGTCTATTTCACATGACACTTATTACATGTATGAGTGAATGTTGGTACCCCATGTTGGTGGTTTTATGCCTAGACCCTAGTGGACATCACCTTACTTAAAATTTGTTTCTTATGTCCTATTCTTGCTAATCTAAACTTTCCCTTATGTTTGGTTCTATTTCATTGATGATCTTTGACCTTGATTACTCTATTATGAGTCTCGTGGCATAATTTGAGCATAAGTGTCCTAAATCTCGTAATGTCTGCATGAAACCTCAAAATGATATGAAACTTGAACCACACTCTTATGATGACGCCTAAATCATTAAGAGATCACTAATCATGTAATTAACCAACATTGAACCTAACTTGGCCAGAACTCTAAAATGCACCTAATTAGGGTTAATGATGAGAATCTAATGTATATATGCAATCTTGATCTTAATAAGGTTTGGCATGTGGCTAGATGGTGCAGGATAAGTTAGGTTATGAAATCTATGAATAAGGTATGGGCCTTATCTAGTTATATGAATATCGCTTTCTTTCTTGAAAAGACATGTATTGTATGCTTGTTTGTTTACTTGTTCAAATATTCCCATGTAGATTTGATGTCTTACTCAATGTTTGCCTCGTCGGTTTTATAACTTGAACACACACACGCACACACACAGATATATATATATATATATATATATATATATATATATATATATATATATATATATATATATATAGAACTCCATTATAATATTGTTGATAAAGGGTCAGCTCTTGGCTGTGGCCTTGAGGTCCCTCTTGTATAAAGGGTTAGCTAATCTTGAGTACCCTTATGGACCCTTCCGATGGGAAGATGGTCAAAGGCCTTAAACATGCTTGATATTGTTGGTATAATGGAGTGAAATGACATAAAATATGGTTTCACATTTTTTTAAACAGTTAACATGTTTATTCTTGTTCGTTTCGTCTTGGAATCTTTTCCAATTATGCAAAGATTATACATATATGTATCTTTCTTCCCCATACTCAACACCTCGTGTGTTGACAAATTTCTTGTATTTTGTTTTTAGGTTCAGAGATGGCTAGAAGGTTGATGGGTTCAGTGAGCTATGCTAGGTGTACTTGTTGTAAGATCCAAATTTTAGTGCACATGAATGACTTGTGCCTTGACTCTGAAAATATGTAACTGAATTCATGAATATAATGCATTTTGTATAATTTATACTTGTTGAATGTTGAGACTGTGTTGGTGCCTTTATCTTGTTATCTGTTCATGTGTGCTAAGATTTAAACTTCCGCATGTTTCCTGTGGTATACGTTTGGTTCATGGGACTAGGATTTCGGTTCCATGAAGATGGTATCAGAACATGAACAATAACTACACCAAACATTGCTCACATGAAACACAAACTAAACTCACTTTACATCTCAACCCTAGAAACTTAGTAAGATGTCCTTTGTGGACTAGGTGGAATTAGCCTATAGGTTTGAACCTAGATGTTCTAGAACTAAGTGTAGACTTGTGTAAATTTCCTTCCTAGACATATGATTCACGACATGTGCTTAGGGTGTCTACACAGGTGTGCACCATGTTCTTTCTAATTCTCTAGGTGTCATGGTAATAGAATGGCTCATGAGTGTGGTAACTCGTTTTGGTTTTATTTGAATGGAGTATGGTGATTTTTATCGCCAGTTTGAACATTGGAGAAAACATATTTCAAGTATTATTATATGTACATATGAAAAATGTTACCACACACAGAAAGGCTGTGGGTTTCCACGCAACATAGGAGAAAGAGATGTAACAGTGATAGTCTCTAGAGTTGTCTAGAGCCATGATATAGGTTAGGCCAGTGAGTAAACTAGATAACCTAAGATGATGATGATGATATTGTTTATGATGTTGATGTTGATAAGACCCAAGTTTGTCCTTGAGAGGGCCAAGTAGTTTTATGATATGAAATGAGTTTGATCATGCATCCCTAGCTATACCTAGCACCTTTTTGATACATGTGACTTAATTGATGTGCCAAACATAGCTGGTGGGTTGGCATGCTTGCTTGTACCTAGTCTTGTATATGTTGAGATATGATATATGATATATGGTTTGGGGCCAACATGGGTCTCAATCTCTTCACAAAGAAGGACCTCTACCATGGGACATACATAAACTATGAACTCTTGATATGAGTCAACTCGTCACGGGAGAAGGTCGGAGTACCTAAACTTCAGAATATTTGAACTATTGAGAATATGCATGATGAAATACATGATGATGAGTTCCTATCTAGAATACTTCTAAGTATATGAGATAAGTCTCCTAGTTTATGGTCCCTTGAAAATGTCAAACCCTAGATTTCCTATTGAAAGACCTAACCCTAGAGAAAGAGGCAATTGAAACTTTGATGCTTGCTACATAGGTGAGGGAGGTGTCCCAAGACCCTAAGATGATCTACATGTTGTGTGATATCCATGACGAGCCTCATAGTCGGGTTAGTGATTATATATAAAGGAATCTAGTGGTTACCATTAATTCTCAGAAGATGGGTAGAAATTGTGTTACAGGTAGAATATTGTGGTTAACATGTCTTGTTGGACACATATATGTCATAGCTTGAGTGGCTTGATATTGTGAAGCTCTTTCTAGATACAAGTGAGAAAGTTACAAAACCTCGACGTTGATGATAATGTTTTTCCTTGAATGATGCTCGATACATGAAAGAATATCACTTAAGTTCAAATTTTGATAAATGTGCAATAGCCACTCTCATAAGCTAGAACTAGCATGGAATCATACTATACATAAAAGATGTACCCTTGAAATCATGAACTTTATTTGATGATGTCTAGAGATCTTACCTTGAATAATGAGGGTAGCATGCCTAATCTCATACCCAAATGAAAAATGATCCACTCGATATGACGATACTCTTAGAGGCATAACTCGAATAAACATGCTGAATAAATTGTTTAATTTTAGATTTGAAAGGAAAAATATATGAACATAATTGATTCAAGTTGGTAGGATTTAAAAAAAAACATGCATGAAATCTAGTGTAATGAAATAATACACATCCAATGATAACCCCCTTTAAAAGAATGATGAAGAAAATGGTAATTTGAGAACTTGAAAACATAGTCTTTTGATAAAATACGTGGAGCTTATATGAAGACTTGAACAAAACCCTAATGTGGGGAAGATGTGGGAGGAGGAAAACCCTAAGGCCATGATGATGTCATAATATGATAAAAGCACCAAGTGACATGTATGATTGAGATGAGTATACCCTTCTACGATGATAACCTAAGTTGCACCCCATTGTGGGGAATGCCTTGACAACTATGGTTGGATACCTAGACTCCATTTATTTTGACTTTGGCTCTTAACTATGATCTTGGTTTAATTTCGGGGATGAAATTCCTTGTAAGGAGGGAAGGATGTGACAATCTAACTTCTCTCCTCCATGGTACTCCTTCTCTCCCATCTAGTGGTATCTTACTCAATCAAATGTCAACTTTGTATTATAAATGTGATGATGGTCTATTTTAGTGACCTCAACGATGAATTTCACAATATGTGGCATCAAATTTCAAATCAATCTAATGTCATTCTTGAAAGCAACCCTCTCTTACAACTTTGTTTTAGACATCCCTATCGTGACCCTCTTGCCTTATAGTGTACATTAAGTTGTAGAGGGTTCAATTATGAATCTAATGACACTAAAATCACATCTTTTGGACCTATGAAACTCTAGATATGATGTTTTAAATATTTTATGTTTTAACCTTTCTCTTTATGTGTTTTATGTTGTTTTGGGCTGATTTTGGTCGCTCTAGGCCCAAATGAACTTTGTGGCACAACATCTTGTTCCCTCCTCCCCTTCCGCTTTCTAGAAACCACCGAATGGAAAGGAATGAGCATCCCCGCCTCCACCCAGATTGGGTAACGGATGACACAACCCTAGTTTGCTCCTTATATACCCCTCCCTTGATTGCCCTTCTGCCTTTTGCCCTAGTCTTCTCGTGCCTCCAACTTTTCTTCCCCCTCCTTTGTTCTTTTTTTTGCTCAATGGTGCATGGTTGAAGCCTATTGCCGCCAGCCAGGGGCTTCTGGGGAGCTCGCCCACACTCTCCCCTTCTCCACCAATCAAGCCCGAGCGAGGAGGGTGGTGAACAACGATGGTGTGCCCTACTCCAACCCCAGTCCTACACTTTTTCGGGCTACTTTAAAGGTAGCAGTCGTCGGGATGATAGGGGTACCATCCCCTGTCTTTCCTCTATTCCTATGTGTGGAATAGGGGGTCGCGTGCAGACTGTGGAAGGGGGGCGATGGGTGAACAACCCTCCCAAGCATGGGCTCATAGGCGGGGTAGCGTAGGACCTTCGATCCCTCATCTAGCGGTGACCTCGCGGGCAACATATGCTAGAGGTGAGGAGCTGCGATGGTGAGCGGCTCATGGCTAGTGAGAAGACATCCGGTATCGTTGGTTGTTGTGACTAAGTGACCCAGTGATGATGGGCATAGGTGCGCATCGTGGACCGTAGGATGGGAATCCATAGTTGCAGGTGGTGCATAATTGAAATGGTAACACTCCTTTAGTTCTTTAAAGTTCTGGATATAAACTCTCAAAAATGATATCTTGCTCATACTAAGACCAAAACATAGGAACCTACATACCAAATTGATCCTCTCAAAAAGATCTACAATATGAGAATAGTTTTAGACCCTAAAAACTCTTTCTATATCTCGATTTTGCCAAATATGTAATCTTTGATTTTTTGACCACTTTTAATTCATGATTATAATCAAGTTTGAATTTTTGATATATTTATAGCCTCCTAAGCATCAACCAGTAACTCTTATGCTCTTGTGACCCTAATGAATGTCCTAATCATCCCAATTGCTCTTGAACGTCCCTAAATACATAAGTGACATATATTTTGGATTATAATGATGTACCTTGCCCTAATTATATAATCGTGCTCCTCGATGATATATAATCTTGAATCGGCCTTGAAATCAGTAAGTATAAACCTCTCCGTGATTGTAATATCATCCCCTAGATCCCTATTTGCTATGTCTATTTCACATGACACTTATTGCATGTATGAGTGAATGTTGGTACCCCATGTTGGTGGTTTTATGCCTAGACCCTAGTGGACATCACCTTACTTGAAATGCATTTCTTATGTCCTATTCTTACTGATCTAAACCATCCCTTATGTTTGGTTCTTTTTCATTGATGATCTTTGACCTTAATTACTCTATTATGAGTCTCGTGGCATAATTTGAGAATAAGTGTCCTAAATCTCGTAATGCCCGCATGAAACCTCGAAATGATATGAAAATTGAACCACACTCTTATGATGACCCCTAAATAATTAAGAGGTAACTAATCATGTAATTAACCAACATTGAACCTAACTTGGCCAGAACTCTAAAATGCACCTAATTAGGGTTAATAATGAGAATCTAATGTATATATGCAATCTTGTTCTTAATCAGGTTTGGCATGTGGCTATATGGTGAAGGATATGTTAGGTTATGAAATCTCTGAATGAGGTATGGGCCTTATCTATATATATGAATATCGCTTTCTTGCTTGAAAAGACATGTATTGTATGTTTGTCTGTTTACTTGTTCAAATATTCCCATGTAGTATTGCTATGTCTTACTCGATGTTTGCCTCATCAATTTTATAACTTGAACACACATATATATAGAACTCCATTAAAATATTTTTGATAAAGGGTTAGCTCTTATCTATGGCCTTGATATCCCTCTCGTATAAAATGGTTAGCTAATCTTGAGCACCCTTACAGACCCTTCTGATGGGAAGATGGTCAAAGGCCTTAAACATGCTTTATATTTTTGGTATAATGGAGTGAAATGACATAAAATATGGTTTCGTATTTTGTTAAATAGTTAATATGTTTATTATTGTTCGTTTCATCTTGGAATCGTTTCAAATTATGCAAAACTTATACATATATGTATCTTTCTGCCCCATACTCAACACCTCGTGTGTTGACCCATTTCTCGTATTTTGTTTTTAGGTTCAAAGATGGCGAGAAGGTTGATGGGCTCGGTGAGCTATGCTAGGTGTACTTGTTGTTAGATCCAAATTTAGTGCACATGAATGATTTGTACCTTGACTCTGGAAATATGTAACTCAATTCATGAATATAATGCATTTTATATAATTTATACTTGTTGAATGTTGAGACTGTTTTGGTGCCTTCATCTTGTTATCTGTTCATGTGTGTTAACCTTTACGCATCTGCATGTTGCCTTTGGTATACGTTTGGTTCACGGGACTGGGATTCCGGTTCCGTGACAGTATATATGTGTCTTCTCATCATGTCATTTACATATGAGATGACTGGATATATTCTCTCATCATGTCGAATACATATGAGTTCATTAGATATATTCTCATCATGTCCAATACATATGACATCATTGGATGTCTTCTCGTCTTGTCCAATACATACAAGATAATGAGATAAGTACATTTCAATGCTTTCAAGATAGATCCAATTGTGAATGCATATGGCATCTATCGACGTGTTCCTATTTTTCATAAGAATTGGGACACTAGGCTCCTGAGAGACTAACTCCATGGAACATTGACAATTTTTTCTCTCATTGGGTCTTACATCCTGAACCCTTCAACATCTTACCAATGTATGTGCTTTTACTTAGGTCAAGAAGCTTTCCAGATCTATCTCTATAGACCTCGATCCCTATCACATAGGATGCTTTGCCTAAACCCTTCATATAGAAGGTACTTTCCTTGTTAGGTTTTAACATTTATAGGATAAGGACGTTATTTCACATCGTTATGTGGGATATCAATATGCTCTCACTAAATATTTGTAATCATAGATTCCATATTCATTCTGAATCAAGTCAAACCTTTGACTATCGTGTCAAATCAAAGATTCCAACTCTGAGATGCTTGCTTCAATCCTCAAATTGACCTTTGTAGCTTATAGACTTTATTTGCATTATTGGATTTATAAAACCATTAGGTTGTGTCACATGCCAACCTTTTAATTATTCTAATTAAGGAATGTGGTTTTAACATCCATATGCCAAATCTCAGAGTCATAATAAGCTACAATAGCAAGCATGATCAAACATGATTTAACCATGGTAATTGGAGAAAGGCTTCATCACGTTCAACAATTTGAACTAATTTGAAACTCTTTTGCAACCAATTTTACCTTTCCATCTTGATCTTCTAACAGAGACCCAAATGCACCCAATGGGTTTTACTCCTTTAAGTGGATCCACCAAGGTCATACCTTGTTGGTTTATGCAGAGTCCATCATTAATCTTATGGCCTAGATCCATTTCTCATAATCTGGTTCCTCAATAGTTTCAAGGTAGGTAGTTGACTCATCACTATGATTGACTTACCGCCTTCTTGAGTTATCATAATCTTTCAAAGTCAAGGCATTCTACTAAAACTATGAGTTCTATGTTTACATAAGGAACTTGAGATTCCACAACAGTTTGTGATTCCCCTTGTTCCTTGTTGTACCTCTTTAAGTTCAATGTTTTCTCATTTGTCTCAAACATTTTGAGCTCTACTTTTATTCCCACTCACTCCATTTAGGAATTCAGCCATCCTAGCAACAAACACTTTGTTGTCCAGTTGGAATGTAAGTAGTATTCAATAAGATAACATTCATGTTATTTGTGGATAAATCCCTTTAAGAAACTATTTTCTTATATAATCTTTCAATCCTCATCACTATGAAAGACACATTGGGACACTTCCCATGCCATATCTCATATGGTGTCTTTTGAACCATTTTAGACGACACATTGTTTTAGTGTAAAGCATGTGCCTAAAATAAATATTGGAAGATAGCAAGATTTTAATTTATAATCACACAATGACTTAACATGGTGTGATACCTTCTTTCTAACATATCAATATGTTTCAGGTGGAGCTCATTATGATACACTATCATGATCTCCCAGAAGGTGCTCAAACTCTTATATTAAAATATTTCAACACCGATCAAATCAAGATATCTTAATACTTTTACCAATTTAGTTATGTACATCATATATGATCTCCATGAACACTTTAAGAGATCCAAACTTGTATTTCATTAAATACAAATTTTAATATCTACTAATCACATCAGTGAATGTGATGAGGTACTTGTAAATACCTTTAACACTCATTCCAAAAGGGTCTATGTACATCATTATGTACTAGTCCTAATGGAATAGTCGATCACCCACTGCATCTAGTAAAGATACTCTTGTCATATTGCACAACAAATAACAAATGCAAGTCTCTATTGGTTCAATAACCATAAGAGTCTAGATAACCATCATATGGATTTTAGAAAAGCATTTCTCATTTATGCTCTCTAGATGATAGTGATATAAGTATTCATTGTTCAAGTTATCAAGTCATTCAATACATATGTCATACATATTAGTCTTTACAACTATAAAATATAGTTTATGAGACGTAGGGCATCGCCATAAAGATCATAATGTTCTTTTCATACAAAACATATGATGTTTGGAAAGTACACAATAACAATTCACTAACTTTATTATGTGCCCATGAATGACAACCTTTAACTATTGTGACAACAATCCTTTCTCCATTTAGTTCTATCGTACTTCTTCTTAGGTCTTGAAGTAGAGATCTCTATCTCTATCTTCTTCCTAAGATCCTCTATGAAGAGGATAATTCCTTTGCAATGTCCAAACAAGTGGCAATGGTGGCACTTTATTTTCTTTATCCTTTAAGTGAAAAGGATAGATTCCTTTTATACCTACCCTTCTCCACATATTGAGTGTAGAAGACTTGGGCTTCAGTGTAGCCTTAGAACACTCTTAGCCTTACTTTTTCCCTAGGATTCACTTTCACTGATCACCATCAATGATTTTTCCTTCTTCTTCCTTGATTTGGCATCCACATGCCAAAGATTTGATAAACTGACTATATGATTCATGAAACACTTTCATAATCATATTCATGGTCAACTCTTGACCTAAGAGAAATCCCAATCATTTCAGATGTCCAATCACATTGAGAACATGGGGTTCTATTGGACCTCCCTTTGTCAGTTTGCACTCAATTAGCACTTTGGAGACAATAAACCTTCTTTGCTTTACATGATTCTTAAGATGTGTTACCATCTCAAGAATGTCCATGTATTCAAGTTTTTTATGCAACTCAAAGTTCATACAAAAGAGCATTAGGTACTCAAATGTCTATGGTATCATTGGCAAGCTTCCAATAAGCATCCTTTTAGCCTTAGGTTCTTTTAGAGTGGGTTCCTCTGGCATTGGTATATCAAGGACATAGAGATTTCACTCATTGATGAGAACACTTCTCAAAGTCCTTCACCAATTGTGGAACTTTATCCCATTTTGTCCTTCTTGAGGACTAATCGCAATTTGAACATTTGTTTGTTTTTGACATTTGATTCTACACAGAAATATTGCAACTTTTCAAAGCTTTTTTTATTCGGTTTGATTTGACAATTTAACGATATTGATTAGGTCTTTAATTAACTATTGATCTCACTATTTTATTCAAATTGATAGCCCTCAGTATCAATTTGGAATATTGTAGTGTATAATATTCTAGTGAGCCAAGATCCAAAATAATTCAGTCAATACGGTTATGCGTGTTTTATATCAACTTTTTGCACATTATCACACACAATTTTAGCCCATTTTGTCCCCATTTAACCTCTATTCATTTTCATTTTATTACACTTTTTAGTTTCTTTGCTTATCACATGATTTTGATTGCAGATATGTATCAAAAAGGTAAAATTGGAGATAGCCCAACTAAAACCCGACCTCAATGGGACTTCTCCACATTTTGCAGCTGATTCAAAGCCATTTCCTGAAGAAACAACAAAAGACATGGCGTGTTCCTTAAAAGACATACATGTTCCTTTATAGGCAGCCTCATGGGATAAATAACACGTCGTGTGTTATTAAACACACGACGTGTGCATTTTCAACAGCTTCTAGCCCATAGCAGAGGACACGACGTGTTCCAGGTACATGAAGGTCGTCTGCATCTTTTTGCCAAAGCACAAGGTGTGTGTTTATTCAAACACTCCGTGTGACCTTCACTTGATTTGACTCCAGGAAGCCAAGACACTGTGTGTCTATTTTTGACACATCGTGTACCTCACTGCAATGGCAATATTGAGCAAAATTAAATGACATGACACATCGTGTCATCCAAAAGACATGTTATGTCGTTATCAGTTTCTACAAATATGTAAATGAATGCCTCTCATTTTATGTGAGAATTATAGCCCAATAGGAAGTTAGGCTCGGTCATTTTGAAGTGTCTTACACCCAAGAGAAGTTCCAGAGAAGAGGAAGGTGATTTTGGGGAGGAAAAAGGTGGTTTCTTGCAAGAGAACCCCCATTCTATTTCATTTCTTCTTTGTTTTCTTATCCAAAGGTGTAGTAGAGCTACTCCCTTCCTTGAAGCTTTTTGGGAGGGAAGTTTGTTCGAGTTGGAGTAGTCCCAAGGGGTGGAACTTTGTCCTCTAGATGGAGTTCTCTCCTCTTAGCCTGCATATATGGTTCCTCTATCCTTTTCCTTCTCTTAAGCATTCAAAACTATGAAATTACTGTTATGTATTTCCATATCTTCATTATGGATGAGTAGAGCTCTTTTCTTGAGTATGGGAGAGTAGCTTCCATGCCATTATTCATGTGAACTCGAAATTTATGCTTATTCTTGTTTAATTTTCTTTCTTCCATGGATGCCTAAGGTGTTTTCTTGATTTTATGATTGGATGGCCACCTCTTATACATGTTTTACGCTTACATTGTGCTTTGGGAGAATGCATTAGGGAGTACAGAGTAGGATCTATGGCAATATTCTCTTGATTACGGGAGTGGCTAGAGATTATTGAGGGTTTCAGTTGTGTTTGACACTAAACATAGATGTGATTGCATTATGTAAAGTTGAGAACCATCTCATGGCATTATGAAATGCATGATGATGACAACCTCCTTGCTTGTTAAATAGTGATCTTTATTTTGTATGTTCATGTAATACGATGGTAATGGTAGTGAAATCTACTTTTAATGTGAAATCAATCAAAATTTTATAACCCGATTTAGATTAATGAAAGTTAACATATTTGTGCCTAGCTAGCCTATCTCCTTGTGTTCGACACTCGACTACATTGACACCCGAATACTTGTGGGTGATTGATGAGTTGCAATCTTTCTCTTTCTAAAACCTTCAACAAGTTTTTGGTGCCATTGTCGGGGAGCTACATTAGTTTTAGTTAGAGTAAAAGTGTTAACTAGTAATTGAGACTAAATCACCATTTTCACATTCTATTTTGTGATACCTCTTAGTTTTGTAAATCTCTCTCAAATCTTACTTTTTAGGTTGCATGCGTTGTTCTAAGAGAGGTCTACAAACCTCTGTCTTATTAGACCCAGAGATAGAATGAACTTTTTGTAGCCGTAGATGAGCAAGGAGGACTGAGAACTCTTCAAGCTTGGAGGGATCACAACCATCATCACGACCATCATCTTTTTCATCCTTTGAAGAAGCCACACTAGAAGATCCAACCATGGAGGACAACTATCCTTTGAAGGACTTCACCATGTGGCTTCCACGAACATTTGTGGAGCCATTGATCTACCTACAATAGAGGCAAACAACTTCTCTATTAGTACTTCTATGATGTAGATGTTCTAGCAAACCCATTTTACGGGTACTGCCACCGAAGATCCAAATCTTCATGTTGCTAAATTCTTGGAGTACATGAACACCTTCAAGATCAATGGTGTATCCATTGATGGAATAAAGCTATTGTTGTTTCCCTTCACCTTGAGAGATAGAGACAAGGTGTGGCTCTTATCTCTTCCCAAGAAGTCCATCAAGAGCTGGGACCAACCATTAAATGCTTTCTGTGCAAAGTATTTTTGACCAAGAAAGACAACTCAACCAAGAAGCCAACTCACAAACTTTTCTCAGTTAGATGGAAAAATTTTGTATGACACATGGGAGAGGTTCAAGGACCTACAACACCTTTTCCCTCACCATGGATTGACTAATTGGGTGCTACTTCAAACATTCTACAACGGATTGTTTTACAACACTCGCATGACAGTGGATGCCACTACTAATGGAGCCTTAATGAATATGTCTAATAGTGAGGCTTATGATATCATTGAAGATATAGCACTCAACCACTGGAAATGGGGGTTGGATAGGAAAGCACATCCATCTTCTACACCAATTTTTTCAACCGGGAAGCAAGGAGGAAAGTGTAGTGTTGATGCAGTTGATCTAATTGTGGCTAAGCTTGATGTCCTTACATAAAAGTTTGAAAAGATGACTATAATGCAGATCCAAGAAGCTATGGTAATTTGTGAAGCTTGTGGACTTGTTGGACATACTTCTTCTACTTGTTTTGCTCCTAATATGAATTAGGAGAACCAAGAGAAAGTGAATACTGTTGGGATGCATGGGAAGAAACAACAATACAATCCATACTCCAACACTTACAATCTGGGATGGAGAGATCATCCTAATTTCTCTTACTGAAACACAAGTAATTCTCATAACTTTAAACAAGGACATCAACAACAACTCTTCAACCAGAAAATGAATGGGAATCTGCTAGGCTTCAATAACAATAGGGGTTACCAATAGCAGCAACAACCCCATAAATCTTCTTTGGAGACTATCATGGAGCAATTCATCTACATTCAAGCATAGCAAAATGAAGAGTTTCAGGGAAAAGATAAATATTTGAAAGATGCACTTGCTCAACTCACCATGAAAGTGGATGGCATTTACATTCATACAAGGATGTTGGAAAACCAAAATTCCCAGCAAGCCTTGGTGCAGTAAAAGAACACATCATCTGGTTCTCTTCCTAGCCAACCGGAGGTGAATCCAAGAGGGCAAGTAAATACTATCACCTTAAGGAGTGGAGATGAAATTCAAAGACCTTCACCACCCAAGGAGAAGAGTGTTGTTGTTGATAAAGAAAAGATTGACATCACCATTGATGACAAAGGAAAAGGTACAACTAAGGCATCACCTCTTACAAAGCAAGTGCACCATTTCCAAAAAGACTTGCAAATAAGAAGGAGGATTTAAAGTTCAAAAAATTTATGGAGATCCTAAACAAACTCCATATCAACCTTCTGTTGGCTGAAGTCGTAGCTGAGATGTCGTCATATGCCAAGTTTCTAAAGGACATCCTCACCAAGAAGAGTAGTATAGACCAAGTTGAAATCGTCATGCTTTTGGAGAGAATGATTTCAATCATTCAAAATAAAATTCCCGTGAAGCTAGATGACTTGGGAACATTCACTCTACATTGCAAGATTAGCGACACCACATTTGTGGTCTTGTTGACCGTGGAGCTAGCATTAGTCTTATTCCATCTACTTTGTGGTAGGAGCTAGATCTTGGATATTTGAAGCCTACAAAGATGGCCATCTAGCTAGCCGATCACTCGATCAAATATCCCAAAGGTATTGTGAAATATGTACCAGTGCAAATTGATAAATTCTACCTTCCTTGTGATTTTGTTGTGTTACACATGCTTGAAGTTCCTTCCAATCCCATTCTCCTTGGGAGACCTTTCTTGAGGACTACCGGATGCCTTGTTGATGTTCGGGAAAGAAAGCTTACACTCTGGGTTGGTGAAGAAGCCATGTAGTTTTTTGTGTTTAGAACCTTCACAGGTGGAAGAGCTCTGTCTTATTGATTTTATTGACTCTATTGTGGAGGAATACCATCATGATGCTAATTTGATATTTGACTATTGTGATGATGATGAAGGTACCAATGATGACTCTAAAATTTTTGGAGCATTTTCTATTGCTCAACCAAATGCTATTAATGAACATACTTCACTTGTTGATGATAAAACCAAAGAAAACACAGATCGGAGAAAGGTAGAACTCAAAGCCCTTCCACCAGGGTTGAGGTAAGCATTTCTTGACCCCGATTCTACTTCTCCAGTCATAATCAATGATGAGTTAATTAATTAACAAGAAAATATAATTGTTTGCTGAATTACGTTTATATAAAGATGTCATTGGTTACTCTATTGATGATTTAAAGAGCATCCATCCTTCCATTTGCATGCAAGAATAAACATGGAGGTTGATTCTACACCTACTGTGAACCATCTAGATGTTTAAATTAAAACAAGCTTGAAGTGGTTAAAAAGGAAATTTTTAAGTTGAAAGATGATGATATCATTTATCCTATAAGTGAAAACCCCTTGGTTAGTGCCATTCATGTGGTACCTAAAACGGGGGTACAACTGTCATTAATGGAGATAATGACAAGTTAATACAAACATGTATAGTCATAGGTTGGCGTATGTGTATTGACTACCGACGCTTAAATAAAGCAACTCACAAGGATCATTTTCCCTTTCCTTTTATTGATTTGATGCTTGAGCGACTTGCGAACCATTCTTACTTTTGATACTTGGATGGGTATTATGGGTTTTCCATATTACAATCTACCTTCCCAACGAAGAGAAAACTACATTTACATGCACCTATGGAACTATGCTTACCGTTGCATGTGTTTTGGTCTTTGTAGCGCTCCAACAACATTTCAGCGTTGCATGATGGATATTTTCTCCGATTTCATTGAAAACATAATGGAAATATTTATGGATGATTTTAGCATTTATGGAGATTCCTTTGATCATTGTTTGTGCAATTTGTCTAAAGTCTTAGTCCATTGCAAAAAGGTTAACATAGTACTACACTGGGAGAAGTGCCATTTCATAGTACAATTCGGTGTAGTACTTGGCCATATTGTTTCTAATAAGGGTATTGAAGTTGACAGGGCCAAAGTGGAAGATATCAAGAAGATATATACTCCTTCTTCAGTCAAGAACATCTATAGTACCCTTGGACATGCATGGTTCTATAGGAGATTCATTACAAATTTCTCTAAGATTGCAAAACCATTGTGTTCCTTGCTTGCAAAAGAAGTCGAGTTCATATTCGATGATGACTTTCATACAACCTTCAACAAACTCAAATAATCTCTTATCTCAACCCCAATCATCCAAACACCAGACTGGAGTGCTCCTTTCAAATTAATGTGTGATGTGAGTGATTACACAGTAGGAGCAGTTCTTGGACAGTGGAAGGATAAGAAGCTTCATGCCATACACTATGCAAGTAAGACCTTAGATGTGGCAAAAATCATCTGTACAACCAATGAGAAAGAGATGCTTGTCATAGTGTATGCTTTTGACAAGTTCAGATAGTATTTGGTAGGATCCAAAGTAATTGTGTATACAGATCATGTTGCAATAAATTATTTTCTTAACAAGAAAGATGTCAAACCTCATCTCATCCACTGGATATTGCTTCTTTAAGAGTTTGACGTTGAAATATGGCATAAGAATGGGACAGAGAACAACATTGTAGATCACCTGTCTAGGTTGACCACAGTTGTTGGAAATTCATTGCCTATTGAGGACCAATTGCCGATTGAGAAACTTTGCTATGTATCGTCCACACAAGCACCATGGTTTGTAGACATTACAAACTTTCTTGCTACAGGACAACTGCCTCCAGACTTGACATACCAACAGAAGAAGAAGTTTTTCCATGATGTAAAATTCTACTACTGGGATGATCCACTATTGTTCAAGCAATGCACATACAGACTCATAAGAAGATGTATCGCAAATGAGGAAATTGGTAATGTGATTTTAGATTTTCATTCTTCTCCCTACGGAGGACACTTTGGGGCAAACAAAATAGAAACAAAGATCCTACAATCTGGCGTTTATTGGCCAAGTCTATTCTGTGACCTGCACACATTTGTCAAAACTTGTGACAATTGCCAAAGAGGTGGGGGAATTTCAAGGAGAGATGAAATTCCATTAAACTCAATTCTAGAGATAGAAGTTTTTGATGTGTGGGGTATAAACTATATGGGGCCCTTTTCATCTTCATGATGCTACAAGTTCATATTGGTGTCCTTTGATTATGTGTCCAAATGGGTGGAGCAATCCCCACTCAAGCTCCAGATGCAAAGTCAGTCATTAAACTTTTTCAAAAGATCATCTTCCCCAGATTTGGAGTTCCAAGAGCAATCATTTGATATGGTGGTAGCCATTTTAATGAGAGAAACTTCAACAACCTACTTAGAAAATATGGAGTGAAGCATAAGATATCTACACCCTATCATCCTCACACATCAGGCCAAGTGGAGATCTTAAATAGGAAACTGAAGGCTATTCTAGGAAAGATTGTTTCCAACTCAAGAAAGGATTGGGCACTTAAGTTGGATGATGTGTTATGGGAATATAGGACAACTTTCAAAACACCCATTGGAACAACTCCTTTTAAACTAGTCTACAAAAAATCACGACATTTACCCATAGAATTGGAGCACAAAGCTTTATGAGAAATCAAGTTTCTAAACTATGATCTTAAGAAGGAAGGAGAGAAGAGGTTATTACAACTACAAGAGATGGAAGAGATGCGAATGGACTCTTATGAAAATGCCAAAATCTACAAGGAGAAGACAGAGAGATTGTAGGATAAGAAAATCAAGATCAAACACTTCAAAGAAGGAGACCAAGTTTTTCTTTTCAATTCCAAACTCAAATTGTTTCCAGGGAAATTGAGATCCAAGTGGTCTGGACCATTCTTGGTTAATGGAATCATAACGCTGCAAGGGAAACAATCCTCCTTCAAGGTTAATGGACAATTCTGCAAGTTGTACATCATAGGAGACGAATTTGACAAGGGATCAACTTGCTCCCTCTAAGATGCTTAATCAAAAGATTGAAGAGTCCTACTTCAGACCTTAAATGGAGGAGCTCATGGGAGTTGACCCCACATTAGAATAGATTTTATTTATGTAGTTTAAGTTAAGGACAATCTTTAATTTTCCAAAATAAGCTTGTCATGGGTGTATGTAATAATTTAAACACTTATACTTGCATCACATTTAATTTTGTAGGTGCTAGTGAGAAGCTGACATCTACATAAACTCACAAAGATATGACATGTCTTTATATGAAACGACGTGTCATCTCTTACAATGAGCAGAAACCCAAAAATACACGATGTGTCCCAAAATGACACGCCGTGTTACTATCAGGCAGACCATGCAAATACTCAATTCGGAAATGAACATGACATGTGTTAATTAAAACATGACGTGTACTTTAGAGACAATAGGGAACAACAACTATCTGGAATCGAACAGGAAATGTCTTTATTTGCACACGGCATGTCATTATTAGCAAACGGGCTACAAATTGAACTTTTGGATTCAAACATGATGTGTTCTTTAGTTCACATAGCGTGTCTTGTAATGGATATATTTTGCTTATAAGGTGGCAAGGAAGTTCTGCAAATAGACACATCGTGTTCTAAAAACAACACACTTTGTATTTTAACTTGAAAAGGGGTTTTTAACCATAAACAACCACCGCCTCCCTCACTTCATTTCCATCCGTGTTACCAACCATGTTTGAGCCTCCTCTGCTGATGACCAATCGTATGCAATCTGTAGCAAAGAAGCTTCATCTCGGGCCACCGTTGACAACACCCTCATCCTCCAAGGTCGTGAAGCTTCTTCTCCTCCACCGCACTTCTTCTCTGTCACCGCCAAGAGTTCTTCTTCTTCTTCTCTCAAGCTCATGGAAGATGAAGCTTCATCTACGACACCGTCTTGACCCAATACAACATGAAACGCTAAAGGAGAAGCTCCACCCGCACTGTCTCTGCCATCCCTCTCTTTTCTTTTCTGAAGACACGCCATGAGCGTCGTTGAATCAGCCGTGTTCTACACCCTCGAGCCACTGTTATCGTCGAGGTACACATTATGTCTCCCAAAAGACATGTTGTGTCTTTCTCCAGGTCGACAAGTCCCGTTTCATAGAACACATTGTGTTCCACAAGTCACACGCCGTGTCCGACAGAGTTTCAGCAATGGCATCCCTCAAGCAAACGTCCAACTGCAAGCATGGAGCTAGTTCATCCTCTGCCTCAGCGTATGTCACCACAACCCAATTCTATGTCACTCCTGAGGAAGACCCCACCTACCAGTTCCTCATTACAAGGAGGGTGCTCCCTATGCAATTTTCTTGTGAGTAAACCCTAAACACCCTCGGGTTCAAGGATGAAGTCCTCTCCCGCTTGAAGGATCTAGGCCTACACTACATTTGTTGTACAATATCGAACACTTACCCCCACCTCGTTTATGAGTTTTTGATGACTCTCACTACTGGGCAAGACCCCCAAAAGAAGTTGGAACCCTATTGTGGCAACACATCCCACTATCACACTGACAGTGAGGTGTTACGCGAAAATGTGCGGAAGTCACCATAACCACAGATTATCGAAAACATGGGTTAATTAAAACCGATTGCGGAAAGCGAATAAACTGAGAAACTATTACATTACAGCCCACATTCTGCAAAAGAACAGTTTATACACATATATACAAGCCTTGATACATGCCCACAGCTTAGAGCAATAGCTGTCATGTCATATCATGAGTTCATCACTTGTTCATACATATATAAAGGCCCACATCCGGCCAACAGTAGGATATACAGAACATATACAGCTGTACATCGTGAAACATCGTCAAAACACTACCAAGGACCTGAGAGTACAGTGATGACTCTAGACTCTATCACAAAACATCCTAAACAGCAACATATCCATTGCTTGCCTCCTACTGTTCTTCTTACTGCTCGGCCGCAACTCCGCGACCACCACCACGTCTAGCTCGACCACCTGAAAACCAGCGGAGTGAGACAATTGACCATTGTCCCAGTGAGAAACATAACTCCCCGCCAAAACTACAAAACCCCAGATATATATATATATATATATATATATATATATATATATATAGAGAGAGAGAGAGAGAGAGAGAGAGAGAAGGCAGCTAGATGATAAGAAGTATAACAAAAGCAATTATAAAGGAAAGTTGTTCATACTTAGCAAGCTTACCAGGTGTACTCAAGCATTTCTCTAGGGAATATGATTAACAAGATAAGATATTACCACGTATGAGAAACATATAAGCAACTGCAAGATATAACAAGATTATCTACACAAACAAGGCCTCAACCAATGTTTCGTGTTTATCTCAAGCAATTACTATTCGGTTGGATTACATATTATTATTATGCCCTGAGGAAGTGAGCCATACCGCTCAGATCCAACCTTCGGTTACGAAACCTAAGCCGGTGCCATACAAGGTCAATGGAAGAGCCGGACTCCACGACCTCTCCGCCTCATGGTCAGTGCATGAGTACAACACAAGCAGGTCCGCAGTCTCATGCTGAAGTGGTCTTAGCCACAGGGTCAGCTCCCGTAGGCTACCCTCTGCCTAGCCCGCCTTGGTACAGGTCTCGACGCTAGTGAAACTGAGCCACAGGCCTGTTCACCGTGCTCTGAGCCATGAACGCATTCATGCTCCTCATATCACATATCCTGAGCCACGAGCCTGTTCACCATGCTCTTATCATAGTTGGGCTACGGGCCTGAACCCGCACCCTTGAGTCTACAACCGAAGTTGCACTCTTACCTCCTCACTTTAGGCTAGGAGCAACCTCGCATATTCAACAATATGTGCTCCAGGTTAACCTGTAGGAGAACCCGTTTCACCATCACCAACTCCTGACGATGATGGATCTATGGCCAGGGCAACTACATGTAGGTTTCACTGTGATTAATTAGTATCTTTTATATGGATTGCAAGATTCAACCAAGTTGTATAACATGCAAGCTATAACAAGAAATAAACAACATAAACTCAACATTATGCTTTTACTATAATTCACATCATATTGATCCATCACAAGGATCCCACATCTCATGTTATCACTTGGCCTCTTGCTAATCAATCTAGATCCATCTCAAGGATCATCTCATACCATGGGATTTTAATCCCTCATCACATAGTGCCACTGCCTCTCAAGGCTTATATCATCATCATGGAACAACATTCATAATGTACCTGTCATCTTATTGTGCTCATATATTTATTCATCGTAGCCCCTCATTTTGGCTATGCATTACCTGCATGGTTAGCACTTATTCAATAATCAACATGAATAACTTAGAAACTCATATTATCAACACAAGGTGAGATTTAGGATTAAGCGCATTATCAACACAAAGTGACATTAATGATTATGTCCTTTTCTTAGTCATGCCTCATCTTATGTTCACATGTATAAGGTACATCATCAAGCAAACCCTAATGCATGCTCGTTATTGCTATTAGTATTATAAGACAATCAAGGTGATCACATCTGTGTGTATGGCCGTATTAAGTGTAGATGAACAAGCTTAGCCATAATGAATACTATTAAGCATACACAAATTTCACCATCGTTTTAAACAAGAACATATACAACAATCATCCTTCCATGATACATATAACCCTTACTGAAAACACCAAGAACCCTCACTAAAAGGTTGTAATGGGCAACCTACCCTCACCTAAAGTTGTAACGGGCAGTGCCCAACCCTATCGTTCATTTCATAACGGCCGTCACACCTATCGGCCAAGCTCACGACGCTGCGTCAGGCTGGAAACGCTGCGTCTAAGGTCTGTCGTGCACCTTGTGCTTATCGAGTGACGGCTTGCAATGCCCATCACAAGATGATGTTATCGGCCGACATAGGTCAGTGTGACACCCGTTACAAACCGCTCAACTACACCTGTCGTAGGGCATCTATCGACCAAGATCAAACCACCAAGGTATCGTTCAAGGTGGGTAGCTCATCCATGCATCGTGCAACCCACTGGACCAAGGCCTAACGGCCATCACAGAACCAGACCCCAACGCCCCATCGATCAAGGTATAACAGCATAAGGCAAACATCTAACCAAGGTGTATCGGGCATGTCATCTTAGCATGGTGTGATGCCCATTACAACACCCATCATGTATCGTCCAAAACTCAATATCAAGTGGGGTATCGTTCATCATAACTACCACCACCCATCGGCCAAAGCATCTAGGTCAAGGGGACTGCCGGGCAGCACCTCCCCACTCTCATACCGACCCAAGGTACCACTCACAAGGTCATCTTCTTCCTCAGCATAAGGTCACCCGAAACCCTAGGAAGATGGCTCACCTCAATCAACTAAGAAAGAGGGGTTTTGCACATCCACCACCACCAACAAGCTCACCCTTCTAGCCCATGGTGAGAGGAAAGTATTGCCCAAGCAAATAGAACACAAGCTCACCTCAATCATCTAAGAGAAAGAGGGGTGTTTCTCCTGATACTAAAGCTTAATCTCACTCCTCTAGACCAAGGGGAGAAAGGAGTATTTCTCGCATAAAACCCTAGATTACAAGGATCGACCAACATGGAAGCTAAGCAAGAAACTAAGCTACTAACATGTAAACAAGGTCATAGCAAGAGATAATGTAGTTAGGGTTAGAAGTTATGCAACCCGCCTCAAGCAACTTCAAGCTCCTAGCTCCAAGCACCACCAAGCAAGGAATATGGAGACTCCAAGGCTATCGGCCACCACTTGCTCCTCCAAGGTGTGTCGGCCACCAAGCTTGCTCCTTGAAGAGGGGTATCGACCACCACTAGCAAGGAAAAGGGTTGTGTCGTGCAACAAGGTGGAGAGGGACCAAAGGACCAAAGGGACTCCTAGCTAAGGAAAGGAACCACCTATATAGAAGGAAAGGGAGGAGAAAACAAGGTTGATCCAAGAAAGGTGTCACTTTCCTAGGGACACTTGTCCTAGTGCACGAGCCACCACTCTAGCAAGCTCCTTACACATGTCCAAGATATGTACCAAGTGTCCACTAAACAAGGTCAAGGTTAGGTCAATCATCATGGGTGACATAAAAACTTGCTCCTAGGGCGACACACCTCATCCTCATGGGCGACACACTCCCTTGGCCGATACACATCCACATCTTGGCTGATACAAGGCTCAACCAAAACAAAGCAAGGCACCTCAAGGCCCAACTAGCTCAACAAGGCCCAAAAGAACTCAAGCAACAGGCCCAAGCCTTCCTCTCTACACAAGAGGAAGCAAAGAGAGGGAGGAACACCTCACAAGGTGGCAAACTTGCCAGCAAAACCCTAGACTTGGTTTATTTGCAAGTAGCACCTCCAACTCTCAACAAAGCATAACCAACCCTAATCACAACTAAAGGTGATTAGCAAGCACCAAAGCACCAGGGTTAAGCAAAACAAACAGGGTAAACCCTAAACGAAGGTCAGGGTCCTTACACCTATGGTATCATTCTCTTCTACCTTTTGAGTCATAGTTTTAAACTTACTTTCAGACGCTTATGTGAGGTCTTGGATTTCCATTATGAGGGCGCAATAAGTTATCCACCAACTTCTGATAGCGATGAATTTTGGTTTGAGATATCTAATGAGGAATGTCATGATGCCAAGCAATCAAAGGTGTCTGCTATTCAAAACCCCATTTTCCGATATGTGCACCACCTTCTTAGTACATGGATTTTTGTAAAGAAAGAAACCCATGGAGTCTGCGACAAATAAGATCTTTTCTTTTTATGGGGAATGGTGTATGAACACAAGATCAATGCAACCTACTATATTTTACAAGGTTCCTAGGCATCAAGAAAGTGAAGAATAGGGAATATGGGGACATAATGTATGGGGGTTTGATCATTGTCATTGCCCATTAGTTGGACGTTGACCTGACAGGTCTCAAGGATTCACCAGGCAGAAACCTAGTTGACATTCAATATCTTCTTTCTGCAGGCTTGATCTCAAGGGTTCCCAATAGTGATACCAAATTTAGGCAATTCTTTGATAAAGATCAGTACATTGGCATTCCATATCTAGAGCATGTTACAATGGAGAACAAAGACAACTGGAAAGTCATTCTGGACACCCCTGAAGAAGTAGATTCAACAAAAGCTCCTGATGCTATTGAGGCACCCCCTACTGCTCCACCACCTCCCTCTACAAGCACACAAATGGAGTAATCCTGGGCCATGCTTGATGTTAGTCATCTATATGGATATGTGCATCAACAGTTTGACCACATGGACAGACACGTGGACCTGATGGGCCAACAATTTTCTACTATGAATGATATGGTTTACCACATAGATAGTTGGCGCATTTCTCAAGGCCACTATTCCATGCTACAGCAGCACCGGCCTACCCCTCTACCGCTTGAGTTTGTTTCACAACCCATGCGGGTTGATATTCTAGATGATGATGAACTCGTCATCCAATTCTTCCCTTTTGGTCATATGGGCCCTGGCCCATCCCACTGATGCACCCAACCAATGATAGGTACCCAGTTGCTTTCTACATAGGTTTGATTGATGGAGTGAGGACACTGCAAATTTCAAACTTAGGGGGGATGCAACTGGTCGATAATGTAGTTCACTTTTTATTTTTTGTCATGTCTGTTCTACTTTCATATTTGTTCTGTGGCAAAATATTGTATGATGTGAGGCTATCTTGATGTAATGAACTGATTTCTTGCCAAGTTTGAACCATCTTGTCCTCTTGTATCTTAATCAGTCATTTGAAATAATTATAAAGAGCATTCATAGATTACTTGAAATCCTTTGACCTCCAACATGATCTTAATTCTAGTTTATACATGTAGCTTGAACACTCTCCCTTTTAAACATTGATTGTTTAAAACATGTAATGGTTTCAATTTTTGTAAGTAAATTAACTTTACAACATCATTTGGAACATGGGATACCCTTGCCAATCCCTTAATGCATGTTCAACCATTCCTTCAGTGAAACATTTTCAAAACAAATGAATGAAATCCATCTAATGTTTCTATTTAGTTGACTCTCCTATGTTGTGGAAAAATCTTAATATCTCTTTTATCTCACTTCACCCTCTTACCCCATAAAAGACAACTTTACAGCCCACATATCATGCTAGCCTAGTGTAAGCTCGATCTGGCCACAATGGTTAGGTGGTATGTGTTAAAAGAGGGTAAAATACCCCAACCGACATTCCACATGTGCACAAGCTTACATTAGCAGCCAAGTGTCAGAACCCATAATCCATTGTCATATCATTTTTGAAAAAGAAGGAGAGTACAACTAATTTTGTTAATGTTAACTAAGATTTCATCATTTGTATCCTTAATAGCTGAGAAATAGCGTTGTGCATCCATGAGTTGTTTGGCTTGGTTATCCAAATTCTGTTTAGTGTTGTTGAGTTGATTGATTCAATAAATTGAGACTGCTCTTGCTGAACTAAAGAATCTCTTTCATTGATGTTTAAGTTGAGTTGATGGCTATGAGTATAAACCTATTGATCATTGTTGGCTGAACCTTGCACATCTTTCTTTCAGTTAATCTATCCATGAGCTTGAAAATTCTTTCAAGTGTGCTTCTATGTTCTTTTTACTCGAGGACAAGCAATGGTTCAAGCTTAGGGGGATTTGTTGTGGGTGTTTTATATCAACTTTTTGCACATTATCACACACAATTTCAGCTCATTTTGTCCCCATTTAACCTCTATTCATATTCATTTTGTCACACTTTTTAGTTTCAATGCTTATCACATGATGTTGATTGCAAATATGTATCAAAAATGTCAAATTGGAGATATCCCAACTCAAATCCAACCTCAATGGGACTTCTCCATGTTTTGCAGCTGATTCAAAGTCATTTCCTAAAGAAACAATAAAAGACACAGTGTGTTCCTTAAAAGACACGACATGTTCCTTTACAGGAAGCCTCATGAGATAAAGAACATGTCGTGTGTTATTAAACACATGACGTGTGCGTTTCCTGTAGCTTCTAGCCCAGAGTAGAGGACACAACATGTTCCTGGTACATGAAGGTCGTCTGCATTTTTCTGCCAAAGCACACGGCGTGTCTTTATTCAAACAATATGTGTGACCTTCACTTGATTTGACTCCAGGAAGCCAAGACATGACATGTCTATTTTTGATAAGTCATGTACCTCACTAAAGTGACAATATTAAGAAAGATTAAATGACATGACACGGCGTGTCCTCTAAAGACATGCCATGTCGTTATCAGTTTCTGCAAAAATGAAAACGAACACCTCTCATTTTAAGTGAGAATTGTATCCCAATAGGTGGTTAGGCTCGGTCATTTTGAAGTATCTTACACCTAAGAGAAGTTACAGAGTAGATCAATGCAATTTTGAGGTGGAAGAAGGTGGTTCCTTACAAGAGAACCCCCATTCTACTTCATTTTGTCTCCGTTTTCTTCTCCAAAGGTACAGCAGAGATACTCCTTTCCTTCAAGCTTTCCATGAGGGAAGTTTGTACGAATTGGAGCAGTCCCAAGATGTGGAAATTCATCCTCTAGTTGGAGTTCTCTCCTCTTAGCCTGCATTTGTGGTTCCTCTAGCCTTTTCCTTCTCTTAAGCATGCATAACTCTGAAATTACTATTATGTATCTACATATCTTCATTAAGGATTGATAACACCAATTTTTGTGATGTTTTTGCCCTTTATTATGTTATCAAAACTGCCCTTTTCTGCTATTTTCCTCTCTTTTATAAGTACTTTTGCAATAATTGGCCAAGCAACGCTCTTAATCCAATATTTACATCTTTTGCAGAATTTTTCCTCATTTTGGTACGATAAGGCCGTCCCGGCCCACAAATAAGTTCAAGTCTGCATCGGCCTTCCTGACGCCCGATACGACCTCTGTCCGACAGGGTTGACGACACAACGACGCACGACAAGGGGATGCCGCGCAAGAAGAAACTGATGGACGACACGTCTTCTACCCGATAGGGAGCCAAATTTGCCATGACAACCCAAGTTTGTCGCGTGACACGGCCACCCACCGGCAGGCGCCGCCCGTCACATGACCGACAGCCGACACCCCTGTGCCAAGCGATACCTGTATCGGCCGCCCACTGACCCGCAAATAAGGAGGACACGTGGCACTTCGAGCACCATTACTTCTCCCAACTGCTACCTATAAATAGCAGCTACAGGAAGCCGAAAAGACAATTCAGACAGTTGGGAACTTTCAGCGATCTTCGGAGGAAAACTGCGAGAGCAAGAGTGTCGCGCCCCAGTGCTCGTGTCGGGAAACTCTAGGTGAGCCCTTCCTCATCCCGAGAGGGAGGGGATGGTTCACTTAGGACCATCTTGGGTGACACTGTGGGCCGACATCGGCCAACGTAGACGAGCGACACAAGTTCCCGACAGTAGAACGCGTCGCTCCATGCCCGACACGATATCGAACTCGATATGCTTTGCCCGTCATGCGTGCCGCCTGAGAGGGTGTGCCGCCCGACATGAGCGTATCGGCCAGGGTCCTTAAGTGATACAGACGGTCATCATAGTGTGACACCCGAGAGGGTGTGCCGCCCCACACTGCTGTATCGGGCTAGGCCCCTGACCGGTATCGGGCTGGAGAGCCGCAGTAGCATGTCACCCTTCTGCATCAAGAAGGAGACATCTATCTTTAATTCTGTTATTTAATTCCTTACTTATGCAATGTATTAATACCCTTAATGTTTATGGGAATGGAAAAGCTTAATTACTTGCTGCTCTATGCTTGGTGCAAAATGTTGGATGACTGCTATGTTTGATATCTGAACTCTAGCTTGCATTTTTGGATCGCGTTTCGCTTAGCTACCGAATCATGTTTTCCCTTCACAACAACTTCGAGAGTTGTGTTGTGGCTCTAGTGTTTGGTCCGATTCTGGAGTACGAGAGTGCCTGGAATGGAGTTGTTTCAGTAACATTCCACTCTAACTTAAGTCCAAAAACCTCTAGAGGGGTGTTGATGCTTGGTTAGAGGTACCCACTCTGAGAGGAGGGGTGCAGGATGTTACTGCTACCGCTTGTTTTACTGAAGTCTTATCCTTCGTACCTTGCTCTAGCTCTAGTTTTATCTTTCTGTTTTTGTTGCATGAAAACACCTAAAAATTGCTAAATGATTAAAACCTTAAATCCTTCTTGTAGCTCCAGTTGGAGATTGTTTTCTTTATTCTGTTTGTGACATCTTGTTGTTCCCCCTTGGGGAATTTACTGTCTCTTCATACCTGTTGGAGTGTAGCGTGTCGATTCTGGGTTCTCAACACTACCACCCTTGTCCTTGTGTTCGACTCTGTATATATACTTCGACCCTGTAAGCAAAGTTGTGGGGGCCTAGAAGGATTCGGGTTATAAATGTAAAAGCTCGACTGCCTCAAATCCGCCTCCAATTTTAGTACGCGCGATTTAGGCCGGTCAAGGATGAGTAGTGCTCTTTTCTTCAGAATGGGAGAGTAGCTCCCATGCCATTGTTCATGTGAACTCAAAATTTATGCTTATTGCTGTTTAATTTGCTTTCTTCCATGGATTCCTATGGTGTTTTCTTGCTTGTATTCTTGGCTGGCCACCTCTTATACATGTTTTATGCTTACCTTGTGCTTTCGGAGAATGCATTAGGGAGTATGGAGTAGGATCTATGGCAATATTCTCTTGACTATGGGAGTGGCTAGATATTATTGAGGGTTTTGGTTGTGTTCAACAATAAACATAGACATGGGAGTGTTATATAAAGTTGAGAACCATCTGATGGCATTGGGAAATGCATGACGATGACAACCTCCTTGGTTGTTAAATAGTGATCTTTATTTCATATGTTCATGTGATACAATGGTAATGGTAGTGAAATCTAATGATCAAGTTTCTAATCATTTAATCAACACCTTTGTTTAGGACCTTTGCTTTAGTTTCCACTTTTAGTATGAAATCAATTAAATTTTTATAACCCGATTTAGATTAATGAAAGTTAACATATTTGTACCTAGTTATCCTACCTCCTCGTCTTCAACACTCAACTACATTGACTCCCGTATACTTGTGGGTGATTGGTGAGTTGAAATCTTTCTCTTTCTAAAACCTTCAACTAATACCCAGCCAACGCTCACGCTCATGACCAATTATTAAGGTAGGCTATCATGCCAATTGAATCATATACAACTCTTGGATAGATAATATATGAAACTCCTTGCCATAATCATTTGCATGCTTCTGGGTCCAGACTCTCTAAGAATCACCAGTCAAGCTTGACCCAAAATCTGACATGATAATAATGCCCCCCGCTTGGTGGGCCCACATCACTACTATCACACTTCCACGAGATAGATGAAACACCTCCCTTGGGGATCCCATGCTTGGTCGATCAACCTTTTCATGTGTGCCACTTTTGGAAAGAATCTAAGACTTTATATTATAAATAAGGGAGTTTGTATGCATAAATAAATATACTTTATCCAATCACCACATATATAGTATGTATGATATACATGCTATAACCACAAACGAGAACATGCAATAAATAAAACACACAAGCGATGGTTATGGCCATACCAATGTAATTCTTAGAGCCACAAGGAATTACTACCACCTGTGGTGCACATCATATGCAACCTATTGTTGGTGAAGATTTGTGCTCGAACCAATCCGGGTTGATCGGTTCAACTCTTAAACCGGTCAGCTCACCTCCTGGTCTCCTGGTTGGGTTCTTCTAAAATGGTTGTTTGGTTCACAAGTCCAAGTAGCATCTGGACACCTCTAGTCAGTCGGTTGGGCCACCAGTCAATTGGTTTGTCCTTCTATCATCTGGCCTCCATGGTCCTCCAGTCAATCGGGTCATCTCACGAGCCGATCATTTCACCTTTGTGCAGATCTTCATCTCATGTCGAAACCTAAATTAAAACTATCATATTTTTTATTACATTGTAAATGGGAAAACCTCAAGTTACATTCGAGGGGAAATATGATGAATATCATTAATTTAAATGAGGAAAGGAGGGAGAGGCTCGACACGCAGACCGATTAACAACATGAATAAAAGCCACAACCATGCACACACAGATAAGGGGTTTTGGCCATAACCATTCTTTACATCCACCTTCAAAATCAATTTTATGGCAACACATATAAATTGCATATATATATATATATACTACTACTATAAAAAGAGTGAATAGTTCTTCTTAATTACAATATTACCAGTGACCAATCAGAATGCATCGTTTTCAAAATAGTGCACTCTCCTTAACTCTCTCTCTTCTCTCCTTTCATTAGGACTTTTTTTTCTTCACGGACACAATAGATCTCCATACTCTCCACCTCCTCCTGTCCACCCAACTTCCTCCACGTAAAAGTTGTGAGGCAACGTCCCATTACTCAGTTAAATTCCCACGTTTAAAATTCTCTCTCTTATATTTCCACTTTCCACGCTTAACCGCCCATGATAAACTCAACGTCCCCACAATTTTACTCATGGATTTTCAGATTGTTTTTCCCTCATATTATATGATTCCCTTCAGCAACCGTGTATTTTTTAGTCAAAAACATTCACGCTGTCAACATTCTACTCCACTTTCTATTCTTTTCTGTTGTGTTTATCTAGCCACTATTAATCTTATTCCGTCTTATTCTGTCAATTAGATGGAGAATTTATTCTTTTTTTTAACTACTCCGTCGTACAGGTGAAACAATACATTTTAATTAATATTTTCATTTTGAGATTAATATAGATATATATTTCATTTCTCTATTGTCCCATAGCATAATCCACTAACCACCTTCCCCTTTACCTTATGGATATCTCTTTTCCCTCTCTTTACTAATTAGTCCCGATTAATATGGTTTCCATTTTTCAACCAGTCCAACAGATTAATGAAACCTCTCCATGATCCTGAAACCTCTCCATGATCCCTTGTTGACCTCCTCCACGATGCCACTAAAACCCTCGACTGCACCCACCCACTCCTTCATCTAATATGTTCTTCTCTCCCTTAACCACCACAATTCTACTAATCCTTCCCTCCACCCCATTCTATAGTTTGTTTTTACTTCTCCCTCTGTTATGCACACATTCTGGATGAAACCAATATATACAATTATCCATTGCCGCTACGGCTACAATCTCCATTGTGGATGTTGTATCCGTCCCTTTGTAACCAATGTGCCCACCACCGATTCTAAGGATATCATTTTTGTCCACGGCGCCAGCACGACTCTACTGGGTGGACTAGCGTCGGTGACTCTCCTGGATAGCGGTGTGCCTTCCTCCGCAGCCTAGCACCGGTGACTCTCCCAGAAGGTGATGTGCCTTCCTCCACAGCCTGGCGTCGGTGACTCTTCGGGACAGAAGTGTTCTTTGTGCTAGGGTCTAGCGCCAGTGAATCTCCAAGACGACCCTTCCTGTCCAGCCTACTTCCACTGACTCTCCGGGACGGCGGTCTGCATTCAGCCAGGGTCAAGCATTGGGATGTCTCCAAGATCTTACTTTAATCCAATGATGGTTGTGTTCTTCTTAGACGACGTCTTCGTCACTGGTGGCCTCGAGTTCCTACTGAGGAGATGGTGGTTGAGGTAGTAATAGAGAAGACCTTGCGGTCGACACACAGAACAACACAATGGACATGTATAAGAAGATGTCTCGCTCGCAAGGGGGTAGTGCGAGCCTGCGAGGCCTAAGTTAGTCCCAGGAGCAAGCCTGGCATATGAAGATGTCTCACATCTAAAGAATCATTCCGGATAAAGGGAGGTAGACAGTAGATTGCAGGGACAATCAGGCTACATGTGACTGCAGTGAAGATTAACAACAACCTAATGCATTGATGGGGCAAGAGTTTGGTTATGTAGTGGGTTAGGCAGAAAAGTTTTAACAGTTGATAAGTCTATCATGTGGTTGGGCACCACAATATTAAACATTAGGCAGAAAAGTTATAATGATTGACAAATCTATATCATTTGCTGGTTGGGCACCTTGGGCATCTATTACAGACTACTATTAAAGAAATGGTATGTCTAAGAACCCGATACAACCTCCATAAATGACTTGCTATATTGTTATTTAATCTTTTTCCTTGATCAAATAATCTTGACTCCAATATATTTTATCTCCTCGATGTCATCTTTTATGTCCATACCGAGTTAGCTATCTATATTTCTGCACCAGCCTTGTGAGATTTGTAAATACAAAAAAGGACCAATCAGACTAAAACTCATGCATTACGATTAGATGGTGATCATTACTAAGTTTAAATATAAGTTGGTACCAAACCAGGTTATAATTTCTTATTATATTTCTATGTTGGTAGAGTTTACATCCAGAGATGTATTTTTCATAATATTAATAACATATTAAATAAGAGATAGACATCATTTGTTCTTTTTATGATGTGTAAATTAATGTGCTTTCTGAAAAATTATAATGTTAGAAATAAAATATTGTGCCAAAAACAAATAATCTAATGTTTTAATATTCTTTTGAACTTGAATAATGCTCTATACAATTTATGAAATGTAAATATTTTTAACAATATATATGTTCCACAAAATTTATATTCAAATATTAGAGTCCCATGGATATTTCAATATTACTTTTAAATTTTTGTTCAATCAAATAATTTCTATTATCATATCTTTACGTTTCTTATAAAACTTTCTTCTAAAATTTTAGGTCACCTCAATTTTTCCTACTAAACAATTGACCTATATACAATTTTATCATCCTCATTGTTTGCGAAACTTTATTATATGCTTCTGTATATATTTATTTCCAATTTTTCATGATTTTATTTTATGCATTGCAAGTATTGTTCGCTATATTTATAAATTTACATCTGAATTTTGTTCAAGTGTCTGAGTTTGCTCTATATTTGAATATTTCTTGTAAAATTCTATTCAGTTATATGATATTTTCTACATATATCAATGTTTATAATCAAATTTTATTCCAAAATTTGAAATTCTTCAAGTATTGTTAAGTAGATTCTTTGTAAAGTTCAAGATATTATCCATGTTGCATGATAAAAAATTCTAAGGTTGTAGAAACGTTTTTAATTCTTCCTTATATTTTCATCTTTCCTAAAATTTTCCTACAATGTTGCATTTCCCTTAAATAAGTTTCATGTGAATCTTTTCTTTTTCTCCTTGTCTCCATCTCAGTTTTGTGGAGTGAAAAGTTTATTCTTCCAATCTCTAATGCTCTTATACATTGGTTATATTGTACCAACCTTTCCACTTAACTCTCTCTCTCTCAATATATATATATATATATATATATATATATATATATATATATATATATATATATATATATATATATATATATATATATATATATATATATATATATATATATATATATATAACTTCACATCTTTGTACTACCATCTCCATCAACTACTAATAATACTCATCAATTGATATAAATAATACTTGATTTACCTCCTTGTCAAGACTCTTGGTATATATGCTTTTTGAAAAATCAAGGGCCACCCATGTCATTATTTAACTGAAACGTAAAAACTATGCTTTTATAGGACAAATATATATAAAATGTTTCCTTTCAATCTTGTCTAGAATTAATACATGACATTTTAACAATCTTGCAATTTGAAATTTATGCTAATTTAATGGTACACGTGCATTTGCACGTGTGTGTTAACTAGTATATATATATATATATATATATATATATATATATATATATATATATATATATATATTTGTTTGGGTTCTTATGTGGTGAATTAGACAAACATGCACATCAACCTATTTAAATATTTGCATTGCATGCAATAAATAAACACGGTAAAGCCAAAATCCAATCATATCGATTATCCCAAAACATAATTAAGTGATGTGGCTTGGATACCACTGTAGGGAAATATGGCATCAGGTAGGCAGTAGAAACAAAAAATTTACTGACATATTTCCCATTAACCGCAGATCACGTCAATAACAATGCAATGGGAAGGGTAGTTTCACAAAGATATACCTGGTCCTGGAGCAAGTCCAATGAAAATCATCATCAATGTAGATGCACACTCTATCTTGGATGGTGGCTGTGCAGCTCCTAGTCGCACTTAGACTCATCTGACTGATCCTCCATGGACATCAGACTCAGACAACTACTGCAACAGCTCCTCAGATCTCACCACAGATTGTGAGTTGACGTTTCTTTCCTAGTAGTGGCCAATAGACTCCTACCTCTAGAGTTGTCCACACGGACCAACTAGAATTCTTGTCATCCTATAGGAATGGATAGCAAGGAGTTGTCCCTCATGTTGGTGTACTAGTCACCAACATGCTCTCCCACAACAATGATCCTTAGTTGTTGCTCTCCCATGGCTATCCCTCCCAAGTCGGGTAGGACTTGCCTTGGCTTTCGTGGTTATCACAACCAGAGAGTACAACACTTGTTAGAGTAACTAATTCTCAATTGTCTATGTAGTAGTTGTGTTCTAAGAAGCCCCTAGTACCCCTCTACATATAGGAGGGTTAGGGTCAGGGTTCCCAGTTCCCGACCAATGCTTGACTAAAGCGAGAGTGGAAAGGACAAGTAGATCTTCAATTTTCACAACTTTTTTGGAAGTTTTGCAACATGTATGTGAAAAAATGGTTGTCTCACCCATAGAGTCGGTCTTTTCGCTAAGAGAAACAACCATTTTGTACCTTCCAGTTCTGAACATATGTTGGTAATTCATCTCCAATTAGTACTCAAATTGATGTATCCCCAAAACAGGCATTTGGTGCAATTTAGACTAACGTCTCAGACCAAGCCAAACAGTCGTTAGGTGCAACTGAGATGGGAATCTCACACCAAGCCAGACGATTGTTTCACACAAGTGAGACATGAATCTCATAGTACAAGTAAGGAAATATTGCAACCAATGCACAATAGAATCAGCCCGACACTCCAAACAATAGTCTCAACACTTGAACCGATGTTTGGCAATCTAGTCAGTTGATACATTGTGTGAATTGATATACCAAAATTCTTTAGTAATCAATTCAATTGTCATTCAAGATCAAACTCCTCTTCTATATGAGTTCCTACGTGTGTGACCCTATAGGTCCCATATCACGTTGGCAGTGAATGTCCATAACTAGCTTATGACATCACAAGCAATAAGCGGTGCGCAATCACACATCATTGCTACCCAAGTGAATGGAAAGTTGGGGAGAAACCTCAACCTAAAATTTGTGTATGGTGCTATAGTGTTTGTATAGTTCCTTTTTCACTAATATCTAGATTGAACTCGAGGCATGGAGTAGTCACCCTCATTATTATTCAATCTTATTTCTTAAACTAGAGCAGACTGCATGATATATATGTGAGCTCAACATATTGACTCACATGCATATGGACATACTTTTCTTAGTCTTTCTAATCAAGAGGCCTTGGATATCATACTCTTATCAAAGGGAAAAATTCCATATCTGTCACTCACAATCAATCCCCATGTGTCGAAGTCAACCAATCATCACGATTATAACAACCCATGTTTCAAGACTGCAATTAATGATGTCAAAGTGTACCCAACGACATGTGATGAGCGTAGTGATTTCAGGTCTAAGAACCACAACCAACATCATCACTATGAGAGCTGACTATGACTTCCATGATGATGGCTTCCATGTGTCACTCTCACGGTGGGTTTGCCTGATACACTATTCCCTAACATGTATCTATGTGCTTAGTTTGATATTGACATTTCATGACTAATGAGATTTAGTCATCAACCAACTCACACTCTGATCTTATGTGTTATTGTTTTCTATCTACCTTCCAAAATAACAAGTGACTAGGGACATAATGAGAATGAATATACTCGTAATATTTGTATAATCTCATTATTCCAAGTCACATACTTGAAGACATACGTCATTGAGTAATATCATTCTCTGGACATTTAGTTTGTAATTCATTATCTCATAATTGAATATACAAAATAAATTGGAAGCTTGCCTTTATTATTATCAAATTAAGTATCTAATGCCATATACCAATCATCATATGATTGTCTCTCTAGGCATACATACCAACAATTTTGTGATGCTTGATGACACTTAGCTTCTAGGAGAAATTGGAATATATGTGGCAAACATAGGAATGGCTCCTAGTCCAATTAGTGGATCCCTACTTATCCCCATTTGTTCCTACATACATCTACCTTCGTCTACAAGTAGGTGTGAGATCTAAGTAGCTAGTGTAAGTGTGATTAGTGAAATTACCTAGAGTTTCCTAAAGGCTAGATGGCAAGTAACATGAGGTCGAATACCCTCATCTATACTTCCATTCATAACCTTGTCTCTCAATTACCCTTATACCACTTACCCTAGAAACCTAGACTTGCCAAGTCCTATTAGAAATACACCTAGCCCTAGTTCTCCGACTAGTACTATAGGGTATATTCTAATAGCACTTGCCTTGTTGTTTAGTTTGGTAATCTAGATTGAGATGGGAGATTTCCATGCTATGTTGACCTTTCTGAAACTAATATCAAGTTTCATTCCCCAACGGCCCACCTATCCATTATACTGCTTAAAATCCACTTTTTCCTTCTTAGGTTGTTAATGCTAGTGTAGTCAATGCCTTTGTTAATTCTTAGCTAATTGCTTAGTTCTACATAGTTAGTTGTTGTTCAAGTAGCTAGAGCTCTTTGAGCTTGCTTGTGGTAATTTAGTTAAGTAGTGATAAATTAGGCTCTTTCTCTAACCTAATTGCTTACCTTACATAGTTCCTTAGTTTTAACTTATATAGAGTAATCTATAGTCTTTGTTAACTTAATTTCTTTCTTACTTGTTCTTGCTTGCAATCGTATCATAACAAAATCAAACCCAACTTTCAACCCTCAAACCCAAGACTACTCTTTATGAACATAGCTAACACAATTCTAGCTCTAGAGCCCCCACTATCCCTGAGGACTGACCCTAATCTTACCACTAGCATATACTACAATAGACCCCATGTAGTTGTGGTTACGTGTGATTAGTTGAGCCTAGGTGTTGGACTAGATCCATATATAAAGTTTTAGAGATCTGTGTGTTTTTACTTAGCGTTGCATCTAGAAACCTTTAGTTAGTTAGTGTGTGGCCTCGAGAAGATCACATCAAGCTTTCTGGCATCGTTGTCGGGGATAGAGGCACTTGGCCTAGCTAGTTAGTGTAGCTTAGCCTTTACTACTACTCTCACCATTGTTATTTGTTATTCTTTGTTTACTTTTACATATTGGCATTCTAACTTGGGTTTCGTTGCTTGTTCATGTATTGTGCAGGTGACATATATACATGCATAATATGCATTTGACTTGTACCGACTTGGTGTTATACAACCCCAAGATAGGTAGAATGACATGCTAAAGCCACCGCAAACAACACCGAGAAACTGAGATGGGTGACCATGAAGTTGAGATACCTCAAGGAGATGCTCAACCATAACCTAACCAACCTCTCACTGAACACTTCACCCTAGGGTACTACAAATCCCCCATTTCCACCCATGTTGACCAAATGTTAGATCAAAAATTTTCCAATCCACCCACCCTTATTGGACTTATTCCTACTTACTATGGGATGGAGAATGAGAACCCCTACCACCATATCGACGCCTTCCTTGAAACTTTTTCCACTTTCCGCACACACACTGCCATAGATGACTCCATTCGGAGAACCCTTTTCCCATTCTCTCTAAAAGAAAAAGCCAAGGAATGGTACATCTCCAAGCCGGGATTGGTGACATGGAATGCGGTAAAGAATGAGTTTCTCAAGAAGTTTTTCCCAATTTCCTAGCTGACCTAAATGTGAAGATGTATCACCGCCTTCTTACAAAAAGAAAATGAACCATTCCACGAGGCATGGGAAAGGTTCCAAAAGCTTCTTCATGACTGCCCTCATTATGAGGTACCTTTGTGGCAGCTGGTCCAAGATTTCTACATTGGGCTAGTAGAGTTGAGCCAAAACAATGTTGATTCATCATGTGGAGGCACCTTCATGGCAAAGCCACCTAAGGAGTCATCGCCCTTATTCGAGCACCTTGCTAAGAATTCTCGCCATCAGGCTTCTACTAAAGGGGAACATTGTGACCGGAACTACATCCCACCACCTCCTCTTGTAGTTCTAGCCCAGATAGCAGCCAACCCCGACATGATGAAAATGATGGAAAATATGATAAATATGATGAAGAAAGAACCAACATTTTGGTTCTTCTAGTCAATCCACTATGGAAGTTGAAGCTGAGGAAGAAGAAGTGCATGCCTTTGGAAACCGAAACAACCAAGGCCTAATGCCCAACTCATATACTCCTGAGTGGAGGAACCATCCAAACTTCTCATGGAAGCAACAAAATGAGGAGGGGTAAGGGCAACCAAGGAAACACCAAGGGCCCAAGTACATTTCTAAGTTTGAGGAAGAGGTCCTAGGAAGTCTAAGGAAGCTCATTGAAGTGAAGAAAGAGGTGTCATCTCAAAGACAAAACATTATCCTCCTTGAAGAAAGTCTTAATCAAATCTCCCTTTCACTTTCCCACTATGAAGATGGGAGGCTCCCATCTCAACCCATGGTCAATCCAAACAATGATGGAAGTTATGTGAGAACTACTTAAGGTGCTTATGTACTACCACAAGGCCAAGTACCCCCACTTCACGAATATTAAGGACCACCACATCCATATGCTACTCCACCTCACCAACCCCCTTACAACTATCAATATCCTCGACCTCACTCATACCAACAACCCCCTCCACAATATCACCCCCATACACCACAACAACAAAAACAACAACCACAACCTCAGCCACAATTTATCCTTCAAAACCCAAATCCACCACACTCAAGGCCACCACCTCAACAACACAACCAAATCCACAAGCTTCCTATTCCACTATCCATGACCATGTAAAGGCAATGATAGTTTTGTGGAGTGGTAGGTCCTTAGAGTAGCCACATGGTACTTTTTTTGATAGCACAGCCAGTGATGACATGGTTGATTTTGTGATCAGGGATGATGATACTGAGATTCAAGCTGATGATACTCTGATACTGAGGGTTGATACCATGATACCAAGAGATGATACCATGATTCCAGTGATATTGCTTGATGATATTATTGACTTATGTTAGTTGGGAGAACAACTCGCTCCATTCCCCGATGCACTTGAAGAACCATCCATCGAAAGAATGAAGAAGAAACGTACCGAGGACATCATGGAGACCTTTAAGCAGGTCAAGATTAACATTCATTTGCACAATGCGATCAAGAAAATTCCATCTTATGCTAAGTTCTTGAAATACTTGTGTATGTTCAAGAGGAAGACCACACAAAGGACACCAACGAAGGTCAAGATCACAGAGAAAGTGAGACCAATTGTGCACCACACCGTGCCAAGGATGAGAAAAGATCCTAGTGCTCCCATCATCTCATGATACATTGGAGCACATCGCATAGACCAAGCTCTTGTTGAATTGGGTTCTAGTGTAAATTGGATGCCTAATGATGTGTTCGTTGAACCACAAATGGGACAACTTGGTCCCACTCACTGTACCTTGCAGTTGGCCGATATATCTGTGAAAATGCCTAGAGGGAGTGTTGATGATGTGTTGGTTAGACTTGATGATGATACATTTGCATTCTTTCTGGCTTATTTTATTGTCTTGGACATGAAAAAAGACTCGAGGAAAGTGTCTATCATCTTGGGGAGACCCTTCTTGGCCACAGTTGATGCAGTGATCCATGTGAGGACTGGAACCATGTATGGGACTTTCATGCACATGAAGATCCAATTGAACATCTTCAAATTATCTACTAAAGTCGAGGTGATAGGTGCTACAGAAGAGGATTGTTATCTGATTGAGTTCCTTGATGAGATAGTAGAAGAGTGTCTACCTTCATGGATTCAAACTGCCACACAAGGTGGAGGTCTAGATCCCATTGTGGAATTCCCTAAGGATGATGATAATGAGGAGGAGGAAGAAGAGTTGGCTTTTGTTTCTTTAAGTGAAGACCTCCCATCCATTTCTGAACCATTGAAGAATTCCCTTGAAGAGCCTCACGTTCTTGAGCTCAAGTCTCTTCCTGAAGGTTTGACATATGCATTCTTAGGCTCCAATGACACTCTCCCATTGATCATTTCTTCTATTCTTTCTCCTGAGCAAAAAGATGCATTGATGGTAGTTTTGAAGAAGAACATTCAAGCCATCGGATGGTCCAGAGCTGATTTGAGGGGTATTGACTCTTCTATTTGTGTCCATAGAATATACCGTGAGGATTATGCTAGACCAACCCGTCGAATACAAAGACAATTGAATTACAAGTTGAAAGGGGTTATAGAAAAAGAGTTCATGAAGCTACATGATGTCAGAATCATATAACCCATTTCTGACAGCCCATGGGTGAGTCCCATCCAAGTTGTACCCAAAAAGGGTGGGATCACATTCACAGAGAATGAAGATGGGGAATTGATGCCTGTGAGAGAGAAATCCAAGTGGAGGATGTGTGTGGAATATAGAAAATTGTATGAAAAGACTAAGAAAGATCATTACCCTCTCCCATTCCTTGATCAAATTTTGGAGAGATTACTGGACATAGTGTCTATGGTTTTCTTGATGGGTACTGTGATTACTTCCAAATAATTGATCATCCCACCGATCAAGATATGACGGTGTTCACTTGACCAAGTGGTACTTTTGACTACAAAAGAATGCCATTTGGGTTGTGCAATGCTCCTTCGACATTTCGGATGTGTAATATCCATCTTTGTCGATATGCTTGATTCATCACTTGAAGTCTTCATGGATGACTTTTTTGTGTTTGGTAAGACATTTGATGAGTTCTTGCTTCACCTAGAAGCTATTCTTGAAAGGTGTTTCAAGGTCCGTTTGGTACTATCTTCAAATAAAAGCCACTTCATGATACCCAAGGGCATTTTTTGGGTCACTGAGTCTCTAAAGCCAGAGTAGAAGTTGATAAGGCCAAAGTGCGCTTATTCTCCACTCTCACCATTCCTTCCACCGTAAGAAATTTCCACTCTTTCTTGGGACATGCAGGTTTCTACCATCGGTTCATTAAAGATTTCATTAATATTAGGCCACTTTATCATTTACTTGAAAAGGATGTGGAATTCCATTTCGATGACATGTGTGTTGAAGCCTTCAACTACTTGGAGGAAGCAAAATCTCATCTCTTCTCCTATCATGCAACCTCCATACTTCTCTTTACCACTTGAGATCATGATTGATGCATCAGACATGGCTGTGGGGGATGTGTTGGGCCAAAGGATTGGTCGAATTCCACATGCCATTTACTATGCGAGCAAGACTCTTGATGAAGCTCAAAGGAACTACACTACCATCAAAAAAGAGTTTCTTGTCGTAATTTTTGCTCTTGACAAGTTTTTCTCTTATCTATTACAAAACAAGGTGGTAGTTTATACGGATCATGCAACCTTAAAGTACCTTATGAAGAATAAAGATTCCAAGCCAAGATTAATCTGATGGATTATATTTCTCTAAGAGTTTGATCTAGAGATTGTTGATAAAAAGGGAGTAGAAAATTCTACAGCATATCATCTCTCTGGCATTGAATCACTATATGATGATAGGAACTGCATCAAAGAAACAATGCCACATGAGTAGCTCTTCTTACTTTCATCCACCCAAAGACTGTGGTATAAGAACATATCTAACTTCTTAGCTAGTGGAAGGATACTTAGTACTTGGACTAGGGAGGAAATCAAGAGGCTATTTTCTATGGTAAATAACTATGCTTGGGATGATCATCATCTTTTCAAATATTGTCCTGATCAACTCATTATAAGATGTGTTCCAGAGTGTGAGCAACAAGAGATCATAGCAATGTGCCACTCTGGTGCATGTGGAGGTCATTTCAGAAGGAAACACACAACCACCAAGATTCTTCAAAGTGGATTCTATTGGCCCACATTGTTCAAAGATGCTCATGTGTTTTGCAAATGTTGTTTGAAGTGCCAAAAGGTGGGCACTGTCTCAAAGAGGGACATGATGCCTCTATCACCCACTCTTGTGGTTGAGGTGTTTTATGTTTGGGGAATTGATTTCATGGGTCGGTTTCCTCCCTCATTTGGGTATGTGTACATTTTGGTGGTCGTTGACTATGTATCAAAATGGATTGAAGATATTGCTACTAGAACTAATGAACATAAAGTGGTGTGTGACTTTGTGAAGTCAAATCTCTTTAGCATGTTTAGTGTTCTAAGAGACATGATTAGTGATGTTGGAAGTCATTTCATCCATCGCACATTTGAAGGTTAGCTAAATAGACACAGACTGAATCATCGTGTGGCTACTCCTTACCACCCTCAAATGAGTGGTCAAGTTAAGATAGCCAATTGGGAGATAAAGCTCATTCTTGAGAAGACGGTGAGATCAGACCGCAAGGATTGGTCCTTACATCTCAATGAGGCTTTGTTGGCTTATAGGACTACATATAAAGCCCTGATTGGAATCACACCATTTAAGTTTGTTTATGGAAAGAATGTTGCAGCTTCATATAAGGCATTGTGGGCTTTGACAACTATGGATATGGATGGAGACATAGTCGGGTTGAAAAGAATGTTGCAGCTGCATGAACTTGAGGAGATGATGCATGAAGCCTATGAATTGTCCAAAAGATACAAGGAAAGAACAAAGTTTCTTCACAACAAGTTGATGAAGAAGAAGGATTTTGAACCCGGGCAATGGGTATGGTTATACAACTCTAGGATGAAGTCCTTTCCCAGAATGCTTCGGTCTAGATGGGAAGGACCTCACCTAGTCAATAATGCATACCCATCTAGAGCTATTATTATATGTGAGAAGGATGGAGCAAGAGAGTTTACCATGAATGGACAAAGATTTAAGGCAGTTGTTGAAGTTGGATCAGATAGAGCCAATCCAAGTTTTGATGTTGTGATGTTAGTTGAAGAACACCAACTTGATGAAGAGATGTTCTTGAATGCATATGAGAGGGATATGTACTTCAAAGATGCTTTGAGAATTACATAAGGATGAAAGAGTTCAAGAATCAATAAGCCTGACTGAAGACGTAAAATTTAGCACTAGTGGGAGGCAACACACCTAGGTTTGGGAAAGTTTTTACCCAAGCTTCACTTTTTGATACTTTTTCTTTCTTTTTCCAAAAAATACACACATGCACACTTGTTCTTGATAGTTTTGTTTGAGTATTGATGAGATGCATGTGACAAGTTTAAGAGAGAGAAAGATAGGGCAAAGCATGCTTTTTGAAGTTGAAATGTGGCAAAGAACCAAAATTTTGCAAAAATATCAAAGTTTTTGAAATTGAATTGACACAGTATAGAATGAAGACCCACCATAACCGTGGTGACTCAAAATCGCCATGGTAATTTAATTGCAAAATCTTAATACAGCTACACTAACATGGCCAAATTTGTGAAGAAATGGCCATGACTGTGGTTCTCAAGACAGCCATGGCCCATGTTGGACAACACAGCCATGGCAACCGCCACAGGCATGGTCACATGAAGGGAATACAGTCATGGTGACCACCACAACTGTGGTGATTTAAGCACAAAAATTCAAAGAAGTAACAAGGATGGAGGTGATTTTGTGCAAGAATGGCCACAGCCGTGGTGACCATCATGGCTGAGGTGAGAGGAGTACACTATGACCATGGTACCCACCACGATTGTGGCGAGGGTCGATCTACAACTTCCTTCACCGACCACCATTACAATGGCACCCACCACGACTGTGTTTCCAAACCCCCAACACGATCGTGGCAGCCCACCATGGCCGAGGCGGGATCCGACCCCACCTATTTTTCACTTAAATTCCAAGAAACACCACGACCCCCTCCACATTCTAACTCATTTTCTTGAGCTCCCAATGGATGTGGCGACGTGCTCCTCCCTCAGCACCTCCAATCTTGCTTCTCTAGTGCAAATCCTCCAACAAATCAACCTCCAATCACTTCCTACACCCCCACCACCTCTCCCTCTACCATTTCCACCTCAAGACATCCACCAATCTAGACACCATCTCCATTTTCGTTCTCCACCTCACCTACAACCGCCCCCACAAAAAATATCACCAAAATCCACCAATTTTCACCCAAAATCTTCAACCAGTCCATCCTCCACAATCTAAGAAACCATACTAGCCTATTCCACCCTCTCTCAACCTCCATTTCGTCTCCTCCACAAAAATCCGAAAATTACAGCCATACCATCACCACCATCTCCACACAATGAAGGGAATTACAAAGGTTGTGAAGAAGGGGTATCAAAAGAGCCTTGAGGTGATCACTAGAGGCAAAGTGTGCACCAAAAGAGCCTCTTCCCAAGTCTCCATTCCATCCCACACTCCATCACCATCAAACTCCATTTTGCAACAACTCTGTTGTTTGGCATCAGTAAGTGCATCCCGCACCCGGTCGTCAGATAGACACAACATCATTGATGAGACATATACAGAGGAGGAGGAAGAGGAACAGGGATTGGAAGAGAACCTCAACAACATGATTAACGAGGTTGATCCGGATACCACAACCTACCAGAAGTCGGGCAAGGGGGCTGCAACTCCATCTTCATCAAGACTACCTCCATGGACAATGCCATCACACCACTCTACCTCCCCATTGGGGGAGAGACTACAACAGCAGTCACACACCTATTTTTCCTGAATGCATGTCAAGGAGAGTTATCTCGACAAGATATGGGTATGAGAAGGTAATTGCATACTTGGGAATCAAAGTAGAGGTGGTAAGGAAGCTAAAGAAAATCAACTTGTGGAAGGTGCTTTTAATAGCACAAAGCACATACGTGGAGTTAACTCAGCAATTCTTCACCACACTAGAGAAGGTCAAGGTAAAAGGGGAGGAAGCCATCAAGTTTGCAATGTTCAACATAGAACATACATTGAATGCTTCTTAAATGAATTACAACTTTGCAAAGGATCCTAAAGAAGCCAACAAAATGAGTGATGGTTTAATTGAGAGAGAGATCAACTTAGAATATGGTGACTTCTAGCACAGTTTGATAGTGCACCCAACATACACTCTTGGTAAGTCAAAAACTATGTACATCAATGATCCATTGGTCATATATTTGCAAAAAGTCTTCACTATTACGATTGTAGGGAGGTATGACAATCAAGGTAGCATTTTGTAAAAGGACCTCTTTGTTCTACATGGTATAAATAAGAAGTAGCACATCAACCTAGGGTAACTCTTGATAGACCACATGAGGACAATCCTCTTCAAAACAAAAAATCCATTTGTTATGGGAGGGATTATGACCTCAATTGCTATATCCCTAGGTTTTGATGTCACCAGATGTAAAGAGGCTGAAGGAGCTCAATTTGTTTATTTAAATTACCTCATGCACTCTCAGATGATCACAATCAAGAACAAGAGGCTGATTTATAATGTGAAATCTGTATCACCACAAAGAATTCTTGAGTTTCCCCATCATGATGTTCCACTCCTCTCTTGCCTAGCCCCCCCAGACTTACTACAGGACAAGATGAATCAATGGGATTAAGGCAACCCCTGGGCAAACTTTGACCCCTCTGCTGTATAAGAAGAAGTGGCATAATCTAATGCATAGCAGTAAGAAGAAGAGGGATGAGAGCAAAGAAGACAGTCCCAAAGGGTAAGAAGAAGGGATGAGGTAACATATCAACTATAGGATCCTTCAGTGAATGCATATGAAATGGCATCCATCCATGCACAGCTTGAAGGTATTCAGAAGAAACAACATGACATGTGGCTCATCTAGCTGTACATGTGGCAGGACCAACAACATATGCATCAACATGTCAACAACACTTGTACCAATACCACCATGCTCAGGCTCAGCGAAACCCCGAATGGGGCGAATGTTGGGTCCTAGGGGAGACAGAGAAGGCAGCGAAAACAAAAAATTTTCTCCCCAACCCATACCGAGGAAACGCATCAACGTCTATATAATAGGAAAGGATGGTTTGTGGAATCATACCTTGTCCCGAGGCTTGCTCGGCGACAATACCTCGCGCAATGCACGGTCTTCAACTCTGGACTTCGACGGTGTCTGTGCAGCTCCTGGTCGCACTGGGACTGACAAATCCTACTTGAACCGGACTGTCGGATGACAGTTGTCCTCCTAAGCGGCAGTGTCCTCCCGCCTCTGTAGTAGTCCACACGGACCACCTGGAACTCCACTCTCCTTGTCCCACAAGGAAGTGGAAGGAGTCTCACCCTCCTGTTGACGTACTAGTCGCCAACACGCTCTCCTGCCTCCTGTTGCAACTGCAGTTGTCCTTCCCTTGCTGCACCTCCCTTTTGCGGGAAGCACTTGCTCGGGCTCTCTCACGGTTATCAAAACCAGAGAGAACGACAACTTGCAGAGCAACTAGTTGCACTGAGATGTACTACGAGAAGCCCCCAATACCCCTATATATATAGGAGAGTCATGGGACAGGGTTCTCCATCCCGGGCAATGCGGGACTAATGCAGGAGTAGAAGGGTTCGAGAATTTTCCACAAAAAGCAACCGGTTCGCAACTTGAAATGATCGGTTCACAACTGAACCGATCGGTTCGGCCATTGAGCCAATCGGTTGGACCTGAGCCGATCGTTTGGGGCACTCCAACCGATCGGTTGGTGCCCTGAACCGATCGGTTAATGGTCCTAATCCTGCTCAAAAAGACTTTCTTTGTTTCTTTCCCAATTGGTATCGAATACCAATATTATTCCCAATCGAATTGGGCAATTTGAAACGAAAGGAAAATTCTTGCCGACATGACTTTCCCAACTGGTCGGTTGCACCAGTTGAGCCGATCGGTTCAACCCTTGAACCGGTCGTTTCAACCTAGGCATGAGCCGATCGGCCTGGACACTCCATCCGACCGGTTCAGCAACCTCAGCCGACCGGTTCATCACATGAGCCGATCGGTTGGGAGCACAGGTTGGGCAAAATCAGTCAAATGTGATTTCAATCAATCCGATACTCCAATCAATGCGTCCAACAACTTGAACCATACGATATTGAGCCATCGACTAATTGAGTGTTTAATTGAACTACTAAACTCCTTTAGTAATCAATCTAAACATTGCTTTGTGGACAAAACTCCTCTTCCAGGTTAAATCCTATGTGTGTGACCCTACAGGTCCATTTCACGTTGGCAGTGAAAGTCCACAACACTTATGACTTCACAAGCAAAGAGCGGTGCCTAGTCACACATCAGTGCTACCCAAGTGAAAGTAGAAAGTTGGAGAACAACTTTCATCCTACAATCCGTGAATGGTGTTATAGCGAATGTATAATTCCTTTGTCACTGATATCCCGAATGAACTCGAGGCATGGAACAGTCATCTTGTCAACGTTCATTCACTTCCTTGATCTCAGAGTAGACTGGAAGAGATATGTATGACATCAGTATCATATAATGATTCACACATGCGTGCACGCCTTTCTCAATCCTACTCATCAAGTGGCCATGGATATCAAACTCCCTCAGGAGGGACAAATCCCATATCTATCACTCACCCCTCAAAAGCCCCATGTGTCAAAGCCACCCAATCATCACCTTTATAACAACCCATGTTTCAAGACTGCGTTTGATGATGTCAAAGTGTACCCAACGACATGTGTTGAGTGCAGTGATTTCAGGTCTAAGAATCACACTCACCACCATCACTATGAGTACTGACTGTGACTACCATCTCATGGTTCCATGTGTCAAACTCATGGTGGGTCTGTCCGGTACCTTGTTCTCTAACAAGTACCTATGTGTTTGGTTTGATATCTCTATATCATGACTAATGAGATTCTATCATCAACCAACACCACAATCTAGTCTTATGTGTCATTGTTGTCTATCTACCTTCCACAATGACATCCGACTAGGGACATAACAAGAATGTACAAACTCTTAGCATCTGTATGATCTCATCGTTCAGGTCATGAACCTGAAGGCATACGTCATTGAGTACTGTCATTCTCTAGACATTCAATCTGTTCTATCACTATCTCATATGACTGAACCAGAAAGAATTGGAAGCTCGCCTTTTATGTTTCTCAAATCAATCTTAATGTATCCCACCAATCATCACATGATTGGCTCTCAGGGCATACATACCAACAGACTCCCACTTTCACTGTGAGCCATTCACCCTTGAATCATATTCATAGTGATCTTCAGACATGTCCCACATGTTACTGCGCTCTAGTGCCAACATAGTGAGAAATGGCAACACCTTGCCAAAATCTGTACAAATTGCATGTCTCACATCTCTTCACTGTACGTCATACGTATGAGATGGAGTTGTCGTAATATGCGATCTAGTATTCCATTGCTAACCTTTAGCCACATTGCATGATCAAGGATTCCAGACTTGTCATCAATGAGTGAAATATAAGTTCATCTCATGAACTTCCAGATCCATATAGTATCTATTGTTGTTCTCTAACACATAGATACTCAACATTTCCTTTTAAATGGCTTTATTGGAACACTTCCAATTATCAACAAACATTCTCTTTTATACATCTTATGTATATTTTTCGATTAATTTTCTGTCCTTTCGGAAGTTCGCATCAATGTAACTCTTTACATCGAACTCTTCCTTATCTCCATAGAACTAGTACTTCACAAGCACTTATCAAGTTCTCATGGTATTCCAGTAACCCTTACTGGAAACAGACAGACATCCACTCGTCATGTCCTACATACGAGCACATCATATTGCCATGTCCTACATACAAGATGATGAATGCATTTTATTCTTGCCATGTCATACACGCAAGATAATGGGATGATTACATACATGATAGATCCATATCTATTCTTAGTGTTCCCATTCTTCATAAGAATTGGACACTTGGCCTTGGGATACTAACTCCATGTAACATGGACAAGTTTTCTCCCACTGAATCTGTGCATACCGAACACTTCAGTACAGATTGCCAATGTATGCTTTCTCTTTCCAGGTCAAGAGATTTTCGAGAACTATCTATATAGATCTCTATTCCTATCACATAGGAAACATCTGTATCTTCCTTAAAGATAATTTCCATTTTGGATTTCCATTTCAGAACAATTCCATTTCACATCAATATGTGGAATGTGAACACGCTCCCACTAAATCACAGATCCCTTCTTTATCTTTGACATATCAGTCAAACCCTTTGACTATATCATCAAAATAAAGATTCAATTTTGAGTTGCTTGAACTCAATCAATCACATTGATTAGTCCATTGTAACTTATAGACTTCATTTGCATTAGTGGATTTATAAACCTTGTTGGCTGTGTCACGTACACATCCTGGTTTTATTCCTCATAGGAATGCGGTTTTAGTATCCATATGCCAAATGTCTTAGTCATTAAGTTGCAACAAGCATCATCCTTCTCAAAATGTTATCCATGTGTCTTAACACTTAAGACTCATCTGCACTTATGGATATGATCCAATGAGTGCTACCATCAAGGTCACACCTTATGGTTCACATGGAAGTCATTTAGGATGTAATGGTCTTAAACCATAACTCAAGATTCGGTTCCTCATTTCATCTTGATAGTTGACTCATCACATGAACAACTCATCACATAGATAATTGAGGTGTATCTGTTAAAGATATAAGAACTCACAACCCTTGTGATTCTTAATTTCTTTTATTAGTGTGGGGTATTCATTTATTAAGAAGAATTCAGTTATTTGATAATCATTCTCTAACTCCTTAGAGTATGATTCCTTCTTGATTCAGACATCACCATGCCTTAATCATGAGTTCACTATGATACACTACCATAATCACTCATAAGGATCTCAAACATTTGGTCCAAGTATTTCATTCATTGATCTCATCAAGAATTAATACTTTACCAAATTTGTACTTCATTTATGATAATCTTGAACACTTCAAGATATTCATATTGGTATTTCTCTAAACACCATTTGAAGTATTAGCATTTATTCCAATAGGTATGTAAATACATCACATGTATTATACCTAATAGGATAATCACTCTCCCACTACATTAGTGAAGATTGATTAATCATGTTCAAGATATTCATGTCCCTTACTGGTTCTCTAACCAAAAGAGTCTAGTTTTATCCATCACATGGAAACTAGAAATGAATTTCTCATGATTAATGCTAATTAAATTGTTTGAGTTATCTATAACTTTTAGGTATCGTCTTATCTTATGCATATCAAATATCACAAGATAAATAAGGCATTACCACAAAGATCATATCTTTAAGATTGAAAACACAACTTTATTAATTGCCATCATTGTCATACAATATGCAAAAATAAAGTGTTTCTATCTATTGGCAAGTAAGAAATAGCAGTTCATAACTGTATTACATGCCTTATTGGCTGAAAATAAACTAAAGTATTCCTATCTACAAAGGCAACACTTGCCCCAAGTAAGAATGCTTTACACTTTACATCTTGATATCATATATCTCAAAAAGTGTTACAAGTTTATTTACATGACACATTCAAGTAGAGGCTTCAGTCGCCTCCTTCTTCTTTTGTTCTTCCAGGTAGAGAGGACAATTCCTTTTCCAATGTACTGGCTTTTGACAATGGTGGCAATTTCCTTTCTTTGTCACGCCTCCCTTGGCCTTAAGAGCTGAAGATGGCTTGGACTCCTGGCTAGCTTCAAAACCTTTCTTAGTTTTGCCCTTGCCCTTGCGCTTGGACTTGCCTTTCTTGCTCGTGATCACCATCACAGACTTAGGCTTGTCCTTCTTCATCTGTAACTCGGCTGTCCTCAACATGCCCAACAACTCTGACAGTGGCCTATCAAAGTTGTTCATGTTGTAGTTCATCACAAACTGACTGTAAGATTCTGGCAACGATTGCAGTATCACGTCAGTAGCCAACTCTTGGCTCAATGGAAATCCCAGTCTCTGCAGGTTCTCCACATACCCAATCATCTTGAGTGTGTGAGGACCAACTGGATCTCCTTCTGTCATGACGCACTTGAACAGCGCCCTAGAAACATTGTATCTCTCTTGCCTTGCCTAATCTTCATACATGTTCCTGAGATGTAGAATCATCTCTATGACACCCATGTTCTCATGTTGCCTCTGCAATTCATGGTTCATTGAACATAGCATCAAGCACTTTGCATCAATGGCATCATCAGAATGCTTCTTGTAAGCATCCCTTTCTGTCCTTGGTGCATTAGGAGCGGGTTCCTCTGGAATTGGAGTATCCAGGACATAGAGCTTACGCTCTTGAGTGAGAACAATTCTCAATGTCCGATACCAAACGTGGAAGTTTGTCCCATTTAGCTTGTCCTTGTCAAGGACCGATCGCAAAGAAAAGTTGTTGTTGTTTGTTGCCATTTGAACTACAAAAAGGAAAATATGCAATTTTAGTCCAAAACTCATTTTTGACTTATTTGATTGATTTGAAAGTTTGATGATATAATTAGGCCTTTAATTAATTATCGCTCCCACTGTTTTTTTACATCAAATTGATAGCCCTCACCATCAATTCGGAAGATTGCAGCGTACAACCTTCTAGTGGGCAAGATCCTGAAATCCTCTAAGTCATGGACCAGCTTGGGCTGTCACCCACAACATAGATCTCTCAGGTAGGCAACTTTTGCCAATTGCATCAAATGCAACTCTTGATAAGAATGCAGGAGTAGAAGGGTTCGAGAATTTTCCACAAAAAGCAACCGGTTCGCAACTTGAAATGATCGGTTCACAACTGAACCGATCGGTTCGGCCATTGAGCCGATCGGTTGGACCTGGGCCGATCGTTTGGGGCACTCCAACCAATCGGTTGGTGCCCTGAACTGATCGGTTCATGGTCCTAATCCGGCTCAAAAAGACTTTCTTTGTTTCTTTCCCTATTGGTATCGAATACCAATATTATTCCCAATCGAATTGGGCAATTTGAAACGAAAGGAAAATTCTTGCCGACATGACTTTCCCAACTGGTCGGTTGCACCAGTTGAGCCGATCGGTTCAACCCTTGAACCGGTCATTTCAACCTGGGCATGAGTCGATCGGCCTGGACACTCCATCCGACCGGTTCAGCAACCTCAGCCGACCGGTTCATCACATGAGCTGATCGGTTGGGAGCACAGGTTGGGCAAAATCAGTCAAATGTGATTTCAATCAATCTGATACTCCAATCAATGAGTCCAACACCTTGAACCATACGATATTGAGCCATCGACTGATTGAGTGTTTAATTGAACTACTAAACTCCTTTAGTAATCAATCTAAACATTGCTGTGTGGACAAAACTCCTCTTCCAGGTTAAATCCTATGTGTGTGACCCTGCAGGTCCATTTCACGTTGGCAGTGAAAGTCCATAACACTTATGACTTCACAAGCAAAGAGCGGTGCCTAGTCACACATCAGTGCTACCCAAGTGAAAGTAGAAAGTTGGAGAACAACTTTCATCCTACAATCCGTGAATGGTGTTATAGAGAATGTATAATTCCTTTGTCACTGATATCCCGAATGAACTCGAGGCATGGAACAGTCATCCTGTCAACGTTCATTCACTTCCTTGATCTCAGAGTAGACTGGAAGAGATATGTATGACATCAGTATCATATACTGATTCACACATGCGTGCACGCCTTTCTCAATCCTACTCATCAAGTGGCCATGGATATCAAACTCCCTCAGGAGGGACAAATCCCATATCTATCACTCACCCCTCAAAAGCCCCATGTGTCAAAGCCACCCAATCATCACCTTTATAACAACCCATGTTTCAGGACTGCGTTTGATGATGTCAAAGTGTACCCAACGACATGTGTTGAGTGCAGTGATTTCAGGTCTAAGAATCACACTCACCACCATAACTGTGAGTACTGACTGTGACTACCATCTCATGGTTCCATGTGTCAAACTCACGGTGGGTCTGTCTGGTACCTTGTTCTCTAACAAGTACCTATGTGTTTGGTTTGATATCTCTATATCATGACTAATGAGATTCTGTCATCAACCAACACCACAATCTAGTCTTGTGTGTCATTGCTGTCTATCTACCTTCCACAATGACATCCGACTAGGGACATAACAAGAATGTACAAACTCTTAGCATCTGTATGATCTCATCGTTCAGGTCATGAACCTGAAGGCATACGTCATTGAGTACTGTCATTCTCTAGACATTCAATCTGTTCTATCACTATCTCATATGACTGAACCAGAAAGAATTGGAAGCTCGCCTTTTATGTTTATCAAATCAATCTTAATGTATCCCACCAATCATCACATGATTGGCTCTTAGGGCATACATACCAACAGTGAAGACTTATGGGGTGGTATTTCGGGATATCTAGAGACCTACCCTCCTCCTCGGGGATACATATTGGAGCCATTATTACCAGTTCCCTCCAACTCATCTAGGTCCTCCACCTCCTCAGTAGCACCAGTCAGAGAAGCCTCGCCATCCATAGTAGGAAAGCCTAACCTTTGATCTGTAACACCAGCCATGATCTTGACCCCACTATCCCTAAGCTTTAGTTTCATGCTGAGGACAACATGATTCAAAAGTTTGGGGTGATAGGGCAGTATACACCACCATGTCCTTATCTCTCATTTTTTTACACTTGTTCCACCTAATTTGGATTATTTTATTTTACTCTTTTTAGTGTAGATTACTTCTTTTTAGCATTCACGGATACATTTAGTTTAATTTCATGCATTTTTGCATAATTTTTCAAAATATTTGCTCTTTCTTTGCTCTTCCATGTCATGCATTGCATTTCCATGTAGATTTTGGTAATTTTGTGTGTTTTATTTGGATTTGCTATTTTATGCTTTAATTTCCCTAAATGTAGGTTTAGATGTGATTGATTGCAAATTGGTACCATTTTGGCCAATTTTGCCCATATTTGGATGTTCTTGCCTAAAAGCATGTTTTAACTTAATTTCCACTTTTTGAACTAAAAATTGTTGATATTTGGCAAATGCATGAGCATTTTTAGAGTTTATTGCTAAATGGTTTTAATTGTTGACTCTTTACATGTGGATCACCTCTCTCAAGTTTGTGAATGTCTTGGTTGAATTGTTAATTGAACAAGCTATGAATGCTTAGAGCCTATGGAATTGCATGATATAAATGTGAATATCATGTTTCTCAATCATGTGGTGTGATATCTTTTGATGAAGTGTTGGATTAGTTTCATGTAGGAGACTTTATGTTGAGGACTACACTAATTACCCCCTTCTGACCTGACTCTTCTTTCACCATCTTCATACCTCTCCTCCTCATGAAAGGATGTCTAAATGCACATATTTATCCTTGGCCACCTCCAAAAGCTTGAGATGTCCATATCTACATCTCCTTGCTTCACTCTATCTACCATATGCCCTATCTACACCAAGGGCAAAAGAAAAGAAAAGAAAAAAAGAAAAAAAAAAGCAAAAAGAAAATAAAAAATGCTCATGTTGAAGATCATCCAAATAAAGAAAAGATGAGTGTGTAAAAGCACTCGAATCTCTTACAGCAATCATTTCTTCTTTTTTTATACCCACGGAGCTAGAAAACATAAAATGTAGCTCACTTTATCCTTTTGTGCAACCATGTGGGTCATTTGCTATGGTTTTAAGCATAAGATCGAATGCATGATAGTGAAACAACACTCCTATTCATCATTGATTAATGCCAACATGAAATGGTATAACCTGGATTACATGAAGGACACATGGAAAGCTTGTGTATTCTATTCTCTATATTTGAAGTTTGTATGCTCTGTGTTCTTTTCATTATTGGTTTGTGAAAGGGGAGAGGAAAGAGGTAGAACACATTCACTTAGTCACTTATAAGACCATTTAGCCAATAATCATCTATTGCAAAGCATTCTATTATTTTTGTTTAATTGAAAGAAACTAAAGATAAATATTAAGTTGGAGCATACTTGAGGACAAGTATGTTTTAAGTTTGGGGTGGTTCTGTAGTCCTATTTTAGGGCTTCATCATGTGTCTTTTCGCATGATAATCACATCTAAAATTGTATATTACAAGCTAGTTCCCCCGATATGATCTTTTATGACAAATGCATGTATGCCTCCTTTTGTGTGTATTTTAGGGAACTTATGCATGCATTGATGCTTGAGAGAGATGAAGAATGTATTTGGGTTCTTACAACTTAAAAGTAGATCTATCTCTTCCCCAAGCTTCCCTTAGATGCATAAGAGTAATTCAAAGAAAAAGGAGGCTAAATGAAGAAGTTGAAGTGGAAATCAGCACCAAGAAGCCCCAAAATGGTCGTGAAACATCACCCTAATGATGGGGATTAAGCTCCAAAAGTCATATGGAAGTTGCTCAATTTACACATGAATGACGACGGCTATGGCCATTACAATGATCGTGGTCACTGAAGACCTCATTGCCGTGGACCCAAGAATGTCCATGGCCAACATCTCCCACCTTGCTCATGGCCATCAAGACGACTATGGTGAATTATGCATGAAGATCCCAAAAATCAACAGGGACTTATTCCAATTTACACTTGAATGACCATGGTCGTGGCCATCAGCATGACTGTGGCCCTTGAAGGCATCCCCGGCCATGGCGAGATGAAGACACAATGACCTTAGAGTGACCTTGCTCGTGGCTACCTCCTCCGACACGGCCATGGTGACCCACACGGTACGTGGTATCCTCTACCCAACACGACCGTGGCACCCCGCCACGGTCGTGTCCACCATACACACTTACAATTCCAAATCCACTTTCCACCTCGACCATTATACTGCCCACGACCATGCCATGCAACCCCCACCACGGTCGTGGCACCTCAACACGGCCGTGTTGGCCACCTAAACCTACATATTTTCTCCACTAATTTATCCCATTTTCCCCTTACTTACCCAAGTGCCTCCCCACCACCTATATATACATAGGTGGAGGCCACAACACAAAGGTTCTCTACCCTTAGCCTCTTCCTAGATACTCTAGAGCCCCTTCATCTCCTTCCTTGCATTTAGTCCACTCACCTACCTCCCCTCCATTTCCCACTCCATTTCCACAATACAAACCTAGTTTTCTAGGTTCCCTTACATAATCCCCCATATTTCCAAGATTTTCACCACACTTGGAGGGGGAGCCATGCCCTACAATAGCTAGGAGGTGAAGAAGAAGAAGATACTTTGAGATCCATGGATTCCTACCCCATTCTTCCCATTTCCTTTATCTTTACTTTGAGCATGTCTAGCTAAGCCCCTAGCGATAGGCTGTTTGGGGTTAAAATGGGACTTTGATACCATGTTGGGGGAAAATAACTTGTATTGAACATAATTTCATTCTATGATGATTACTTCTTGCTTCTATCTCATTTCCCATTATCTTTCATGTGGTTTGTGCTTCTAAACATAAATTGCTTGTTTTGTGATGCGTGATGACACTTAGCTTCTAGGAGAAATTAGAATGTATGAGGCAATCTTCAGAATGGATCCTAGGTCCAATTACTTGATCCCTAGCAATACCCCTTTGCTCCTACATACATCTCCCTTCTTATACAAGTAGGTGTGAGATCTAAATAGCTAGTGTAAGTGTCACAGGTTAACAACCTAACTCTACTGTACACCTCAGGCACCAACATAAGGCGTACAATAGAGTTAAAATTGTCCATCCCTGAGTGGATCAAACACATGAATATATAAATGCACTGAATAAAAGCTTCCCTACATAAACCAAATTGTTCATTACATAGGGGCCCGAAGGCATAGGAGTTCTACAGAAGAAACTTAATACATGAGAAACTAAATACAGAAGAAAAAGAAACATAATCTAAGAGTCCCATTTAGCTTTAGCATTCCCCATGATATATCTGATTTTTGTGAGCCAGCATATAGAGTAGCAACATCATCTTTCTTTCATCATGAGCATCATAAGCAGAAGGTACCTATAAAACATATACAATTGGTACGCGTCAGCACAATATATAAATATATTGTACTGAGCACGCCTCCGCATCATTCTAATTTAACTCTCATCATATCTTGGAAATAACATTAAAAGTAGACTTGGCAGTAATAAGCGGTATAATAAAAACATTATTGAACAAAGAAAGTATATGATTAACAAAGAGAACTCATAGCTTTTAAGCATATTTTTCCATTATATCATCCATGCATTTACTACCTCAGAGTTGAATGCATCAAGGCCCTTTATGATTTACTACCAATGAGTTGGATCATTTCAATACGTGATCTACTACCAAAGAGTTGGATCACCAATAAGTACTTTACTACCAAAGAGTTGAAGTACTATAATTCCCAGCACATTACTACCAAAGAGTTGAAGTGCTTTGGATATAATGGACAAGAATATATTATGTTCAGGTTTTGCAAAATATATATAAAGCAAACATCATCAAAGTTGGTTACTCATATAACTCTAATTCAAACAATACCATATGCCAAGTTCGTACACTATTTACAACCATAAATTATTATAGGCCAAGTGAGAGTTAATGGCATACCTTCTACTCAGAAGTGGGGAGTCCAGAGATGCTCCTCACTGGTACCTTTGATTTCCTGAAATTATTAGAGTTTTGACATTTATTAGATATATTGTTCAAATTACCCTTATTCTAAAGAGTATATATATAAAAAAGGCCCCTTTATAGATTTGGAGTCATGAGAGTTGAGTAAGGATCTTAGAGTATGGAGTTGAGTCCAAGATTATTATTGTCACATCAGAGTAGGTTCATAAAGTCAGAATCATGGTCTATAGATCATATTAATTAATTATGTACATTTTGGTAGGTCAAAATAGGGAAAGGAGTGATAAATAGGTTTTATTGATAATTGAGTCATAATAAAAGGATCTGATCATTTCATGATGATAAGGATGCAAAAAGATGATTATCACAGGTTTTTGGTGATTTAAACAGATTCGAGTATTTTCCAAATAATCAATCAAAATATGAACATATTTAGGCATGAGCATTTACTCGAGTCAGATTTAGGGTCAATCGATGTCAAAATCGTGATCCTCATATTTTTATGATAAAAAAGAGTACTTATTCGTATTTTTATGACACTCCTACTAATTTTTACGAATTTCCCAATATTAACTCATAAACTGAATTTCGATTTTATAATTGAAAACTAGGGAGAGCGTGGACCATTGGATGATCAGATCCAACGGCCAAGCTTTCACGCGCATAAAGAAAAGCTCAGACCGCTTACAGGTTGACGGCGAGATCTCCGGCGAGCTCTCTCTTGAGTCTTGGACTTCCTCGTGCACCGGTGAAGATTGGACTAGCTTCGTGGGAGCTCCCCGCAACTGGACGGCCGGTCCTCGGGTCGTGGCTCCCCTGGGATCGCCAGGTCGGCTAGGAGACCGGCGAGCTTCACGGCTTGCGGCGGAGGAAGATAGAAGGGGGGAGCATCAGGTGGGGAAGCTCGGCATTGAGGTGCCGGTTTGATGGGGCGGAGCTTTGCAGAGCTCGAGGATCAGCTGATGGTGGGTGAAGAGGTCAGGAGCAGCCCACCCAGCTGCTCGACGGTAGCGGACAGAGCTAGGAGAAGAAGCTTGAGGTCGATGGTCTTCGAGGCTCGCTCTGGGGAAATTGAAGGTTGGAAAAAGGCAAAGGGGTGTAGGCGAAGCTGGTGAGGTGGTTAAATAGGAACGATGTCGGGTGGGGAGTGAACGCTCAATTGGGCTCAACGGTGGTTGGAGAAGGGGTCTCACCGGCGAGGTCGTGCGTGGGGTTGTGCTCGCTTTTGGAGGTCATGCGAGAGATCACTGGGTTCGTGGAGGCGAGAGGAGTCCATTACCTCGGTCAGTTATTCGCAAGGTGGCGCGGTGTGGTGGGTAGTGGCTCGCCTTTGCGCGAGGTGGCTGCAGCCACGTACTCCCGGGTCAAGCGGAGGTAGAGGACGACCGGATGACCGTCTGATCCATCCTGGATCCATGGACACGCCATCGGGTGGTCAGGGTGGCTCGTGGGGAGAGAGCTACAGGTTGCTGACATCATCGTCGTGAACTAAGAAGGAAAATAAACAAAACTATAGCTTAAGGATTGAAATCGTGACATGTATTGATCGAATTATTAATAGAACTTGTAAAAATCGTAGAGGGAGCTAGGAATGTCCAAATGACATGAGATTTGGACCATAGCTTCACCATAACATACCCCACATGCTGGTAAAGTTTGGGCTCGAAGTACCAATCTTTGAGTGGTCAATTAAACCTTAGGAGAAAAAGGGTTTTGAAATATATTGAAGATTAAAGGAACAAAGTATAAAAGAAACTAGAAAAGTCACTTTATCACATCCTACTCACCTTAAAAGAAATTTTGTCCTCAAAATTAAACTGGATGAAAGAGGTGAGGAAAACGTTGCTCCATATCTGCTCGTAGCTCCCAGGTAGCGTCTTCTGCACCGTGATGGTTCCACTGTACCTTCACCATCGGAATCTACTTATTCCTGAGCTCCTTTACCCTAGAGTTGAGAATCTTTGTAGGTTGTTCTGGATAAGAGAGATTCTCCTGTAACTCAAGAGGCTCGTGATTCAGCACATGACTATCATCCTTCACATACTGTTTCAAGTTGGATACATGAAAGACATTATGCATCATGTTTTACTGCGGAGGAAGAGCAAGTCGATAAGCATATTCGCCAATGCGCTCCAGGACTTCAAAAGGACCCACATATCTCGGACTAAGCTTCCCCTTGTTCTTGGCTATGGCACAGATAGGTCTGATCTTCAAGAATACATAGTCGCCATCGTTAAACTGTCTGTCTGACCTGTGTGCATCTGCATACGACTTCTGACGATCCTGGGCCCGTTTCAACCTCTGCTTGATCAAAGACACCTTATCAGCATATAATTGTAACTCCTCGGACTTTAGCATCTTCCTTTCCCCAACTTCATCCCAATGGAGAGGGGATCTACATGGCCTACCATAGAGAGCTTCATAGGGTGGCATATCAATACTAGATTGATAGCTATTATTGTAAGTGAACTCTGCTAATGGAAGGTAGTAATCCCAAGATCCTCCCCAATCTAAGACACATGCTCTGAGAAGATCTTCTAAGATTTGGATAGTACGTTCTGACTGGCCATCAGTTTGGGGATGATATGTTGTGCTGAAGTTCAACTGTGTACCCAGCTCATTCTGCACCTGCTTCCATAAATGTGATGTGAACTTTGGATCTCGATCTGAAACTATCGAAACTGGTACTCCATGCAGTCGTACAATATCCTTTATATACAACTCAGCAAGCTTAGGAACCTTGTTCGTAGTCTGCATAGGTAAGAAATGTGCAGACTTGGTCAACCTGTCTACTATGACCCAAACCACATCATGACCCTTCCTGGTCCTGGGTAGTCCCACCATGAAATCCATGGTGATATTTTCCCATTTCCATTCAGGAATTGGTAAGGGTTGTAATAGACCACCGGGACATTGGTGCTCGGCCTTAATCTGCTGGCAAGTGAGACACTTAGAGATAAACTCAGCGATATCATTCTTCATACCCCTCCACCAAAAGTGTCTCTGCATGTCCTTATACATCTTAGTAGATCCAGGATGTATGGAATACTTAGACCCATGTGCCTCTTGCAGGATACGCTTCTTAATCTCTGACTCTTCAGGTACCCACATCCTATGCTTGTACCTTAGTCCGCCGTCCATACCAACAAATATATGTGTCTGGGGCTTTGCCACAAGAGCTGTCATCTCCTCCAAACTAGGGCTGTTCTTTTGAGATATCAGGAGTTCAGAAAGAAGACTAGGAATAATATTGATATTCGCCAGAATAATAGAGCTAGATTCTGCTTGAGATGACCCAGAAGATGAAGGTTCCAGATGCATTGATGAACAAATCGACTTCTTACGACTAAGAGCATCAGCTACAACATTGGCTTTACCTGGATGATATGCAATAGTGAAATCATAATCTTTAAGATACTCCAACCATCTCCTCTGTCGAAGATTGAGATCTTTCTGATTCAATAGGTATTTGAGACTTTTGTGGTCCATGAATATATCAAAAGTAGCACCATACAGATAATTTCTCCAGATTTTGAGAGCATAGACAATGGCAGCTAATTCCAAATTGTGAGTTGGATAATTGACCTCATTAGGTTTCAACTGTCTAGAGGCATAGGAAACAACTTTACCGACTTGCATGAGGACACAACCCAGACCCATTTTAGAAGCATCAAAATAAATTACAAAGCCATCGTTCCCAGAAGGTAGGGTCAAAACAGGAGCAGAAGTCAAGAGAGATTTCAATTCTTGGAAACTAGCTTCACACTCAGGAGTCCAAACGAATTTGGCATCTTTTCTGGTAAGTTTAGTCATGGGTAGGGCTATTTTACTAAAATTAAGGATGAAACGATGGTAATAGCCAGCTAGGCTAAGGAAGCTACGAATTTCAAAAGCATTGGTAGGGGCTTTCCAATCAAGGACAGCTAGAACTTTGGCAGGGTCAACAGAAATTTTCCCACCCGAAATGACATGGCCAAGAAACATGACTTGGTCAATCCAAAACTCACATTTAGATGATTTAGCATACAATTTCTGGGCTCTCAAAACATCAAGGACTTTCTGGAGGTGTTCACGATGTTGATCAACAGAATCTGAATATACAAGAATATCATCAATGAAGACCACAACAAAGCTGTCAAGGAATGGCTGGAAGACAGTGTTCATCAGATTCATAAACACTCCAGGTGCATTAGTCAAACCAAACGGCATCACCATGAATTCATAATGTCCATATCGAGTTCTGAAGGTTGTCTTTGGAATATCACAATCTTTTACTCGTAATTGATGATAACCTGATCTAATGTCAATCTTGGAGAACACAGTGGAAGTACGAAGCTGGTCAAACAAGTCATCAATTCTTGGGAGGGGATATTTATTTTTAATGGTGGCTTGGTTGATCATGCGATAATCAATACACATTCGCATTGACCCATCTTTCTTTTTAACAAAAAGAATAGGAGCACCCCAAGGAGAAGTACTAGGACGGATGAAGCCTTTATCAAGAAGTTCCTCTAGTTGTTTCTTGAGCTCTGCAAGCTCGGAAGGTGCCATCCTATAAGGTTCCTTAGAGACTGGTGCGGTGCCCGGTGCTAACTCAATTGAGAACTCAATCTCATGATCTGGAGGCAGCCCTGGAAGCTCCTCAGGAAAAACGTTCGGGTAATCTCTCACCACATCCAAGCTCTCTATAGGTCTCACCTTAGGATCAGGCATGGATATAATAGCAAGATAGGCTTTACATCCTTTGGCTATCAAAGTTTTGGCTTTAAGAGAAGAAATAATCATATTTCGGTTTCTTTGTTTTCTCCCGCAAATAGTCAAGGGTTTGGAATTGGGTGCACAAAAGATTACTTTCTTGCCTCGGCAATCAAGCATAATAAAGTTGGAAAAGAGCCAATCCATCCCCAAAATTAGATCAAAATCTTCGATATCAAGAAGAATGAAAGCAGATTGAAATTTAGGACCACCAAAAGAAAAAGGCAAGGTTTTGGTTTTCTGAAGAGAAGTATAAATTTTGCCACTAGGAGTTGTCACATCCAAGATATAACCTAGATCATTGATCTCGAACTTGAGCATGGAAGCAAGATTTCTAGATATGAAAGTATGTGTTGATCCTGAATCGAATAGGGCCACAACAGGATGATCTTGGAGACATATCATACCTACATTACAATTTTATATGAGATTATGGTTTTCAAGGATTTATCACAAAAGAATTATTAACATTGTTACCTTCAATCAGACGGTTGTCATTGGCTTTAGCTTCCTCTGCATCAATTGCAAAGACTCGGCCCTGACGATGTTCTGGCTGAGCCTGAGCTATAGGGACTGCTGGTTGAGCAGGTGGAGCTCCAGGCTGAGGTAATGGGGCAGGACAATTCTGAGGTGCCCCCTGGACCAGATTTGGACAATTATACCTCATATGCCCTTCATTCTTGCAGTAGTAACACACTGGTTTTTCGAACTTGCACTTTCCCCCATGCATACCTCCACAGATCCTGCATCTGACAATATTAGGTGGTGGGCCTCGGTGTGGCCCACCTCGGCCTCGGCCTCCCCGGTGTGGTCCTCCTCGGTATGATGGACCCCTATGGTGATTTCCTCCTCCTCTGCCCATGCCATGGCTGTTAGGCTTCTTCTTATCATTTTATTTCTCCTTGCCCTTGGTGACGGATGCATCGGTTAGACCTAGGTATCCCAAGCTTGGTGTTTTGCTCTTCCCTAAGGTTCTTTCTTGGGTAAGGGCATTGTTGATGGCAGCTTCAAAGGTAGGATGGGTGGAGGTGCAAAGGTGAACTTTGATTTCTTGGTTAAGGCCATCTATGAAGTGTTCAATCTTTTCATCTTCATCCAGGTTGCGAGCATGACGCTCTAGGAGTCTAAAGTCCCTAACATAGTCAGCAACAGATAGGTTTCCTTGGGTGAGGTTATAGAATTGTTTCTTCTTCTCCTTCCTAGCTGATATGGGCATGAAACGGTTGGTAAAGATCCCCTTAAACTCCTCCCAACCTATGGGGGCATCTGGAAGTGTTCGTGTATGGTAATAATTTTCCCACCACAACTTCGCGGACCCCCTAAGTTGGTAGGTAGCAAAGGTGACCTTATCTTCCTCAGGACACTTAAGGGCTCTAAAGGCATTTTCAACAGATATGATCCATGCATCGGCTTTATCTAGGACTTCACCTAAGTCTTCTCCATGAAAGGTTTCGGGTTTGAGTTTAAGGAAGTCACTAATGGTGGTTTCATGGTTGGTCCTAGAGGATGAGGCACTATTGTTGGTTTCTTTTGGGGCTAGGGCATGCATGCATTCCAACATCACCTTCTTTTGCTCTTCCCAACTGCCTACAGCCTTGGTCTTATTAGGGCGTGATTCAGATTCATCACCAGAGCCATCACTAGATCTTGTTCTCTTGGACCTAATTTTTGGAGGCATCTACAAGTTCGTATAAAAGATAGTTTAGAGATTTATTTGAGATAGATCGTAATGCAACCAATAAAGATTTAGCAATCATGGCATGTATATATATATATATATATATATATATATATATATATATATATATATATATATATATATATATATATATATATATATACCAATTTTTCATATCATTTAGTTGTTCCCATTTCTCCTAGTCTACCCACATAATAGAGAGAGTATATCATTGATCATGGTCGTGAGAGAGAAAGTAGATGAGAAACCTAGTGTATATTATTCACTAAATAGGTTGGTTGGGGGGGTAGTCCTTAATTGAGAAAAGATGAGAGGAAGGATTTTTTTCTAAGGTAAGGATGCCCACTTTAACAATAATTGTGTTAGCCAGGCAGATAGCTTGCGGCGGGAACCCTCGCACCGTGAAAATGGATGGGGAGAGTGATTATGTCAGAACCTTCCGCAAGGTACCCTTCTAGACACCTCGACAATTTACTGCTAAATGTGGGTTACCCTAGGTCTAGGTAAGGTTACTAATTATTTGATACATCTATATTGATTCATGTACCTGGCTCTGATACCATCTGTCACGGGTTAACAACCTAACTCTACTGTACACCACAGGCGCCAACATAAGGCGTACAATAGAGTTAAAATTGCCCGTCCCTGAGTGGATCAAACACATGAATATATAAATGCACCGAATAAAAGCTTTCCTACATAAACCAAATTGTTCATTACATAGGGGCTCGAAGGCATAGGAGTTCTACAGAAGAAACTTAATACATGAGAAACTAAATACAGAAGAAAAAGAAACATAATCTAAGAGTCCCATTTAGCTTTAGCATTCCCCATGATATATCTGATTTTTGTGATCCAGCATATAGAGTAGCAACATCATCTTTCTTTCATCATGAGCATCATAAGCAGAAGGTACCTATAAAACATATACAATTGGTACGTGTCAGCACAATATATAAATATATTGTACTGAGTACGCCTCCGCATCATTCTAATTTAACTCTCATCATATCTTGGCAATAACATTAAAAGTAGACTTGGCAGTAATAAGCAGTATAACAAAAACATTATTGAACAAAGAAAGTGTATGATTAACAAAGAGAACTCATAGATTTTAAGCATATTTTTCCATTATATCATCCATGCATTTACTACCTCATAGTTGAATGCATCAGGGCCCTTTATGATCTACTAGCAATGAGTTGGATCATTTCAATACGTGATCTACTACCAAAGAGTTGGATCACCAATAAGTACTTTACTACCAAAGAGTTGAAGTACTATAATTCCTAGCACTTTACTACCAAATAGTTGAAGTGCTTTGGATATAATGGACAAGAATATATTATGTTCAAGTTTTGCAAAATATATATAAAGCAAACATCATCAAAGTTGGTTACTCATTTAACTCTAATTCAAACAATAACATATGCCAAGTTCGTACACTATTTACAACCATACATTATTATAGGCCAAGTGAGAGTTAATGGCGTACCTTCTACTCAAAAGTGGGGAGTCCAGAGATGCTCCTCACTGGTACCTTTGATTTCCTAAAATTATTAGAGTTTTGACATTTATTAGATATATTGTTCAAATTACCCTTATTCTAAAGAGTATATATATAAAAAAGGCCCCTTTATAGATTTGGAGTCATGAGAGTTGAGTAAGGATCTTAGAGTATGGAGTTGAGTCCAAGATTATTATTGTCACATCAGAGTAGGTTCATAAAGTCAGAATCATGGTCTATAGATCATACTAATTAATTATGCACATTTTGGTAGGTCAAAATAGGGAAAGGAGTGATAAATAGGTTTTATTGATAATTGAGTCATAATAAAAGGATCTGATCATTTCATGATGATAAGGATGCAAAAAGATGATTATCACAGGTTTTTGGTGATTTAAACAGATTCGAGTATTTTCCAAATAATTAATCAAAATATGAACATATTTAGGCATGAGAATTTACTCGAGTCCTATTTAGGGTCAATAGATGTCAAAATCGTGATCCTCGTATTTTTCTGATAAAAAAAGAGTACTTATTCGTATTTTTCTGACACTCCTACTAATTTTTACGAATTTCCCAATATTAACTCATAAACTGAATTTCGATTTTATAATTGAAAACTAGGGAGAGCGTGGATCGTTGGATGATCAGATCCAACGACCAAGCTTTCACGCGCATAAAGAAAAGCTCAGACCGCTTACATGTTGATGGGGAGATCTCCAGCGAGCTCTCTCTGGAGTCTTGGACTTCCTCGTGCACGGGTGAAGATTAGACTAGCTTCGTGGGAGCTCCCCGCAGCTGGACGGCCGGTCCTCGGGTCGTGGCTCCCCTGGGATCGCCGGGTCGGCTAGGAGACCGGAGAGCTTCACGGCTTGCGGAAGAGGAAGATAGATGGGGGGAGCAGCAGGTGGGGAAGCTCGGCTTTGAGGTGCCGGTTGGATGGGGCGGAGCTTTGCAGAGCTCGAGGATCAGCTGATGGTGGGTGAGGAGGTCAGGAGCAGCCCACCCAGCTGCTCGACGGCAGCGGACAGAGCTAGGAGAAGAAGCTTGAGGTCAATGGTCTTCGAGGCTCGCTCTGGGGAAATTGAAGGTTGGAACAAGGCAAAGGGGTGTAGGCGAAGCTGGTGAGGTGGTTAAATAGGAACGCTGTCAGGTGGGGAGTGAACGCCCAATTGGGCTCAGCGGTGGTTGGAGAAGGGGTCTCACCGGCGAGGTCGTGCGCGGGGTTGTGCTCGCTTTTGGAGGTCGTGCGAGAGATCACTGGGTTCATGGAGGCGAGAGGAGTCCATTACCTCGGTCAGTTATTCGCAAGGTGGCGCGGTGTGGTTGGTAGTGGCTCGCCTTTGCGCGAGGTGGTTGCAGCCACGTACTCCTGGGTCAATAGGAGGTAGAGGACGACCGGATGGCCGTCCGATCCATCCTGGATCTGTGGATGCACCATCGGGTGGTTAGGGTGGCTCGCGGGGAGAGAGCTACAGGTTGCTGACATGATCGCCGCGAACTAAGAAGGAAAAGAAACAAAACTATAGCTTAAGGATTGAAATCGTGACATGTATTGATCGAATTATTAATAGAACTTGTATAAATCGTAGAGGGAGCTAGGAATGTCCAAATGACATGAGATTTGGACCATAGCTTCATCATAACATACCCCACATGCTGGTAAAGTTTGGGCTCGAAGTACCAATCTTTGTGTGGTCAATTAAACCTTAGGAGAAAAAGGGTTTTGAAATATATTGAAGATTTAAGGAACAAAGTATAAAAGAAACTAGAAAAGTCACTTTATCACAGTAAGTGTGATTAGTGTAATTTCCTAGAGTTTCGTATAGGCTAGATGGAAAGTAACATGAAGTGAAATACCCTCATTTATACTCCCACTCCTACCCTTGGCTCTCAATTTCCCTAATACCACTTACCCTAGAAACCTATATTTCCCAAGTCCTATTAGAATTACGCCTAGACCTAGTTCTCCAACTAGTAGTATAGGGTATAGTCTAATAGCACTTGCCTTGTTGTTTGGTTTGGTAATCTAGATTGAAATGTGAGTTTTGCATGCTATGTTGACCTTACCCCAACTAATATCAAGTTGAATTCCCAAACGGCCCACATATTCATCATACTTCTTAAAATCCACTTTTGCCTTCTTAGCTTGATAATGCTAGTGAAGTCAATTGCCTTTGTTAATCATTAGCTAATTGCTTAGTTCTAGATTGTTAGTTCTTGTTCAAGTAGCTAGGGATCCTTTGAGCTTGCTTGTAGTCATTTAGTTAAATAATGATAAATTAGGCTCTTGATGTAGCCTAATTTCTTACCTTACTTAGTTCCTTAGTCTTAACTTACATAGAGTAATCTAGAGTCTTTGATAACTTAGTTTCTTTTTTTATTGTTCTTGTTTGAAATTGTAGCATAACCAAATCAAACCCAACTTTAAACCATCAAACCCTAGACTCCTCTTTAGGAACATCAATAACACAAACCAAGCTCTAGTGCCCCCTCTATCCCTGAGGATCGACCCTAATCTTACCACTAGCCTATACTATAACACGACCGTGTGCGCTTGTGGGTACGTGTGATTAGTTGAGCTTGTGTGTTGGACTAGGTCCATATACAAATTTTGAGAGATTCATGTGTTTTTTCTTAGGGTTTCCTCTAGCCACCTTTAGTTGGTTAGTTTTTGGTCTTTATAAGATCACACCAGTGGCGACATTCTTCTCCTTGATGGTCATGACACCTACTTCTTTGAGGGCCGAATTGCACCTTGGTTTGGTCAAGATGTTTCCCTTTTCCCTTGGTCGGTCATGACATAGCTTGGTCTTGAGTTAATCCTTTTTCGCGGTTCGAGATGATCCTTTTTCTTGGGTTGTGACATGCTTCCTTCGGTGGGTAAAACCCTAACTTTAGCTAGTCGTGGCTTGGTTGCTACTGGGTCGAGACATGGTAAACCCTTTGGTGGGTCGCAGTCATGACATGAAGGAGGTTGGCTGCAGTAGTGATGTTGGGTTTTATGGTTGGAGTAGGCAGTAGTAACAAAAAATATAACTTGACCATAAACCCATAACCAGTTGATCGCATCAATATCTATGTAATGGGAAGGATGGTTTTAGCGAGTTATACATGGTCCTGAGACTTGATCAGTGAATGTACCTCAAAACAAGTGCATTCTTCAACCACATGTCTTTGACGACATCTTTGCAGCTCATGTTCTTGACCCGAACTATAGTTGACTGTCATCCTCTTGCGAGGAAGAAGTATCACACCTCTATATATAGTCCACACGGACCACCAGGAACACTAGTCATCTTGAATAATGGACTAGAATGAGTTGTCCCCCCTTCTGTCGGCGTACTAGTCACCGATACATTCTCCCACCACTGGTTGCTTTTTTGCAGTTGTCTTTCTCTCACCGTTCCTCCCTGGACAGGTAGAACTTGCTTGGGCTCTCTCAATTACCAAAACCAGAGAAAACAACAACATTGCAGAGCAATTGATGTTCTGAGTTGTGTCTCTAGAGAAGCCCCTTGTACCCCTCTATTCATAGTAGAGGGTAGGGTCAGGGTTCCCAGTCTGTACGGGAGTAGAAGGGTCCATAATTTCCATGAAAAATTTTCATTGTGACAGGAAAACCATTCGTTTCATAACTGAAACGGTCATTTGGCAAGGTGAGCCATTCAGTTCACTAATGAACCAGTCAGTTGGGAGTGTGAGCTGATCAATTCACCCTGTGAACCGGTCATTTCACTTCCCAAACTTGCCTGAAATTGACTTTCCTTGTTTGTTTCTAATTAACGCAAAGATTAATTCTTGTCCCAATTGAATTGAACAAGTGAAACAAAAAACTTTTCTCACAAACTGGGACAATTAAACACTACTCATTTGGTATAGGTGAACCGATCAGTTCACCAGAGTGAATCGGTCATCTCACTGACCATGAGTCGATCGGTTCACCCAGTGAACCGGTCGGTTGGTGTTCCAGATGGTGCAGAACACAGTCAATTCAATTCTCAATCAATTTGACACTCTAATCAATTGGTTAAACATTTGAACTTGATGATTCTAAGATAAGTCTATTGATTGAATGTTTGATTGAGTACCTAAACACTTTAGTAAGAAATCCAAACATCATTCATGGATAAATTCCTATTCGAGGTTAATCCTTTGTGTGTGACCCTATAGGTCCCATTTCATGTTGGCAGTGAATGTCCATAACTAGATTATGACATCACAAGAAAAGAGTGGTACCTAGTCACACATTAGTGCTACACAAGTGAAAAGGAAAGTTGGATAACAACTTTCAATCCTACAGTCTATGATTGGTGTTATAGTGAATGCATAATTCCTTTGTCTCTAATATCTTGAATGAACTCAACACATGGAGTCATCATCCTTTGAACTTTCATTCATGTTTCTTGAACTAGAGTAGACTGTCTGAGATATGTGTGACATCAATATCATATATTGATTCACATGTGCATGCACATGCCTTTCTCAGTCTCACTTATCAAGTGGCTTGGACATTATACTCTCTTAGGAGGGACAAATCCCATATCTATCACTCACATTCTATCTCATGCATCAAAGCTACCTAATCATCACTGTTATAACAAGCCATGTTTCAAAACTGTGTTTGATGATGTCAAAGTGAACTAAATCACATTCAACGAGTGTAGTGATTTCAGGTCTAAGAATCACAATCACCACCATCACTATGAGAGATGATTCTGACTACCATGTCATGGTTCCATGTGTCGCACTCATGGTGGGTCTATATGATACACTATTCTCCAACATGTATCTGTGTGGTTGGTTTGATATCATATATCATGACTAATGAGATCCTATCATCAACCAACACACACTCTAGTCTTGATGTGTCATTATTGTATATCAACCTTCCACAATGACATCTGACTAGGGACATAACAAGAATGTACATACTCTTAGCGTTTGTATGATCTCATTGTTCAGGTCCTCAACCTGAAGACATACGTCATTGAGTATTGTCATTTTTTAGACATTCATTTTGCTCCATCATTTATCTCATAATTGATTGAGCTAGAATAAATTGGAAGCTTTCCTTTGATGTTTATTAAATCAATCAAAACATATGCCAATACAATCATCATATGATTGGATTTATGGGCATACATACCTACAAGTGACACCATCTGTGATGGTGGCCGCGACTCATGTGTGGTGGTGGTTGTGACATACATGAGTGCTAGATGGTTGAGTCACACACTTGAACACTTCATCAATGCATTTGTATGTGTAATGACTGAAGTATGTATGATCCATGTGTAGTACTATGTGGATGGTTGTTTTCTTTAGCATAAAGATGATCCTGAACTCTAAAGTATTCTAGGTATGTGGGAGATGTCCCTCCTGGGGCTTATTGTTTTATACATCTATAGAACCCTAATTGGCTAAGATTGGATCCCTAACCCTAATGTTGAATTATGTGTTTACTTTCTCTTTCATGAGATGTTTATCATGTAGAATATTTTCTCTCTCGTGTTTATAAGCCCCTAACCTTGAGGTAATATGTATGCAATGGCTTGTGTATGTTATGGTGGTGATTATATGATATAGGGTGGTGATTTTGCACATCGATGAGGCATAATATGCAAGGCTTAATGTGATAGGTCCTATGACCTAGTGATGGCTTGATAGATATTGAGAGATGATATCCTCAAGTGATGTGAATAAGGGATTTTTATCACACGGTGATGTGTGACATTGATGGTGGCCTTGTGAATGGCATAGCAATGAGTATCATGTGGCGATTGTGTGATAAGTTCACACCTTATACGCTTTATATCTTCTGAAGTTGCAACACACCCTTATTCTTGTAGAGTTTGTTTTAGCTTATATGTTGTAACATGATTGATGCTAAAAGTCACCCAATCGGCTAACTAATCAAGTGAAACCTAATCATATAGTTTCCCTATGCCATAGATCCATTATAGTGTCATATTTATTTACTGGATTGGTGAAATGAGCATAATTCAACACACATATTTTTTAATATGCCAGCTACAAGTTGAGTATATCCTTGCGTCCTTAATTACATGTTGTGTGAGACGGCCATGCCTGAGCTGATATCCATGTGATATGGATGGCCATGCGTGAGCCAGTCCTTCTTTTAAGAATGTCCATGCATGAGCTTATTCTTCTAGCACTATTACTTATAACAAGGTGGGCTAGGTTTTTATATATGGATAGCCATGCATAAGATGATCCTTGTACTGACTATATGTCACACTTTTGAAGTTGAATGATATGTCTCTGTGGTATTCTCTTAAGTTGACCAAGAGGTGTTGGAGAGGTCGTGGATTCCAGCTCTTCCATGGACCTTATATGGAACTGATTTTGACTTAGTAGTGGTCATTTGAATTTGGGTGGTATGACTCAAATCCTTGGGTCATAATAAAAGACATAACATAGCTGTGTAGTATATATATATATGCTTAGGTGACATACCTCTCACATTGGTTGAGCTTTTCCTTGTCTTTTTACTGATATCTTGAATTATAAGATGGTAAGAGAAGTCAACTATTATACATGTTCTTCATATTCCTTTTTAGAATATAAATTGATCTACTCCTTTGTGGTGGCTACCTAATCTTGTTAGTTTACTTTTCTGGTTATATGCATATCATTTAGTTCAATCTGTTGATCTTGTTAGTATATTGTTTTACCTACTTAGTTTCTCTATGCTTTAATAGTGTTGGTGGAGAATTATATCTCTTGTTGGGACATTTGGTCTCACCTCATGGGTTTCCACATCTTTTAGGTGACCGTGCGTGAAGAGGTAGAGGTTTTGTAGCTGAGGAAGAGTAGTAGCAAGAGCAGTAGCTGGTAGGTCTGGATGTGCTGCTAGTCTTTTGGTGTTAGAGTCCTAGAGTCATCCATTTACACTCAGGTCATTTGGATGTTTTCTTTTGAGATTTTTTGTGGTTATGTGATCGATACAAGGTTTTTGGATTATATATGTGGAATATGTATCTTGTGTAATAGGTTGATGACATGAACATTGACCTACATCGATGCAAGCACCATGTGATATGTTATATGCTTCATGTGGTAGGGTTGTGGACTCATATGTAATAAGTTTTTGGCTTATGGTGCTTTAATGAAATCAATTTTAATTACTTGTGTTTCCTGGTAATCCGCTTTCTTAGTGTTATTTTCGTGTTTGGTTTTGAGTAATCTTGTTTTGTGACGTGACATGGCGTGTCAGTTTGGTTGGTTAGTATCAGAACTTTAGGTTCATTGAGTCTATAGGGATGTAGGACTAGGATTTGTGTCTATTCTATTATCCTCCAATCCATCTTATAGTGACTTCTGCTTATGTAGAAGAAGAAGAAGTGTAGAAAATATGGCTAGAGTACACGAATAACACATTGCAAAGAGCAGTGTTGCTGCACCCGGTGGTGGTGCGAGGGCTCAGACAAGAGAAGATTGGGTGCCTGATGAGCCCCAATTTGAACTGACTATAGTAGAGAACCCTTCCTTCCAGTATCTATTTGGGCAGTTTGTGGCGACGATGATGCACATGGCAGATAGGATTCCTTCCCCGCATCCTAGGGTAGCTATCTCTAGTGTCGAATCTCTAGGAGTGGGGAAGGCCTTTGAGAAGATGAGACATGTTGGTGTTGTGGAGTATGCCAGTACGACTGATCCAACAGATGTTGATCTTTGGCTGACGGAGTTGGAAAAGGTTTTCAAGATCCTTAATATCCATGAGGCTAATAAGGTGAAGCACGCAGTGTATCTCCTAAAGGGGGGTGTTGGCCACTGGTGAGCCATTGATGAGGATAAATGACTAGGTGTTGATATCAGTTGGGAGGAGTTCAAATGAGAGTTTGTTAGTAGGTACTTACCAAAAACCTATCTAGATGAGAAGATCAATTAGTTTGAGCAGATCTTGTAGGGATCCATGTCGATCAAAGCGTATGAAGAAAAGTTTATGGAGTTGGTTGAGGTTTTATCCTCACATGGTGTCAACAGATAAGGAAAGGATTCGACATTTTGAGAAGTGTCTGAATGGTGAGTTGGCGATGGCGGTTGCAGTGTTCGAGAATCATGAGAAGCTTACAATGTTTGTGAAGTCCATCTGGAGGATTGAATGGTATGTGGTTGAGAAGAGGGAAAAGAATGCCAAGAAGAGACCGGTACAGTTTTAAGGGCAGTCATCGGGAGGCTTTAAGAAGCCAAGGTTTTCTACACCACTAGCACAATAGAGGTCCCATGCACTGACATAGTAGTCTCCCAGCAAGGGTAGTGGGCATAGTCTTCCACCAGTAGGAGCTCAGAGTGTAGCATCAATATTGCTGATAGGCCCGTCTAGGCTATGATATGATAGCAGGACATGCTACAAGTGTAGATAGGTTGGGCATACAAAGTTATTCTACCTTGTGAAGGATGAATAAGTCACCCAACAACTAAGGTAGAGCTAGTAGGGCTCGTAGAGACAACAGTTTAGTGGCATTCAAGGCGACGTGGACAAGCGTCTCAAGACGGTTCTCAGGACATGCCAACAGAAGAAGAGTGTGGCAACAGGTGAAGACTAGATTCTATGCTATGATTCAACTTGAAGGAGTGGTCAACCTAAAAGTAGTGATAGGTTAGATGGAGTTATTTCATTCTGATTTGTTTTCTTCTTGCTTTATATCTATTTTGGTTCATCTGGGTGTGACACACCCTTTTGTCATTTGAGAAGTGATCTATACTTGTACTTTTCCTGTGAGCGGTAGATAGGATATTATTTGTTTAGAAACCCCATTAGTTGGTTATGTAGAGTTGCGGGAGGTGTTTCCTTCATATTTCCTTTCTTTCTCAGGGCATAGCATTCAAGTGGATCTGTTACCACTTGACATGCATGGATTTTATGTGATCCTTGGAATGGATACATTGGAGAAGTATCAAGTGGTCTTGGATTGTAGTTCCAAGGTGGCGACATTTGTAGACAGTGACATGATGTGGATCTTCCAAGGTGATAGGAAGATTCTCCCTACCTATTTGATGTTAGTGATGGTAGCTGGGAAGTTGATGAGATAGGGTTGTGATACGTTCTTAGTGCATGTGGTGGATACCAAGGCAAGGAATCTGAGTATCCAGGAGGTGTCAGTTGTTAGAGAGTTTGAGAATGTGTTCCCAGACGAGTACCTAGGTGTTCTCCCTATCACAAAGATCAAATTTTGAGATCAATCTAATCACGGGCACACAACTGAGGATGGCGTCAGTAGAGATGGTGAAGTTGAGGAAATAGTTGTAAGAGCTGCTTGAGAAGGGTTTCATTAGATAGAGTACATCATTGTGGGGTGATATTGTGTTGTTCATGAAGAAGAAATATGGATCCATGAAGTTTTGTACAGACTATAGGTCGAGCAGCAACAAGAACAATAGCTGATAAGGTTGGATGTGTTGCTAGTCTTTTGGTGTTAGAGTCCTAGAGTCGTGCCTGTGCATTCAAGTCCTTGGGGTGTTTTCTTTTGAGATATTTTGTGGTTATGTGATCGATATGAGGTTTTTGTCTTGTATATATGTGGAATGTGTATCTTGTGTAACAGGTTCATGATGGGAACATTGACCTACATTGATGTAAGCACCATGTGATATGTTACGTGTTGCATGTTGCAGGCTTGGGGACTCATATGTAATGAGTGTTTGGCTTATGGTGCTTTAATGAACTCGGTTTTAATTACATGTGTTTTCTGGTTATCTTCTTGCTTAGTGTTATCCGCATTTTGTTTTGAGTGATCTCCCTTTGTGATTGGACGAGGTGTGTCATCAGTGGATACAAATCCAAAGATCTGTGATATTGAACATGTTTTGTGAGTGGAATAAGACCTTCTAGACATGATTTACAACATACAAGTTCAAACTAATACTTTTCCATTATTAAATCTTATTCTATGATAGCTCACATGAATTTTATAAATTTGTTCAATGATTTCTAGTAGTAAAACTACTTATTTAGTTGTAATTGGTGATGTGATTTCATGTCAAAAGTTTGTTGTGTGAGTTGGTATGCAAGGTAGGTGATGAAATGGTGGATTTAGAAGCACCAGAGAAGGTCATGTTAACCCTACTCTAGATCTAAAGGACTGAATGATGAATTATGAGAATTATGAAAGTAGCTATATAGTTACATGGCTTCTGTGTTTAATGATAAATGCTCAATTGTTGAAAGTAGGGTAATGATCAGAAATGATGATGAATTTATAAGATTGGATTAAATATCATGAGATGATATATGCCCTAGATATTGTAGAATCCTTCATGAGAAGGAATGTGTTGTGAGGAGGAAATGTGCTTCCCGACTGGAGGCAGTTCATATCGAGGTTAGCCAGAACATACCAGGTAGGGTGTGGGGTTCTAGGCCAATGAGGATAGACACTATATGATTGTGAGGTAACCAACATCAATCGGGGAGCCAGTGGCACCTATGTTGTAGAAAAATGGCAATCTTTTGTAGGGCCACTAATGTTGAATAAGCCAGAGTGTTGTAACTCTCTTCTTTAGTACCCATGTTTAGAGGAGGAGTCTAGATATCCAACCGCTCCAATTAGTCATCGAGAGACAGATGTGGCGATGCCCGTTGTAGACGTAGTGGTTGATATTAAAGACCTAAGATCCTTGGCATGCTTCTACGTCTTGTATAGTGAAATTGTAGGTTGTTGTGATGCTTTCAAATGTTTTGGTACACTTCATGTGGGTCCTGATGCAAGTAGTAATTAGATTGAAAAACCCAATAGTTAGTGGTCTACTATAATAAGTTGTTTACACATTCTTGCTACTTGGATTAATGGTCAAGATTTGGATTATCTTTTCCTAACTACAAGTCTCTTTAAACTTCTTATTATGGTTTCTTGTTGATTTTCTAAGCATTGAGCCAGTAGACCATCAACCTACTCAAACATTTTTCATGTAAATGATCAACTCCATCAAAAGCGTGGAAGCCATATTTTGTCATGAATAAAGCAGATTGTGTTGTGAAGAAGTAATTATCTTAGTTAGTTGGTCTCTTATCCTTCTTCTAGATACTGGGAATAAGAGAGTGAGAAAATAGAAAAGTTGTAAATAGTTCTACTTGATGTATATTAAGTGAAATCTATTTCTTTTATGTAAAAAGTCAAACTCTATTGTATCTTTTCATGCTATGTTTTATTGAGATGTTATTAGGTTGTTAAATGATCTATCTATATATTTGAGAAAGAAGAAAAATGTGTGGATGATTTTTAGTAAGTGATTCGAAGAGGATGGGTTAGTTTTATCCCTCTTTGGCGGACCCTAAACCTGGTTGATGGGTTCTGGTCACATCACTTTTCATAGGCCTAGATGATTTGTTTGATTCGATAGTAGTATCTAGTAGTCCCAATCACCTTATATAATCATTTATATCACTTAGAATCTCTTTATTGCTCTGACGTCTACACATGTGTTTAGTATGTGCTCTTAGGTTGTGTCATACTGCACAGTGACTCTAATATTTTCATAATAAATCTTCACTACATCTTAAATGGATGGAACCACCCCAAGTTCACTAATGAAATTCTGGAACCAACTACCTCCTTTTCTACATATAATGTACAATATACTCCGCCAATGTCTCTTTCATGGATCTCTTCCATATAACAGTAAAGTAAAACAAAAATCCTAATTGTGATCAATTATTGTCCTTGTCAATTTGGATACTAGCATTGTTGTAATCTAGCATAAATAAATCTTCCTCACCTCCATATTTTAAATATTTTTCCTTAATTCTTCTTAATTACTTTAGGATATTCTTTACAACAACTGAGTGACCTTCTCTTCAATCGAAATGATATATTCTTGTTGTGACCAAGGAATATATTACAAATGGGTCGGTAAACAACACTACATACATGATACATCTAATTCTAGAGGCATATGAGATTTTCTCATGCATGCCCATTCTTCCAAAGAGATAGGGCATTGGGATTTTAAGAGACAAATTCCCTAGTACATAGGTAATTTGCCTCTCATACAATCATGTATGTTTAATGTCTTCAATATTTTATCAATGTACATACTTTATCATCGAGATATATATAAGATCTTGAATACAATATAGGATGCATCATCAAAGTTTTTCATATAGAAGGTAATTCTCAACCATTTCTTAAACAATTGTAGAGTAGGCTTGTCATATCACATCAACATTATTTCATATACATATGACATGAGAATTAAACTTATTCTTCCACTAACATTCTTGTAAATACAAGATTTGTGCCCTTTTTTGATACAAAAAAACTATTTTTTTTTCTCATCAAAACTAAGATTCCAGATTTTCAATGCTTGTTCTAATTCATATGTTGACCTTTGTAGCATAGAAAATTTATTTTCTTAATTCTAAGTTATTAAACCTTTGGGTTGTATCATGTACACATACTCAAGAAGGTTCTTATTAAGGAATGTGTTTTTAACATCCATATTCCAAATTACACAATCATGTAATCTACAATGGCAAGCATGATGTTGATGGATTTAACCATGAAAATTGATGATAAAATTTGTCATAGTTAACACCTTGAATTTATTTTGCAATGGAAAGTTCTTTATCAATTTGTACATTATCATCCATGTCAGTCTTTTTCCTGAATACCATTTTCACCCTATCGATTTTATCCTTCAGGTGCATCCACCAAAGTCCATACATTTTTGCATACATGGATTCCATGTCATATTTCCTAAAGTTTGGTCCATCTGTAATCTCATTGTACATTTTTAGCTGATCGTCATTTATGAACAAAAAATATCTAACTTGATCATGAGAAATCCAAATACGTTCAGATCTTGAAGTGTCCTAATTGAAATTCAAGGTTCTTGTTCTACATGGGAAAGCTTTAGATTCTATTGTGCATTGTGGCTCTCTTTTTTCTGCACTTCCTCCATAGGCTCAATGTTACTTGTTAGCCTTGAACTTATTTGAGATCTCTTTTTCTCCCACTACATCAGTTGGAAATAAATTTTGTTTCAAGGTATATTTTTGGGACCTCTCTTTTGATCAACATTAATGGCAACATTTAGAGGGAAACCCAAACATTAAACCCAAATTTTGAAGGAAAACAACTAATTCTCGAAAAATACAATTAACACAATATACAAAAAGATTTCATTGAAACTCATAAACCACTGTCACATTACCACAGACCTTGTTCAACTTTACTAAAGTCATAATTAAATCTTATTTCTCATATGTGATTTAGTTTACAACAACTACATGTACATAAAAGAATAAAATCTATCTATAACTTGACCCGAGAAAGAGAGATTGCATGGACATTCTAGTCTAGATTATTCTATTTAGATTTTTTTTTCACGACCTCTCCGATGGATAGAATTATACTCAAAAACATATGAAACAACCTCATTAGAATCATATAGAGCCCTAGTGATTGGATACCTCCCACTCAAGCTAGGTACATGCATTACCATAACTTTAAATATCTTGATCTTATAAGAAACTTGAAGATATTGCTATGTATAATAGATAATTGTTGCATTTAGCACATCCATTTTATGACAATAATCCAATCAATAAGATAAGTGATTCAATTAGGAAAAATCCAACTTAAAAAAAATTCTTTAAGAGCTTGCACATGAACAAGTTAACAAATACTACTTACTGCATAATGACAATCTCTTTGGTACGAGTAATAATTCAAGATCTAAACAATTAGAATCAACATATAACAACAACATTATCCTTGTGATACCCCATCAGCCAGACCATGAACAAATCATGTAGTCCTAAAGTTGAATTTCACATAAGACATGTCTAGCTAACAAGACCTGTTCAAATAAGTGGTATATACAAATCATATTCAGAGTGGATTTTCAATCCCAATATCATACACTTGTCAACATAAGGTCAGTTCCAAAGTAGACAAATATGAATAAGTAAATAGATTATCTTCATAAAAGAATGATTAATTTCCACAACAAGAAATTTAATCAAAAACCGTAGGTCTATCAACTACCAATAAAAGGCATGTAATAAACATTCAACTCATATTCTACACAGCTAGTCAATTTTTATTCATTTACTCAGAAATTATTTGGCTTATACCTCAGTAAATAGATTTCACCACGCCTAATTCTTGTGTGAGTGACTCACTATCTTAGGATTTATCTTTTCACCCTAATACATCAATAATAGACCTTGGTCCACCACACAGTTCCATAAAGAGGCTTATATCCTCATCTCGTGTATGAGATAGGAACAAAATAACAACATATAAGTATATTACATATCATCATATTTCACATGTTTTACAACTTTCATTTCATTAGACTCTATTCGTCATGGATATAGATTTTGGGTTCAGAATCAAACTACATGACTCATCTCTAAGTCCTCGTAGTCTAACCTTCAAGGTCTCGATCCACACTCCAAAAACTCTTCTCATAATTCTTTGATTACTACAATGAGATATGTTTCATTTTCCCAGTATGGATCTAAGGAGAAACTCATGGTGCTTAGAGCATCTAATTAGACATGTCATCATTTCACTTATTATTAATCCTTTTTACTCATTTTAAATAATATCAAAAGCATCAATTATCATGTGTATATTCTCATTCAACTAGAATGACATCAAGTAGATTAGGATTAAAACGAAATATGGTCATTAAATTAAGAATTAAAACAATCTTTGATTTACCTTACTCATTTTAACATTATTTCATATGATCTATCAATAGTGGGTTATCATCCGAAGACATCATCTCATCACCCAACATTTCCCCTAATCAATGTAATCCAATCTCAACATATTTCTTATCAATTTATTCCATGTCTATATTCTCATCAAGTATTCACATATATATTACAACTAGAAACAAGATAAGAATATATGCATCTTATATGATCCACAAGGCTTAGAAAATTCTTATCATACGACATATACTTATTACATCCAAAATAATAAATGTAATTAAATTTCAAACATAAATGTGCATAAGACTTAATTCTCCTCTTCTATTATCTACCATTTTTTAGTTAGGGTTACTAATAAGCACATGTATGATTCTCATTTTAAGTCCACAAGAATAGACCTTTCTCAGAATACATGTCTGCAAACATATAATTACAATCTGGGAATAAATTATTCTAATTGATTGACATCCTTGAACCTTATCTTTTTATTGATTTGAACTATACTTATATGCATTGCTAATCCCTCATTTGAGTTCATTATTCATTAGAGTTGCATAGGTCATCATATTAGGGTCAGAGTTAGATTATTAGATCCATCTACTCATTTTTATCATCTTCCCTTCATTTCATATTTATTAGTCTCGACTTCCTTCATTTCATGCTCACTACTACTGTTAGAATGTATCATTCCAAATTTAATATTGCACAAACTTTCTCTCTCACTAAAATCATTATAGTCTGATTTTAGTGTATTCCATTTCAACCCAGATATACGTGAAGTAAATAGATAAAAGACTCCCTCATACTTAATTAATCAATATTTCATTCATTACATATCATCACAATTCACATCACCTTTGTCCATTTCTTGTTCTGCATCTAGATACACATACTAAGTCATTTAACCCATAATGGCATTTTGATAAATAAAAACAATTCTTTTGTTCCTTATGAAACTCTCAATTTTGAAGGTACAACTAATCAGGTTACTTCCTCTTGCCTCTAAATCTCTAGTCAACATTTTAATTTATTATTATTTGTCTAGTATAAAAAACATGGATCCATGTGGGGTTTACTCGTTATTCCATGTATTATAATTGAATAGATTCATTAGATCTAGATCATTTTAATAATACTTATTATATTCTGATAAGTATTAATATATTGAATTGAGCATTTCTTCACGTTTGCAAGATTATGTACAGTTTCAAGCTTTATCCTCATCTTGCCCAAATTTTACTTTTCTAGGGTTTTCAATAATTCATCTAAGTTGAATAAATCATAAAAACCTTATTATTCAATAATCTCATCGTGGTGCACAATTTTGCATTAAGAATATTGACACACATGGAGCCCTAGTATCCATTTTTACATAGTTCATTCATCAATCATAAGTATGCACTCATTTTTTGGTAGTTCTTCTTTGCAAACTTTTTCCAGTGTTGAGATTCTTACAAACCACCACACAAAATCGGCATACCAAGTAAACAAAGCCTGAGAAATTCAAAGATAATAAATCTTGGCATTTTGAGCGAAAGTAAATTGAGTCTTTGATTTGCAAGAAGGACACAGACCACTAAATTTTAGCGCGAGCTTCACTAGGCCATTTCTAATCCTATTCCCGATGGGAAAGTTTTACCTTAAGTGAAGTGGCTAGGCTCAGATCTTGATCTGATTTCTCTCACTTCGCTTGAGCTACACCATTCCTCTCACATCGCTCGAGCTACTGCATCCCTCTTTGGGACTCTGAACGAATGTGTTCATCTATAGCCTATTCTACTAGCCTTTATTTCACAAGGAGAATGTTGGCAAACATCCTTACCTTCTATGTGCAGATTCTATTCCTATTCATTGACTATTGAATCAAACTCCCCCAATAACTAGCTAGCAGCAATAAGTCCAATGAAAAAGGCACAAACAACCTCTTCTATTCCCCAAGTCCCCCATCTCGCTTCCTAGAAAGCCATTCTTGCATTCGGGATTCCTTGAATACGCCATTACTTAGTGAATGAGGGACATTGCAGACTTGAAACTACTTCGATTTCTTGTTCATTGATCTTTCTTGGGGGAATCAGAGGTCTCGAGCATTTGATTCCCCCTGTTTTGTCTTGATCAATCTCAAGTCAAGGTGGAGGAATCTATGAGTACCGATGAAGGGCAGTGGGACAAAGAGTTTCTAGCGAGATGGTTTTTGGACCCTGTTGTAAAACAAATATCCTACCGCTTGGCACTAACTTTCCCCCTCCCTTTTTCATAACAACATAAAGCATAAGTAAGACCAAACTAAGAGTTCGGAGCATAGACACATATTAATCAGTGAATGATAAATAGATCTTTCCCACCTTCATCATAATCAATAGAATGATGGAAAATTGGTCAAGTGGGCTATCTCCAATCTGCCTCCTGCATGCGGCAACGATTCTTGCTAATTCCCCACCATTTTGGGGTCAACCCTCCATGAAACTAGGTTGCAAAAAAAGGAATCTTCCCCAGATCATCTCATATAAGTTGTTCCCCTGACCCTCATTCTGTTGGCCCCTTAAGAAATCTAAGAAATATTCCACTCCCAAAGAAGGAGTGGTAGAGGATGTGTCCCATTCGGGTACCCTCTCCATTACCATATAGGAGATTCTTATGATTGATCATTGGGGGGGACGAGCCCTTCCTCTACCATTAAGACCATCCAGACATCCCACAAAATTTTCCTCAATTGTTATGAGAATCACCTTAGGTGCCTCCTCCCCTGCAGGTTTGACGCACTCCACCAACTCCATGTTGGAGTATAGAGCGAATATAAAAATGACAACAAAAACCACAAAATCTTTTGTTCATCTTTTTTTTGGTATGTTGCACCATATTTGGATCTTCCCCTTCTTTTATCTGAAATTCCCAATAAATCATTGACCCCCTGAATACAATGGGATTTCACACCAATCAAATCACAACTCAAAAGTGGTATCCAAACCCTCATGAACCCCCTAACGCCAGCTCAAACATATTTTATGATGGCCAATGACTATTAAGTGTAAGCAGGAGAATGAATCTCTCTTGTCACGATCGAGTGATGAAGTAGCTTGACCGTACCGGAGAGGAAATTAAGCTTGAGCAATAGGGAGAGGGGGACCGCTGTCTGAAAGGTCTGAAGTCGGAGGACTTGATACCTACTATATTTTGGAGGTACCACACTAACATACTACCCCTTCCTAATGGTCCTTTGAAACTCATCCAGATCCCGTTGGTACTTGATTCCCACAATAACAAATAGCATAACAGACATGCTTGGCCTATCGGACACCTGATGACCACTGTTCACCTCGGGAGTGGATGAATCGTAGTATCAATGAGTAAGCCTCCAAAACAGAACATGGATTCCACCGTGCGACATTGAGAAAGATGTATAATTTAATACTTTCTATGGAAATCTGAACTGGGTTGAAATAGTTCATCGAAGCGTTCCTCCACCCCATACGTGTTAGGAAATGATTTGTTGGTCAGAACCCAGAGAAAGGGACATTTTTGTTAGCACGGGCCTTAACAGAAAATAGTAGAGAGATGATGAAAATGATCATTTCCAACCCTCATCATCTTCAAGTCTTCTAAGACTCACTGCCAGGTGAGACTCGGGCAGAGGCGCGAGACTGATTCCCACAATTTTTTGTTGTAATGATATTTGAACATCCATTAGTGCTTCTCACCTCTCATCTACTTGACCCTTCACATGGAGGGCCATAGCATGGCACTGGCTTCCGGTCGAGGAACAAATCGAGCGAAGGGAGAGGAATTAAGTGGATAAACCTTGAGGGAGAGGAACAAATTGAGCGAAGGGAGAGGAACTAAGTGGATCGACCTTCAGGGAGAGGAACAAATCGAGTGAAGGGATTGATTCATTGGCTCTTTTGAATCAAACCCTCCATGCAAATCCTAGATAGAGAAATTTCCATCACAAACCCTCATACTAATCCTTATGTATATGTGATGTTAAATTTTAGTAAGATTCAATAAAACACTTGTGTAATTCATTCTAATATGATTTATATATGTCAAGTAAATTTTCAAGAATATCATTTAATTCACTAATTCTTGGCAATATTCATATAAAACAACATAGTTATACATCCACTGGATTTATAACTTTAGTCAATGGATCAAGAACTAGACAAACATGAAAAAATGAGAAGGATCTAAATAAATAACATTTATCTTTCAAAAATCATCCCAATTGATTACCCAATTGCATACAAATATTAGTTATGATCTTTAATATTTTAGCCAGATAGAAATAGGCCTTCAACATAATTACAAAGCTTAAGAGAGAGATAAACAATCACTTAAAGCTCAAAGAACCTTAGAAATGTCCCATACAATTTTAATCTCTAGAAATTCATCAATGTTCTAGCAATTGAATAAATTTCTTCTTCGTCTCAACTCAGAAACCCTAGAAAAGGATAAGAGAAAGTAAGAAAGAGAAAAGATGGTGATTTGGTATTTTTTTAGTTCAAATCAGAGGGGATACGGAATCTAGACATAGGAGAGAAGATTCACCATGAAATAATTTCTAGATTTGAAGATGTTACATGAATTTGAAATCTATGTAAGTTCTTATACTAAAAAGAAAACCCTAATCTCTGCTTTAGGGTGTCGGCCAATTTTCTTATTGGTAACAACCCGATCAACCAACCATTCTTCTTAAATAAAAAGAAAACTAAAAAGATTTTTTATACTTGTTTGTAAATGTTCCAAGCACCTCAATTGATTTATATCATCAAGCTAACATCATATTATCTCTCGTAATCATGGTTCATGTCAAAGATATGAAATTTGAGAGAGGGAGAGATTAGGGCTTTGAAGGAAAAAATCTCCAGAAAGGCTAATTTGGTTGGTTAGTTAGGTTGTTACCAATAAGAAAATTGGCCGACACCACACTCTTTAAAACTCAAAAATCATCTAAATATCATGTAAATTTAACTTAGTAAATGAAGTTAAGTTACCAAGCTACAATAAAAATTTCACATTATTTGGAAGTACCACTTGTTAGGTTCTAGGGGAGGAAGAGATGGCAGTGGAAACAAAAAAAATTTCTCCCCAAACCCAAAACCCAAAGAGATCTCATCAACATCTATACATAGGAAGGATGGTTTGTAGAGGCATACCTTGTCCTGAGGATTTCTCGGTGACATAACCTTGCGGCGAGTGCAGTCTTCACCTCCAGTCTTGGATGGTGTATGTGCAGCTCCTGGTTGCACCCGGACTGTCAGATTGACGGTTGTCCTCTGAGTAGCAGAAATCTCCCACCTCTATAGTAGTCCACACGGAACACCGAGAACTCCAGTCATCCTGTCCTGCATGATACTGGAAGGAGTCATCCCATTCAGTCGGTGTACTAGTCACCGACGTGCTCTCCCATCACCAGTTGCCATCCTACAGTTGTCTTTCCCTTGTCGTGCCTCCCTAGTCGGGTAGCACCAGCTCGGTCTCTCCCGATTCACAACCGGAGTGGACAACTTTGCAGAGCAACTGGTGTTGTATGAGATGTTCTATCTGAGAAGCCCCCAGTACCCCTCTATATATAGGAGGGGTCAGGGTAAGGGTTCTCAGCCTCGGGTAATGTGGGACAAAAGTGTGAGTAGAGGGGTCCAAAATTTCCACAAATTTGATACAGTGCGATAGGTGAACCTGTCATTTCACAAATGGACCAATTGTTTGGGGACTGAACTGATTGGTTCATCTCATGAACTAGTCGTTTAGGGAGCTGAATCGGTCATTTCACTTCCCAAAGTAGTTTCCAATTGACTTTCCTCTTTTCATTTCCAATTAATCCAAAGATCAATACTTGTCCCAATGGAATTGTACAAGTGAAACAAAAATATTTTCTCACCAACCTAACTTTCCCAAACTGGCTCGTTTGGTCTAGCTGAATCGATCGATTCAACACTTGAATCGGTCGTCTCACTTGGCAGTGAAAGTCCATAACACTTATGACCTCACAAGCAAAGATTGGTGCCTAGTCGCACATCAGTGCTACCCAAGTGAAAAAGAAAGTTGGAGAACAACTTTCAATCCTACAATCCATGACTGGTGTATTTGTGAATGTATAATTCCTTTGTCATTGATATCCCGAATGAACTCAAGGCATGGAACAGTAATCCTTGCAATGTTCATTCACTTCCTTGATCTCAGAGCAGACTGGATGAGATATGTGTGACATCAATATCACATATTGATTCACACATCCATGTACATGCCATTCTCAGTCCTACTCATCAAGTGTCCATGGACATCAAACTCCCTCAAGAGGGACAAATCCCATATCTATCACTCACCCCTCAAAAGCCCCATGTGTCAAAGTCACCCAATCATCACCTTTATAACAATCTATATTTCAGGACTCCGTTTGATGATGTCAAACTGTACCCAACGACATGTGTTGAGTGTAGTAATTTTAGGTCATCACACTCACCACCATCACTGTGAGAGCTGACTGTGACTACCAAGTCATGGTTCCATGTGTCACTCTCACGGTGGGTCTGTCCAATACACTTGTTCTCTAACAAGTACCTATGTGCTTGGTTTGATATCACTATATCATGATGAATGAGATTCTATCATCAACCAACACACAATCTAGTCTTGTGTGTCATTGTTTTCTATCAACCTTCCACAATGACATTCAACTAGGGACATAACAAGAATGTACAAACTCTTAACATCCATATGATCTCATCGTTCAAGTCACGTACTTGAAAGGCATACGTCATTGAGTATTGTCATTCTCTAGACATTCAATCTGTTATGTCATTATCCCACAACTGACTGAACCAGAATGAATTGGAAGCTTGCCTTTGATGTTTATCAAATCAATGTTAATGTATCCCACCAATCATCCCATGATTGGATCTCAGGGCATACATACCAACATACTCCCACTTGCACTGCGAGCCAATCACCCTTGAATCATACTCTTAGTGATCTCCAAACATGTCCCACATGTTACTCTACTCTAGTGCTAATGCAGTGAGTTATGGCGACACTTTGCCTAAGTTGATATTATTGCATGTCTCACATCTCTTCACTGTAGATCTTACGTTTGAGATGGAGTTGTCGTAATATGCGATCCAATATTCCTTTGCTAACCTTTAGCCTCATTGAAAGACCAAGCATTCCTTACTTGTCATCAATGACCGAAATATCTATAAGTTCATCTTTATGAACTCCCAAATCCATATAGTATCCATTGCTATTCTCTAACATATGGATACTCGACATTTCCTTTTAAAACAGATTTATTGGAACGTTTTCATTTTTTAACACACATTCACTTTTATATATCCCATATATATTTTGCGATAAATTTTCTATCTTTTCTGGAAGTTTGCATCAGTGTAACTCTTTATAGTGAACCCTTCCTTATTTCCATAGAATCAGTACTTATCAAGTTCTCATGGTATTCCAATAACCCTTACTAGAACTAGATAGACATCCACTCATCATGTCCCACATATGAGTTATCAGGATGAGCATATCATATTGTCATAAATGCATTTTATTCTTGCTATGTCCATACATGCAAGATAACGGGATGATTACATACATGATAGATCAATATCTATTCTTTGTGTTCCCATTCTTCATAAGAATTGGGACACTTGGCTCTGGGATACTTACTCCATGTAACATGGACAAGTTTTCTCCCACTGAACTTGTGTATACTGAACCCTTCAGTACAGATTGACAATGTATGCTCTCTCTTTTCCAAGTCAAGAGGTTTTCGAGAACTATCTCTATAGGTCTCTATACCTATCACATAGGAAACATCTCTATCTTCCCAAAAGATAATTTCCACAAAGGATTCCATTCTAGAACATCTCATTCTTCATCATCATGTGGAATGTAAATACACTCCCACTAAATCACATCCCTTCTTTATCGTTGTCATATCAATCAAACCCTTTTACTATATTATCAAAGTAAAGATCCCTGCTCTGAGTTGCTTGTACTCAATCAATCACATTGATCAGTCCATTGTAACTTATAGACTTTATTTTCAATAATGGATTCATAAACCTTATAGATTGTCTCACGTACACATCCTTGACTTATTCCTCATAGGAATGCAGTTTTAATATCCATATGCCAAATCTCTTAGTCATTAAGTTGTAATCAACAAGCATGATCCTTCTCAAAATGTCATCCATGTGTCTTAATGCTTAAGACTAATTTGCACTTATGTATTTTATCCCAATGGGTGTGATACCACTAAGGTCATCTTATGGTTCACATGGAAGTCATTTAGGACCTTATGGTCATAAACCATAACTCAAAATCTGGTTCCTCAATATCATCTAGATTGTTGACTCATCATATGACCAACTCATCATATAGATATTTGAGGTGTATCTATTAAGGAATTTGAGAACTCACTACACTTTGTGATTCTTAATATCCTTTATTAGTGTAAGGTATTCTCTATTTAAGAAGAATTTAGTTATTTGATAATCATCCTCTAAATCGTTAGAGTATGACTCCTTTTTTATTTAGACATCACTATGCCTTAATCATGAGTTCTCTACGATACACTATCATAATCACTCATAAGATTCTCAAACATTTGGTTTAAGTATCTCATTCATTGATCACATCAATAATTACTACTTTTACCAAATTTGTACTTCATTCATGATCTTCTTGAACACTTCAATATATTCATATTGGTATTTCTCTAAACACCATTTGAAGTATTAACATTTGCTCCAATAGGTATGTTAATACATCATATGTATTATACCTAATAGGATAATCATTCTCCTACTACCACTAGTAAAGATTGATTTATCATGTCCAAGATATTCATGTCTCTTAATGGATCACAACCAAAAGAGTCTAGCTTTATCCATCAATATGGTACCAAAAATGAATTCCCATGATAATGCTAATTATTTGTTAGAGTTATCAATAACTTTTAGGTATCATTTTATCTTTTTCATACTAAGTACCACAAGATAAACAAGGCATTGCCATAAAAGATGACATCTTTAAAATTGAAACATCAACTTTATTAATAGCCATCCTTGTCACACAATATGCAAAATAAAGTGTTTATGTTTATTGGCAAATATGAAATAGCAGTTCATAACTCTATTACATTCCTTTAAGGCTGACAATAAACTAAAGTACTCCTATCTATGGCAGCAATATTTGCCCCATTTATTGAGTTCTTATCACTTTACATCTTGGTATCATATACCTCAAAAGTGTTACAAGTTTATTTCATGATACCTTCAGGTGGGGACGTCCATTGCCTCCTTCTTCTTCTTTTATTCTTCTCGATAGAGAGGACAACTCCTTTTCCATTGTCCTAGATTTGGACAATGGTGGCAATTGTCTCCCTTGGTCACACCTCCCTTGGCCTTGAGAGTTGAAGACGACTTGGGCTGTTGGCTAGCATCAGAATCCTTCTTAGCTTTTCCCTTGCCCTTGGACTTGCCTTTCTTTCTATTGATCGACATCATAGACTTAGGCTTCCCTTCTTCATATGTGCCTCGACTGTCCTTAACATTCCCAACAACTCTGTCAATGGCTTTTCAAAGTTGTTTATGTTGTAGTTCATCACAAACTGACTATAGGATTCTGGAAATGATTGCAGTATCACATCAGTAGCCAACTCTTAGCTTAGGGGAAATCCCAATCTTGTCAAGTTCTCTACATAACCAATCATCTTGAGCGTGTGAGGACCAACTAGATCTCCTTCTGTCATGATGCACTTAAATAGTGCCCTGGAGACATCATATCTCTCTTGTCGTGCTTGGTCTTGATACATGTTCTTGAGATGCTGAATCATCTCAATGACGTCCATGTTCTCATGTTGTATCTACAACTCATGCTTCATAGAGCACAACATCAAGCACTTCGCATCAATGGCATCTTCAGAATGCTTCTTAAAAGCATCCCTTTCTGCCTTTGGTGTGGTTGGAGCAGGTTCCTCTGGAGCTGGAGTATCCAGGACATAGAGCTTTCACTCTTGAGTGAGAACAATTCTCAATGTCCTAAACCACTCGTGGAAGTTAGTCCCATTCAGCTTGTCCTTCTCAAGGACCGATCACAATGAGAAGTAATTGTTGTTTGTGGCCATTTGTACTACAAAAGGAAATATATGCAATTTAGTCCAGAAACTCATTTTTTACTTATTTTATTGATTTGAAAAAGTTTTATGATATAATTAGGATTTTAATTAAATATTGCTCCCACTATTTTTGTTCAATTTGATATCCCTCACCATAAATTTGGAAGATTTTAGTATACAACCTTCTAGTGGGTCCAAGATCCATATTCCATCCAGTCATGAGTCAACTTTGGCTGATCGCCCATAATTAGACTATTTAGGTAGGCTACACTTGAAAATTGAATCCGATGCAACTCTCGGATGGATCTCATACAGAACTCTTTGCCATGGTCATCTTGTGCCTCTAGAGCTTAGACTCTCTAAGAATCACCAATTAAGTCTAACCCAAAAGCCGACACGATGAACATGCACCCTGCTTTGGCAGAACCTACATGTCCACCATCACACTTCCACGAGATAGACAATGCACCACACACTTTGGCGTAACCTATGCTTGGTCGATTAGGTTTTTCATGAGTGTCTCTAATGGAAAGAATCTAAGACTTAATATTAATTGAGGGATATGGTTTTTATATACATATACATATCCAATCACCACAATATATAGTATGTATCATATACATGCTATATCCCACAGAATTCATGTGAAAGGATAAAAGTGATGATTATGGCCATCCTAATGTGATTCCTCGAGCCAAGAGGAATCACGGTCATCTAGGTCCACATCACATGCAACTTTTACAAGATGAACTTTGTGCTTTGCCGTTCTGGGTTTGATCAACTCATCTCCATGATTGATTGACTCTCCATCAGGTCAGTCAGTTGGGTGCCACCAGCCGATCGACTGGCGCCTCTAGCCGATCAGTTCACTGGTCATTGTGCATCTCTTCAGGTCACCACCTACTCATCTCACTCCAAGAACTGGCCACCTTGGTCCTCAAGACGATCGTCTCACACCCAAGACGATCGTCTCGATCCTCCAGGTGTCTGTCGTTCTTTGTCATAATAGGAAATATAAAGTAATACTATTTACATTTGTGTTGGGAAACCCCAAGTTAAATTCGGGGGGAGCAAAGCTAGGAAATAATCTCGAGTTATCTCGAGTTACATCAGGAATAGGAGGTAGGGAATCGGTGTGCAGACCGAGATGCAAGAAACAACAATCAACCACACACAAATTTAGGGTTTATGGCCACAATCATGCTACAATCACCACAGAAACTGTTTAAGGGTGACGCGTATCGAATGCATTTATATACCATATCATATATGCATATGTAGGGATTTTGTGGATTTATATTGGACATGCATAAAGCCAATTAATTATTTGCATCGTATCCAATAAATAAAAGGCGACAAACCAAAAACCGATCATATCAATTATCCTAAAGTATAAAATGTTGACGTGGCTCTGATACCACTATTGGGTTTTAGGGGAGGTAGAGATGGCAATAGAAACAAAAAAAAATTCTCCCCAAACCCAAAACCCAAAGAGATATTGTCAACATCTATACGGTAGGAAGGATGGTTTCTAGAGGTGTACCTTGTCCCGAGGCTTTCTCAGCGACGTAACCTTACGGAGAGCGCGGTCTTCAGCTCCGCTCTTGGACGGGGTATGTGCTGCTCCTAGTCACACACAGACTGTCAGATAGATAACTATCCTCCGAGCGGAAGAAATATCATGCCTCTATAGTAGTCCACACAGACCACCAGAAACTCTAGTAGTCCTATCCTACAAGACACTGGAAGGATTCGTCCCCTTCTATCGACATGCTAGTCACTGACGTGCTCTCCCACCACCAGTTGTCATCCTATAATTGTCTTTCCCTCGTCGTGCCTCCCTAGTCAGGTAGCACCTGCTCGGTCTCTCCCGGTTCACAACTGGAGAGGACAACATTACAGAGCAACTGGTGTTGTCTAGGATGTTCTATCTGAGAAGCCCCCAGTACCCCTCTATATATAGGAGGGGTCAGGGTCAGGGTTTTCATCCCCGGGCAATGCAGGACTAAAGTGGGAGTGGAAGGGTCTGGAATTTTCAAGAATTTGATACACTGCAACAGGTGAACCAGTCATTTCACAAATGAACCGATCGTTTGGGGACTGAACTGATCAGTTCATCTCATGAACCAGTCATTTGGGGAGCTGAACCAATCGGTTGATTTATGAACCGGTCATTTCACTTCCTCGGGTAGTTCCCAATTGATTTTCCTCTTCCCATTTCCAATTAATCCAAAGATCAACACTTGTCCCAATCAAATCGTACAAGTGAAACGAAAATATTTTCTCACCAACCTAACTTTAATAACTGGCTTGTTTGGTCCAACTAAACCAATCGGTTCAACGGTTGAACCGGTCATCTCACTTGACCCTGAGTCGATTGGTTCAACAGTTTGAACCGGTCGGTTGGCAGTCCAAGTTGTACAGAAATTGGTCAATGCAGTTCTCAATCAATCTGACACCCAAATCAGTTAGTGCAACACTTAAACTTGGTGATTCTGAGTCAAGTCAATTGATTGAATGTTTAATTGAACTACTACACACATTTAGTAAACAATCTAAACATCATTCATGGATAAACTCCTCTTCCAGGTTAAATCCTATGTGTGTGACCCTACAAGCCCATTTCACTTTGGGAGTGAAAGTCCAAAACACTTATGACTTCACAAGAAAAGAGTGGTGCCTAGTCGCACATCAGTGCTACCCATGTGAAAAAGAAAGTTAGATAACAACTTTCAATCCTACAATCTGTGACTGGTGTTATAGTGAATGTATAGTTCCTTTGTCATGGATATCCCGAATGAACTCAAGGCATGGAATAATGATCCTTTCAACATTCATTCACTTCCTTGATCTCAGAGCAGACGGGATGAGATATGTGTGACATCAATATCACATATTGATTCACACATGCATGTGCATGCCTTTCTCAATCCTACTCATCAAGTGGCCATGGACATCAAACTCCCTCAGGAGGGACAAATCCCATATCTATCACTCACCCCTCAAAAGTCCCAATTGTCAAAGTCACCCAATCATCACCTTTATAACAATCTATATTTCAGGACTTTGTTTGATGATGTCAAAGTGTACCCAACGACATGTGTTGAGTGTAGTGATTTCAGGGCAAAGAATCACACTCACCACCATCACTGTGAGAGTTGATTGTGACTACCAAGTTATGGTTCCATGTGTCACTCTCATGGTGGGTTTGTCTGATATACTTGTTCTCTAACAAGTACCTATGTGCTTGGTTTGATATCTCTATATCATGACTAATGAGATTTTGTCATAAAATAATACATAATCAATCTTGTCTTGTGTGTCATTGTTGTCTATCAACCTACCACAGTGACATCTGACTAGGGACATAACAAGAATGTAAAAACTCTTAACATCCATATGATCTCATCCTTCAACTCACGTACTTGAAGGCATACATCATTGAGTATTGTCATTCACTAGACATTCAATCTGTTCTGTCATTATCTCACAACTGACTGAACCAGAATGAATTGGAAGCTTGACTTTGATGTTTATCAAATCAATCTTAATGTATCCCACCAATCATCCCATGATTGTCTCTCAGGGCATACATACCAACACCACTTAATAGGTAAAAGTCAGATACCAGACTGCTATATTTTAGCCTAAATGCATGGTCATATGAGATTATCTTGGGGAAACTCAACCGAGAAATAGGTCATAAAATATTCAAAAATGTTGATAATTTAAGATAACACCTATATTTGAGTTTATGCAAATTATATTCAAATTTTAAGAAAGTCAGAGTTAGATATAAACAATAGCCACATGGAGGATGTGATCATAAACTAGTATTGGGAACTCAACCTGAACGTAGGCGAGGAGGAGACGGAGCTGGTTGACTTCACCGATGGTACAGTGGAGGTCGACGACATGAAAGCATCCAGGATCCTAGCTGCAAATCTTCTCACAGAAAGGAATTTCAACTTCCCAGCACTGCAAAGAACTATGAGAATAGCTTGGAACCTAGCGAGAGGGGTCGATTTCAAGATGACCGAACACAACATCATCTTGATCGAGTTCGACTGAAAGAAAGACAAGGAAAAGGTCATGAAGGAGGGACCTTGGAACTTTGACAAAAGAGTTCTTCTGGTGAAGGAGGTCAACCCGGGTGACCAGCCATCAGAACTGAAGATTGAAGATTGCCCGTTGTTGGTCCGTTTCGACAACATCCCTATTGGCTACAGGTCCGTGGAAGCTATTGGGAAGCTAGCATCAAGAATTGGAACAGTTCTAGAGATAGAACCAGAAAGATCAGAATGGGCTAAGGCGAGAAGAGCAAGGATAGTCTTAAATATCCACAAACCTCTGAGGACGACACAAAAGATGAAGTGTGTGGATGGTAGTATTGTCGAGGTGGACCTGCGCTATGAAAAATTGTCGCATTTTTGCTTCCGGTGTGGTCTAATGGCGCACACGACCAGAGAATGCCCCTTGGACGACGACGAAGATCAAAGCAAAGAAGAGAAATGGGGCAGATGGGCCAGGGCGTCCCCTCGATGACAAGAGAGGCTTGAAAACCTGACCTTATCCTATGAGAAGTCTAGGAGGAATCTCTTTAACGACAGTAAAAGAGGGGGGGGGCAGGGGAATAAATACCATGGATAACAGGACAAAAGGAGAGGATGGGACCAAGGAGGAGAAACATAAGAAGAATACTAAAGGAAAGCAGGTCACGGGAGAAGATTTTGAACATGACCTAAGCGAGACAACACCAGTGCCCAAAGCAGGAAAAGAAGGTGGGTCTGAGTGCAGTAAAAGTGGGGAAGGGGTAGGTGAAGTTGCCTCAGTTATTGCCCCCGACAACAATATTGAATATATGGGAGGTATTCGAGAAAATGCCTAAAACAAAAAGCCTCATCCTTTGAGCAGTGGGAGCCTGAACGAGACAACTGACGGGGGACCAGCCAAACATAACAAAAAACACAAGGACAACACCGAGGATCCTAACCTGTGACCTGGTTGCATCCCTACCCCTGAAGGTGAACTAGGAGAGAAGATGGAGGAGGAAAGAACAGAAGGAAAAAAGATAAGTGAGAAGGCCCACACAGCTGGGGTGGCTGAACCACAACACAATACACAAAAGAAGAGAACTTTCAAAAGTAACAGACCAGGGAGGGAATGCAACAGAGAAAGGGAACCAACAAAAGTAGGCCAAAGACAGCCAAAGAAGAGGAATCTGGAACAGATGATTGAAGAAAATACAGAAAAATCTAAGGACAAAAGTACTGAAGGCAGGGAACATAAGCTGGGAAGAGGAGAACGAACATCCATGGTGTGGGAGACATACTCCCAAGTAGCGACGTCTAGCGAGGCCCAGTGTTGTGAATGAAAATGAAAACTATGTCCTGGAACTATCAAGGGGTGGGCAACCTTGACACCATCAAAACCCTTCGCAAGTACTACTGGAGGGAATGCCCGGAGTTGGTTTTCCTTATGGAGACCAAGATATGTGGAAAGGACCTTGAGAAAACTAAAGCTATATGTGGCTTCTCTAATGGGATCTACTTGAATAGCCTGGGCCGCTCGGGTGGCATGGGCCTTTGGTGGTGGGAGATCGACGTGACCATCCTCTCCTACTCGCATCATCACATCTTGGTTGAGGTTCATGATGCTGTCAACAATTGGTTGTTTGTTGGCATCCACGGCTGGTCTGATAACCCAAATAAGCATACAACATGGTAACTTATGGAGAAAATTCATTCTGAAAGCAATCTCCCTATACTCTTCATGGGAGATTTCAATGAGATTCTTAGCACCTCTGAAAAGGAGGGTGGCGTTGACAATAGCTACAGACATATTGATCATTTCCGTGATGTTCTGGACCGTCTTTGTCTCATGGATCTGGGTTTTGTCGGACATCAATTCACCTAGATGAAGGGCATCAATGAGGATAGCCTTATCCACGAAAGGCTCGACAGAGCTCTTGCTATGGAAAGTTGGAATGACATTTATAAAAATGCTTGGCTGAACCACCTCCCCTTCCTGGACTCGGATCACACGCCTATCATCCTGAACACTAGTAGAAACAGCAATCACATTAGAAGAGCCAAAGACTTCAGATGGGAAGCATTCTGGTTGGAGGAGTCAGACTGTAGAAATGTGGTCAAAAATGCCTGGGTGAACTCGGGTAATAACACCATCCAAAGAAAAATGGGTTTCTGTGCAAAGGAGTTGAGCATTTGGGCCAAAGGGAGGTTCGGCAAGATTCAAAAAGAGCTGAAGAAAAAGGAGAAAAGACTGATCAACCTTCAACAGAAACAAATGTCGAACATTGTCATTGAAGAATGCAAGAAACTCAGTGAAGAGGTGGCTAAGCTGCAAAAAATGAATGAGAGCTACTGGTTCATGAGGGCCAAAGCAAATGAGATGCATGATGGCGATCGCAACACCGCTTACTTCCATAAAAAAGTGTCTCAAAGAAAAAAGAAGAATGGATAAGAAGCCTTAAAGATAAAGAAGGGGTCCTTAAATCATACGAGAAAGACATTGTGACCATTATATATGACTACTATTCTAATGTCTTTACCTCACAACAACTTTCTTGTAATGTTGTTATCATAGCAGGGATCAAAAGAGGCATCAATGACATCATGAACTACCATCTGTAGAAGGAACCAGACAAAGAGGAGCTATGGTACACGCTGAACTAGATGCATCCCTCAAAAGCCCCCATCCCTAATGGCTTTCATGTGGGTTTCATCCAAGCTTTCTGGGGCGACATTGGGGGTGACATTACAACCTTCGTCCAAGAGTGGTAGAGAGACGAACAGAAGCTCGACGATATCAACAAAACAAACATCGTGTTGATCCCGAAGATCAACAACCCGGGTGTTGTTGGGGACTTCCGGCCTATCAGCCTCTGCAACACCATCTATAAAATCATTTCAAAAATGTTGACTAACAGGTTGAAGGGCTACATGGACACAATTACTTCACCTAATCAGAGCACGTTCATACAGGGGAGGCTTATAACCGACAATGCCCTCATTGTGTATGAGATCTTCCACGCAATGAAGAGGAAGAGCAAAGGCAAGAAAGGCTACATGGGTATCAAACTAGACATGAGTAAAGCATATGACCGCATTGATTGGCAATTCATGGACAAAGTACTAAAGGAGATGGGGTTTGGCGAGCTCTGGTGCAAAAAGGTTGGGGAATGCTACAAAAATGTTTCGTTCTCTATCATTGTGAATGGCCAAAGACATGAGGAGATTAAACCACAAAGAGGCCTCAGACAGGGGGATCCGATTTCACCTTACCTTTTCATTCTCTGCGCTGATGTCTTCTCAAAGCTTCTCAACAAGGCTGTGGAGGAGAATACCATACATGGGGTTAAAGCTAGCAGGTGGGGTAGCCCCGTATCCCATCTATTTTTTGCGGATGATAGTGTCCTCTTTGCGAGAGTGACTGTGCAGGAGGCTACCAAGATAGCTGTGGTTACTAGCTGCTATGAGAGTGCCTCGGGGAAAAAAATCAACTATCTCAAGTCTGATGTTGTCTTTAGCAGGAGCACTATGGAGGGGGGGATTGATCAAGTCCTTACCATTCTCAACATGATGGGCAGGTCTAAGAAAGCCATTTTCAATGGGGTTAAGGACAAGGTGTGGGGGAAGTTGAAGGGTTGGAAGGAAAAATATCTCAGCCAAGCTGGTAAGGAAATCCTCATTAAATCTGTTATACAAGATTTACCCACGTACATGATGGAGGTGTTCAGATTTCCTGAAGGAATCATAGTTGATATTAACAGACTCATGGAAAATTCCTGGTGGGTGAGTACTCAAACCAAGAGAAAAATTCACTGGAGAGTGTGGCAGAGGTTGTGTCAGCCCAAACATGAAGGGGCATGGGTTTCAGGAATCTCTCAATTTTCAACACTGCTCTTCTTGCCAAGAAGGCGTGGAGGCTCTTTATAAAAAAGGATTCTCTATCCAGCAGTGTATTAGGTGTGAAATACTACCACAATGCTGACATTCTTGATGCCTATAGAGGTCACGATCCTAGTTTTACGTGGCGCAGTATTTGGGGCACAAAGGCCCTTCTCAAAGAGGGATTAAGATGGACTATTGGTAATGGCTATCAGCTTAATATCTGGAAGACCCTTGGCTGCCCAACAGAAAGGGCTTCTATACGAAGGTGGATGACCTTTCTGGCTACCACAACATGGAAGAATGGAAATTCAAAGAACTCTTCAACCAGGCGCAAGATGAATGGGACTGGGAAATCATCAATGAGTTCTTCATAGAGGAGGATAGAGCCGCTATCAGTTTGATCCCACTGATTAATGCTCAACTGTCGGAAGCCTTTTGGTTCCCTACTAGGAATGGTTGCTTCTCTTTTAGAAGTGCTTACTGGTTGGGCAGTGACACGCTTTTCGAACAGACCCCCGGGCAGTCTCAACCCAGGATCTCTGCCTGGGATCGAATATAGCGCATTCCTATCCCTCCCAAGACCAGGAACTTCATATGGCACGCTAGCTCTAACATCCTCCCCACCATGAACAGGTTGTGGGAAAAGAAAATCACAAACAACGCTATTTGTCCAATATGCAGGCACAACAATGAGGATACCTACCACACTATCTTTGACTGTACATTTGTGTTATCTATTTGGAACAACTCAAGCTTCAGTCAAATGATAAAAGACATTCCCAGAACCTCCTTCCTCCATGTTGTTCTCTGGGTGATGGATAAGATTGAGCCCACCGACCTAGGGATATTCCTTACCTTATGCCTTGTCAACTGGAAGTGCAGAAATGATTTCATCTTCAGGAAAGAGGAGGTTAAACCTACTTTTATTGCCATTGGCATGCTTAAATGGAATGAGCTGCACAGACTCTGTGATAAGTCAAAGGCCTCAAGCAAGAAGGGACATTCACAAAGACGCACTTCTCAGTGGACTACACCTGATGAGGGTCAATACAAGCTAAACAGGGACACTGCTCTGCCTAACAACAAGCTCTGCTGCGCCGCCATCATCAGAAATCATAACGGGGCCCCGGTGGCCATGGCTAAGAATGCGTATGCTGCTAACTAGGATGTTGGTACTGCTGAAGCTATGGCGATTCTTCTGGGTTTGGAGCTGGCCACTTCCCTCGACATACAACTTATGGCTATTGAATCGGACGCCCTCAACGTCATAAAGTGCATAAAAAGAAAAGAGGAGTGCAGAGGCCCGGCTATGGAAATCTACAACAACATCAGTTTCTTACAAAACAGAGCAGAGGCCATCTCCTTCAGCCACATCTTCTGAGCAGCCGACGGTGCTGCTAATAGCCTTGCCAAGCTTGGTTTAGAAACCATGGGTTATGTTCTATGGACTGATGTTTTCCCCCAACAGTGTAAGGCTGAGATGTATAACGATATTCTTTCTAGTAATATATGAGGAAATGAGTTTCAAAAAAAAAAAATCAATTACTACACCACTATATTTATCAAACTTTATATTCACAAGCTAACAAAACCCTAATTTGGCCGCCTAGGGTTTACTCTTACCAAACCCAATAAAACATATGTTGAGATTTTGCATTAAGTTTACAACATCATAATCAATCATTCATCATGAATCAAGCTTAAACAACCATCACTCTAGTTAAGCATCTAATCATCTAAGTAAACGCTAATTAACTGGCTAGCTTGAAAATGGGTCGTTACAGGTATAGTAGTTTAAGAAACAGACATTTTATTTTTAGATGGAGAATAGAAGTAATAACACTTAGTTTCTTTTGGTTTCTAATAGAGTAACATTTATCTAATATGGATCAAGATTTTCAAGTAAAGTTTTCTTTACATAAGCTTCACATCCCCAAATCTTCAGAAAACACACATTGGGACATTTCTGACTCTATATATAATTTGGTGAGTTTGAACTAATTTAAAAGGTATGCTATTAAGTGCAAACATTATCATTTCAGGATAATATCCCCATAAGGAAGTTGGAAGATTAGCTAAACTAATTATTGATTTACCATATCCAACAAGGTTTGATTTTATCTTTTGGCACACCACTATGTTGTGGTGTTCCAAGTGGAGTAACTGTGATACAGTACCAAGTTCTTATAGAAGAGCCTCAAATTCTTGACTTATGTATTCTCCACCACAATTAGATCGTAGGGTATTCTTACAAAGTTGGTTTTTCACTTAATTTGTTAACTTCTTCAACTTTTCAAGGGATTATGATTTGTTCATAAGATACACATATCTGTATTTACTAAAGTCATCAATAAATGTGATGAAGTATTGATACTCAACTATAGAACTTGTACTATAAGGTCCACACGTATCAATATGTATGAGTCCTAATCAATCAGTTGTTCTCTCATTGTTTCAAGTGAAGGATGTTTTTCTCATCTTTATATATTGATTTATATGTCTCTATTATTCAATATCAAATGAGTTTAGATAACCATCTTTATGGTGTCTGGTAATGTGCCTCACATTTATGTTCTCTAGATGACAAGGTAAGTTCTATTTGAGTCATTGAGTTTTTACTTCTTGATATTTATGTTATATACATTTTTCTTAAGGTGTAATAAGTAAAGACCATAATCAATTAGGGAAATTTCATAAATAATCTCATCTGTCAAAATGGAAGCTCGACCGTTCTATATTAGAAATTCAAAATCATTTATGTCCAAACAAAAAAATATCCATTTATGATAGGCAGATAATAACAATCCTGTAACTTTATTACAAGACCAGTGAGCATGGATAAATAGTAAGTTCCTATAGTTATGATGTAAACTCTTGTTCCATTAGATACTCCTACATCCACCTCTCTATCCAGTAAGTGTCTACTTCTTGTATGATCCAACAATATCAGAACATATATGATATCCACATCTCATATCCAATATCTACGATGTAAATAAGTTTATCTCTATAATATATACACCTTATGTGGAGATCTTTTTTTGCATACTATGCCTTCTTTAGTTACTCAAGGTAGAGAGAAAAAATTCTTTTCCAATGGCATGCCTTGTGAATATGGTAAAAAATGTCTTCCTTGCCTATTATTCCTTATGATTTAAGTGCAAAAGACTTGGAATTTGGGCATGTTTTACAACTTTTCCTACCATTTTCTTATCACTGTCACTTTTTCCTTCCTATGTTGACCATGGACATGGACTTTGTCTTGTCTTTCACTTCGCGGTTCTTAACATCCCAAGTAACTCGAACAAGGATAATATACAATTTTTCATGTTTTCGTTCATGAAAATTTGACTATAAAATTTAGGCAATAATTGTAAGATCACAACAATGACCAACTCATGGTTCAAAGGGAATCCTGGTCATTCAAGGTTGTCCACATACTCAAGCAGATTGAGTACATGTGCCCTAGTGGATCACCCTGAGTCATGTGGAACTTAAACAAGGCCTTTAGGACACCATAGAGCTCTTTCCATTCTTTCTCTTGGAACATATACTTTATATGTGTGACCATCCCTAGAGAACCCATGTTCTCATGTTACTTCTGAAGATCATTATTTAGTGGAGCATAAAATGAGGCACTTGATAACTGTTATAACCTCAAATTTCACTTGTATTTCAAATAACTGAAATGCAATTATTCTATGAAAACAGACTTACTTGGAAATTTGTATGCTTTGCTTTAAAAGAATGGTTTTTCTTACAAATTCCCTTTGTTACGAATTCCGTGGTTTCTAATGTATTGTTGATCCAATAATGGGTAAAAGGGAAAATAGAGAATAGAAAATCCCATAATAAACAAAAATTAAAATATAATAGATAATAAATGATGTACTAATGAGAATTGTGTGGAATTCTCTAGAATGTGGTATTGATGGCCACTAGTAATTAGTTTTCCTTTGCACATGGTTTCTAATATGAAGAATAGTCAAATAAAAAAATAGAAAAGAAAGAAAGAAGGATGTGTTTTATTGCTTGAAATATTCTTTATAAAGAGAATACTTGAAAATAACAATGGAAAGAAGAGAATTCAAGAAACAGGGAGAACAAGAATATACCATGAGTTAATGGTATTGTTTTATTAATTATTAAAAGGAGCAACTTTTGTATGGGAAGGACATGCCAATAAATCCTAATTACTAGATATAGATTGGAAAAGACATTATGAGTTTCCTTGAAGGAAAGATAATCGATTTAAGGAAATATAATGTTGGAATAAAAATGAAGAATAATCTAGAATCGATGTTTCACCTTTACACACCTCCCTTACTAGACATAGGTTGTGAACCAAGTATTTTTTGATCGAAAAGTTGACAAACACCGATATGGAAAGGAGGAAGGAATTGTATTTAATCCTTACCTTGCTTTACGTATGCATTACCAATTATGGAAATCTGAACCACACGGACTCATGAACCCTAGTTGCTATATACTTATATATATAAGGGGTTACTCAGATGAGATGAACTACCCGATTCCTCCTTAACAGATGTGCATCCTCTCACATAGATTCAGTAGCAAAACCCTCTTTCCTCAACATAGCAATGTTCTTTCCTTGCCATTGCGGTGCCACACCAGAAGAACCAGGGTAGAGATACCATAGAACCATGTCTGCAGCAGCAGTACAACTCGGACAAGAAACCCTAGTTGTGTGGCGGGTGAGCGGCAGACATTTGATCCGGCCTGGAACCACGACGCAGAGCCTGGGCAGCCTCAACAGAATGCATCCCTTCTGCCTCCTCCTTCCCTTCTCATATGCACGGTAGAAGCATGGAACTGCTGCTTCAACTATCTCGGTCTGGTCCTGCAGGGACCAACACTGGCGGAGGGTCTGAAGGTGGACCAGGCAGTTGGAATCGACCCTCGGCTGTTTGGAAGGTGAGCGCTGACGCTGGCCGCAGCGTTGGAAGTTACGGCTACGGACCGGGAGACTGCTCCTCATGCGTGAGAAGGAAGGGAAAGGGAGCTTGGAGAAGGTGTATGGGTCGACGCCGCAAGGATGGCAGGAGTTGGAGATGAGCGGAAAGGTGCGTGAAGGGAGACCGCTCTCCGATCGAAGAGTCAGGGCAACGTACATGCGCTCGTTCTTGCGAAGACGGAGGAAGGCCCGATCAGGGTAGCCGGGTAGCGGACGCTGGCCGCGATCTGCTAACTAAGGGAGAAAGATACTAAAAAAAAGAGCAGGTTAAGTTCTGCCCATGTGTCATTAGGTGTAATTTGAATAAATCATAACTAATTGTAGGGTTATCCAATGGGAATGTGTAATATATGGATTTTGATGAAACTGTATATAAAATCCATTAAATGAATTCGAAAGTGTGTAAAGTTGTTGTCTTTAATAGTTTTAATTAATTTGAAAACCTAAGTTTTGAAGATTAAGGGATATAATGATGTTCCCTGACTATTATGAGCAAAGTTTAGCCTTTTGACATAAAAAGTATGGATTAGATCTAATGGATGATAGTTCTTCATAATTTTCTTAATAAGGGTTCCATGATTATAAAAGTGCATTAATGGACTTAGAAACCCTAATTTTGATAATTATGAGGTCAAATGGATTTAAATATGGAAATCAATCAAGAAGGCATGAAAATGATGTTGTTGGACTAATTTGTGGATAAAGACCCTTAATTTGGATAATTTAAGTAATTTGAGTTTTTTGAGTAGAAAAGTGCTTTTAGGGTTTGTTGACCTAGAAAGGGTAAAATTGGAAAATAAAAATAAGAAACCCTAAGGAAACTCTAATAAGGCTCATAAACCTGAGAATGGAGCTCCAAGTCAATAACAGATTTTTGGATACGATTATAACTATTAGGTGTTGTAAATACTTTTCAAGATCGCGTTTCTTGATTTATTGCTTGAGACTGCCAAATCAAGCATGTGGTTATGACTAAGATTAATCATCTTAGTTTCACAACAATTTTTGAGGTTTCACCGATTTGCTAAAAATTAACTGCTTGGATGAACTTTAATTCTTGCAACTAAAAAGTGATTATGGATATCACCATATAAATGTGCATGACTAGATTAGATCTTAATCCTCATACGAATTTTCGTGTATATGTGAGAAATTGATGATCTAGGTATTAGTCTACCTTGGGGTAGGATTAAAAGATTATCATGAATCGAGGTTTGGTCTACCATTGGGTAGGATCATACGACTATACAGCTCTAGATCTTGGTATACCTTTGGGGTAGGACCAAAAAGAGCTATTAAGGATCTACTATATGGGAAAGGTAGTATCCATGACCACTGCAAGGACATCACCGAGTCTTGGATAGATTAGGATTGAGTAGTTATGTTTACGATGTAAAGTTTGACGTTAAATAATAATTTTGTTGCAATATGTTGTTACAACTAGATGCAAACATTTTATTTCCCCCACATACTAGTATAACTCGTTATATTGATCGATGTTTTGTTTGTCAACATTTTAGGTTAATCTACTGTTACGTCTACAAGATTAATGGAAAGTGGATATTCAATAAAAGGTGACATTGAAAAAGAACAAGGTTATATAATGTTTGGAGGAATATAGTTACATAGTTCTAGCCCTTGGTAAAATCCTAAAATCCAATTTTTGAAAAGGTATGTGAAAAGAAAAAAAATTATATCTTGCATTAAACTTAGTTGTGGTAGAATTTATTAATTATTTTTTATTATTTGCAAAATCATATGATCATGTTTGGGATAACGACTCTAGCTTCTTGGCCTTCCTTAATTGGGGGTTTTCGGGGGGGTGGGGTCATTACAATAACTATGGCATAATCGTCATGCTTATGTATGCTTCCATTTATTTCGTAAATGCACTCAGAGCTCGTTCTTCTGGTAAACTTGTCTCAATGAAATATAGCTTTTGCTTATATGTAAACAATTTTCAATATTTGATACCAGTTGAGGACATTATTTCCAATCAATTTCACTTTCTAAACAACCACTCACAAAAAATTACTATTTGAGTTCTCTAGTAAATATGCAATGAAATTTTATATATGTCAATACTTTTTATTTTCTGATATTAATTTTTCCTTAATTAAATAATGTTTCACCATTTTGATCAAAGTTATGTCCCACACTATTAACATAATAGTTCACACTCTTCTACCGAGCCAATATCTATAATACATATATAATGAGTCAACTTTGGTTGACCAAACACAACTTAAACATTTTGGTAGGTACCAATTACCAATTGAATCCAACAAACTCTTGGATGGATGGATGTACAACTCTCATAATAAATCATCTTTATTTATTTTATTACTTCTTTATGCCTCTATGTGCTTTATCTGATTAAGATCACCATACTTCAGTCTAATCTAGAGGACAGTGCAATATTCTTTGCACCCCTCTTCGGGAGACCCACATACTTAATATCACACTTCCCTAAGATAGAGGTGCACCACACATATGTGTGTCTACAATTATTTTATCAAGGTTTTCATATGTATTACACAAGGGAAGGAATCCTAAAATTAAAACTATAAGGAGGATTTGATATAATATCCATACATATCCAATCACCAATGTGTATACATTAATTATATGTATCATATACCATAACAATCACCACAAGTGATAAAACAAGATATGGAAACTACTATAACATCTCGAGCTAACAGGAGTTGTGAATAAACAACCAAAGAATTACATTTAATGTAAGCCTAATTCTACTTTTACATGGTTTTTTGGTTGATCGGTCGGTGACCAATCAATTGGATAAACTTCCTATTTGGATAAGTCTTTGGTTTTTGATGTATTCATCAGTGCTTCATCACTAACCTTCTAAGGAACTTCCTAGTTGGTGTGGAGTTTTGATCATGTCCTTCTCTTCATTGTAGCCCATAGTGATGTCATTAAATCATCATATTCTAATTGCAAGGATAAAAATTTACATGGATAAGTAATTAGAGGGAAATGGATTATAATTCAAAAACATGTTACATTGTGTAATCAAGTGTCAAAACCATAAATGTATATGTTTCTAATCATAAGAAATCAATAAAGTGATGTTGTTTCCATATATAAATCCACCAAATGAAACAATTTCAAAGCCATCACATTGGTTTATCTAATATAAATATATCATTATCATATATGATATTTGGTGATTAAAGGATGCACATTGCTCAAATTTCATTCAAAAAATATTGCAGTGCAAATACAAAATGTCACAAAAGCATATAACTTGTGTGATGATACCAGTAGGAGTTGGTAGGAAGGGGTGCAAAGGAAATATAAAATTGCCAACAAAAACCCTTATCTACGGACATGTTGTAGCTATAATATGTTTGTATATTAAAGAAACAAAAGGAAATGAACATACCTTGGAAGGCACTAATTTTCCAACAAGTAGTCATGTCTTATGTCGATGTAGAGCTCACATTTTTGGATCCAGATCCGAAGTCATAGGTAGCATCTCAATTAACCTCCTCATAGTATCACCTTGCATAACTAGTCCCCCTTAATGATGGAATTCATCCTCCAATCCCCTACACAATGTGCCTTGACCCCTACATCATCCACACAGATGCAAGAGATCATTCTGCACCACCTTGGTCACCAAATAGGAAGCAAAAGTGGAATCTTTGACATGTTAGCATAGCTCGCACTCCTTTTATTCTTAGAAAAAGTGTTGTCCAAGGTATGAGTATCTCTCTTCTAAGAGGAAGAAATTTGAAAGAATATGTGTCTCAATGTGTGTCACGCCCCTTGGTGTCCATCCCTAAATATAGGATATTCATGGGCTCAAATTTCCCAAAGATTTGATCCCTCTCCTTTACACAACTTACAAAAAGAATCAAACTAGGGAAATTTATACTATGATCCATTTGATCAATATGGGCAGTCAATCAATCAATTGGGGTATCTAGACAATTGATTAGACAAATTAAACAAATCTTTAGGCAATTAAGTTGACCAATTTTATTCCCTATCAATCTAGTTTCCTTTTCCCTTCATGCCCAATCAGTAAGCTATTAAATCATGGGTACATCAAATCCCTCGACCAAATACTTTCTTTAAATGTGATTAAGGGCTAAAGAATGGATTGGCCATATCAAAGTGTTCATTGAATAGTTTATGAGTGAAAAAGGGATCCATCACTTACTGATTGATCATCAATTTTTGGCTATTGGGATGGTAGGGTTGAATTCTAGTTGTTGGACCACCAATGATGTATATGTGTTTCTTCATCTACTACATTGTTTGAGCCCTGTTGTTTCTCTAGGTTGTCCTACAAGGTTGTCTTTCTAATAGTTGTATTTCCTGCTCATTGCTCAATGTACCCTAGTATGCATTCAATTTTTTATGCTCTTCCTCTAATGTTTCATCCATTGGAAATACTTTTGAAGATGCTAGCTGCAACATATGAGTAAATTTTCCATTGAGATCTAGGAAGTATACTCATCTTTGTCAGTGATCTTCTTCATTCAACATAATACATTGAATTCTAGATAATGTTTCCCAACCCGTAGGGTCAACACCATGTCTTTAACATCTCTCAAAGCTCGAGAGGAAGCCTAAAATGACCTTCCAAATATGAAGGGTTAGTTGATGTTCAGTTGAGGCCTTCCTTGATATCCATCACCACAAAATCACAAGGGACATAGAAATTTCCCACTTTCAACGAAACATATTTTACAATACCTAATATCTTTATCATGGTGACATCAGGTTGTTGTATCACTATCCCTATAAGAAATATGTCAGTGATGTTGAGACTCCTTCATAAGATAAGGAGCATGATGGATATTCTTGACCCCTAACTGTCTAGTCCCTTCTAGAATGTAGAGTCTCCTATGAAACATGAGATCCCACATGATCCCAATCTTTAAGTTTGTGGGGTGTCTTGTTTTAAATGATATAAAATGTTTTTATGTCAGCTTCACAATACAAATTTCTTCAAACTTGTAATTGTGGGTACAATGGGCCTTGAAAATTTTTGACCATTATATAATATTTTCATGTGCATCCAAAAAAGGGATCCCAATATGCATTTTGTTTTGGCTTCCTTAAATGTCTAGAATTTGGCATCTGGCCAAGTCTAAATTAGTCGGATCTAATATGGTACATGAATTTTGTACGTGAAAACATTCGATTGTGGTGTGCTAGGTGTGGTGGGATTTGTTGACTACTTTGCCACCATATCTTGAGATATCACAACCTCTATCTTATCATCTCATCTAGCTATTGCTTTGATTGGGGTTAATATTTCTAGTAGAAAAAATCCTAAATGAGTAGTCAGTGCTTTTAACTCTTTGATATGCATTAGATTATTCCCAAGATAGACTAATGTGAAGAACATCCATAAGTACTTGAGAAGGTCATTAGAATCTTGTAAAGAACATTTTAGGTACTTGAGAAGAACCAAGGATCAATTCCTTATTTATGTCGGTGGCAAAGAATTGATTGTAGAGGGTTGTACTAATGCAAGACTCTAGACAGACAAGAATGATACCATTCAAAATCATGTTTGTTTTTTTGTCTCAATGGTGGGTTTATTAGTTTCCAAAGTTCCAAGCAAGAGATATTTGTTGATTCTAAAATAGAGGTCTAGTACATGCTTCCTCAAGATCAACAAAGGAAGATGTATAGATCAAGAATTTCATTTATAGGCTATGGGTGGTTCCATCAATTGATGATGCAGTAGAGCTATACATCAACAATAGTGGAGACCCTAAACAAGATAAGGAACCCATATTACATCAACATTGAAAGAATGTTCTATGACACTACCATCTCATAAGAGATATTGTACAATGAGGAGATGTGATTATTTGTAGGGTACCAACTAAAAGCAATGTTATTTATCCTCTAATGATAGAAAATTCATACTAAAACATAATGGTCATGTTAGATCACTACGACTTAGATTTCTAAGTGATTCACTCTAGTTCAAGTGGTAGATTGTTTGTAGTATTCCTTAAAAGTAAGTCATATAATGATTTTAGTGGAACATTTTTGTGGTTGATTTCTTTATTAGTAAAGGAAATTACAATTATTATGTTTTCTCCAATATGAGATAATGAATATATATAATAATGTTCTAAGAATGTATAACTCAACCAAATGTGATTTCGAGTAGAGGATTTCAAATGAGATCATGTGTACACTAAGATTACTCATTTTTCTCTGGGTCCCTAGTACAATATTATTATGGAATTTGGGTGACAATAATACATTAAGACCAGTATGCTTGTTGATTGATAACTACTTCTCATTTTTTGTGATATAGATATCAAGTCAAACACATGTGTACTTTTAATGAAAAAGTGTATTGGACATACAGAACATGCGTATGATACATGGAAGCTAGAAATGGTATTAAAAATCATATATGAATGTGATAGTGGTGATTATGGGCTTAGACCTAAAGTCACTACAATGATCACATGTTTTTCAGTATATATTGACACTATTGAATGTAACCTTGAATAAGGGTTGACATACATGTAGTTTGCACCTTGACACATGTGGATTATTGTGAGTGATGTAAATGGAATTTGACCCCTATTGGAGTGATATCCCAACCATTGGATGAGTGAGACTATGAAGTCCATGTCCATGCTCATGTAAATCAATAAATTATATTAAGATCACATGAATCTCAAATAATCTGCTCTAGATAAAGGAAAAAAGATTGAACATTGAGACGATGAAGTCTCCATGCCTCTGATTCAATCTAGATATCAGAGACAAAGGAATTGTATGGTCATTGTAATGTTGGTCGTAACATTTAGTTGAAGTAGTTCTCCAACTGTTTCAATCACTTAGGGGTAGTGAAGTCTTGATATATACTAATTGTTATCTATGACGTGATAATATGATTATAGACATTAGTACCAATGTAATGTGAAACCTATTGTGTGACATGCATTGGATGCATAGAGAAGAGGAGTATAATCATGGACACATTAGTAGTTGGTTACAAAAAATAGATCATTGGTTGATTGATTGGAAGTGCAATTGGCTGAATGGAGAGTCCAATAAACTGACTAAACAGACTATAAATCAAATGAAAGTGCAACTGGTTGTATGAAATGAGATCAACCCAATCAATCATCTGCACCTTCCAGTCGGCCAACTAGACAAGATCAATGAAACATATGACTTTTTCCAAGAAATTCTAATGTAGTCAAGTTTCCCAACTAGAGTGGTCATTCGGTTGATTGCTTACTAATGATCAGACTTCTTAAATACATCCATTTTCATTTTCATTTCCCAAGATTTTCAAAAAATCCTACTTCCTTGTCTCTCCTATTTAAAGGGGTAATGATGATCAAATTTTTGGTTACACCTTCCAAAATATGAACCCTAGCCATCATTACCCAAAATAAGAGAGAGAAGGAGAGAGTGAAATGCTATAACATGTCAACATAAAGGTTGATCCTTTCCTATTTCTCTAGGAGACGCGACGTAGAGTTCCCTTTAGTTGCATGAAATACATAAAGATTCAGAAGATTTTGCAACTACATTGGGAGTATGACATTGATATTCGTTTGTGTGTTGTATAATCCATGAGAGAAACTTTGTTGGATTTACTTAGCAACAAGGTCTATTTCACACCCCTCATTCCACATACATTGTTTTTGATGATATCTACTTCTTGGAAACATGGAAAAATTTTATTGATTCTTCTTCATTTGTCACCTCAACTGTGGGCTCCGATCTCCAAAACCACGATATAAATACGATTTAAACTTAGCAGAAGCAATCGATTAACAGCGGAAGACAAAAATCACGGGAAATTAAAACTTTTTGAGATAAGAGCTTGAAACCTTATAACTTCTTTCATAGAAAAAGGATTAAACTGTTTACACCTCTGATAATTACTTCTTGAGTAATTATATACATCATGATACAAAATCTCAAGAGATAAAACCAAAATCTCAGAACATCAACTCCTAGGACCTGAGAGTACAGAGACGGCATAGGACTGACTTTCTAACAACTATCTCAGCAGTCAGTATCTCCACCTGAGATTCACTGTTGCTCCTGGTGCTGTTGCTGGGATTGGTCACCTGTAGGCCGGTTCCTCCGTCTTCGACGACCACCTAAAAATTTGAAGTCTACGGGGTGAGACAATGTACAAATTGTCCCAGTGAGAGTTATAACTCTCAACTAGAAGCTTTATATAGCAATTCAAGAACAACATAGGCAATTTAAAGTAATCAACAGCAGAGGGGTACTAAGCACAATATCATCATATAGATAAGGTGAAGAACATTTCTACTATGCAATGTAACACCATTCAAGAATCTCGTAGCTTAAACTAAACAATTATACTATGCGGCTGATTATGTTTTACAAACATCATTATGCCCTGCGGAGATGAGGTATACCGCTCATACTCCAACCGATCACTGTTAAGTCGCATCGGTATCATACATAGGTCATTAAAAGAGCCAGATTCTTAAGACCTCATCTTCCTCAGTCAGTATGAGGATTGTTTGCAGGACACCTTGTGTCTCTACTGTTATAGCTTACCAGGGTAATCTGGTCCTTCGCTATTTTAGAGTTACAGTGGCGTTCTGTACTCTCTTCGTCATCGGAAGATTTCTTGTTTATCTCTCACCGATGCGGTGTTTGTGTCTTCTTTGGAAGATTCATAGTACATCTCTTGGTTTGGATTTGTAGTGAAGGGTTGATGGATTAAGAAACATCTACATCAATTCCTACACTAGGATGTAAGGATTTACGCATCCCTATCCCCCACATACTCAAAAGTATGTGCTCCAGGAGTTCCCTTAGGAAAACCTGTTTCACCATCATTTGGTCTCTGACAATGATGGATCTATGATCAGGGCTCTACATGGTATGATTATACTTGATTAGTTAGGTACATTTCAGTATTGTTTTAACATCATACATGTTCTCAAACATTTAATCACTAGCATGGCAGCTTTAAAAATAGAATACTAAATGTAACAAGTCTAACTCACATCAAATATAATTTCTCAATCATCTCATCACAAGTCATCTGTCAAGCATGACCTTGATGATACTCATGGCTCTCACAGCCCATTAATCTCATAAGATGCTACTAACAAAGCATCAGGATTTTTCACTATTTCATAAAGCTAAAGCATGCTTTCAATGAATATAGTATCATAACTCTTACCTGGGTATGTTCATCCTCATATAAGAACTTGCATGGTTAATTCAACTGATAACAGTAAACAATTCATTGGAATGAAGTTATATCTTCCTACTCTTTCGAGAGTTAGGTTCCCTGATTTTCATCAATTAGGGTTTACTGTTCACATTACATGTCATCACCCTAGAATTAGGGTTTACTATTCACCTCATGGTGAATTGAACTCATAACATCATCATGTATGAGAAACATCATCATTTGAACCCTCAGATAAGATTAAGATTCATCAATTATCATAATTAGGGTTTCCATGATCTCACATAGGTGGATCATACCCTAATCATGCATATTCATGTGTATTGAAGGTACTTTTCTTGAATTTCCACCATAAAAGGGTACTTTCTCTCTCCTATGATACTTTCTCTCTCCTCTTACTAGTAGATGGTGACTACACCACTCTAGATTAGGTTGGGTTAAGTCCTCATTGACTAGCATGAGCCAAAACATCACTATCATGTGATTAGGGTTTGATTAGAACAAGGTATTACTCAATTGAACCCCTCAAGGGTATTTTGGTAAATTACACCATTGATCTCCATCATGGGTCAATTCATTAGTCACTTAGTCCCTTAATGTCCTAGGTTACCATTGAGGTTTAGATCAGATCACCATTGAACCAATTTCACCTTCAATTGATCAAGTACAAACAACCTTGAAAACCTTCAAACGGTTTCAACCTTCAACCTCCAAACAGTTTGAAACCGTTTGGATGTGTTGACCATTTGCTATGTTTGACTCCAAGACCGCATGACCTCAAGGTCGTTTGCCCAAACCGTTTGGATGCGTTGACCGTTTGGAAAGGTTGACTTCCAAACCATTTGAGCTTATGCGGTTTGAAACTGTTTGATCAAAACGACTTGAGATCGATTGGTCCAAACGACCTTGAGATCGTTTGAGCCCAAATGGTCTTGAGACCGTTTGGCCCCAAACGGTCTTGAGACCGTTTGGCCTCAAATGGTCTTGAGACCGTTTGGACCTCCAACATGGTTCAAAGGTTCCAATCGATTATGAATATCTCTGTTGAAGCCTTCAATTGGCCAAATCCATGTTATCCACTTATAAATTGAGTTAATTAAGATGAGCCTCAATCAATTGGACACCAAATTGACTCTCAATTGAAAGCCAATTAGGATCAAGTCCAATTCAATTAGGGTTTCAATCGGATAATCATCAATGTTCAACAAGGTGAATCAAATCAAGGTTGAACCTATCAATTGACCTCCAATTGGACTCAAACTTGGCCCAAACGGTCTTTAGGTCGTTTGGGTGACCTCCAAATGGTCTTGAGACCGTTTTCCCAAAGTTTGACCAAAATCCAAGTCAGTTGGATAAGGGTTGAACCCTAACTAGGTCTAAAATCAGCAATTTTATCAATTCTTCAACTTATTGCAATTGGACCCTCAATTCATCACATTAGCTCAACCCTAGACCTCCAAATGGTCTTGGGTTGTCACCAAATGGTTTTGAGACCGTTTGGTTAAATCCCCAAATGGTCTTGAGACCGTTTGGGTCCTTCAACCCAAAACTCAACAAGATCTATACTTGAAATCAACAATTTCAACCTGATTAGGTTTAGGGTGTTGAAGTACCTTCAACTCTCAATTGGTTAAGAATTAGATTATGAATCTTTGTAGGAATGAAATTCAATATGTTACCAACAGACCCTCAAATGGTCGTCCCTTGGTCAATTCTATCAAACGGTCTTGAGACTGGTTTGATCGAAACGGTCTTGCAAGATCGTTTGAGATCAAACGGTTTGAAACCGTTTGACCTTAAACGGTTTACAACCGTTTGGACCAAAAGGGTCCAAGGTCAGTTGATAAATCTACCTAGTAATTCATGACCATCATCTTCAACCTCTGTTCAGGTCAGTTTCTCCACTGTTTTGCTTGCAAAGGTGCAAGGAAGAAGGGAGGTAGAAGAAGAAGTACTAAAGCATAAATTACAAGAACAAAAACATGTATATAAAGCAAGGAGTTTAGAATTATAAAACACGCCTTAGAACATTGTTCCTAGAGCTCCAAGCTTCCAAGATTCAAGCCTCTAATGGTGTCTTGAGCTCCACAACTTGGCCAGAGGTGATTCTCCAAGGAAAAGATGGGGATGGTCGGCTAGAACAAGAAACCTAAGTTAGTTAACCATAGAACCAACCTTTTAAGAAGAATTCCACCATGAATTCGAGCTTGAGGATAGTTTCCCCCCTCACCTTAGCACTATTTGGTCATTCTCCTGAGCTCCAGAACTCTTCCTTAGCCATTTGAGAAAGATGAGAAATGAAAAGGAGAAGAGATACGTTTGGTTGGTTTGCAAGGATAAGAGCTTATATACTTTAGGCTATTTTACACCATAAGGACCTCTAGAACATGGATTTCTCATCCAAGTCCCTCCTTGTTCAAGGGCACGTCCAAGACCATCAAAACTTATGCAAAGCTCATCTAAAATCAAGATCTAAGGGTAAGGAAAGCCACTTTCAACTAGGGTACATACATGAAAGGTCTCCATACCCATACTAAGTGAATTTTATGCACAAAGATTATTTTTCTTATCTGATTACTCATTTATGTGTCTCTTTTGTCAAGAGTCATTAAAGATGTTCTAGAAGGTGTATTTTATAACATGCACCCCACAATTTGGGTAAATTGCACTTTACTCCAAATTAGGGTTTTTAAGCACAAGGATCATTCCTCAAGCTGCATCTTGATGCCCAAGCTTGGGAAATCCATCATACCTCATCATATTCACTCATATGATGTCTCGTCATCATAAGAACATCTTAACCTGTGAACATTGCAAGTTAAACCCCTTGACAGGGTAATTTGCACATAGGTCCCTGCATTACAAAACAATGCTACAACTTTGTTTAAAAAGGAGAAAAATTGAAAGTTTATGTTCCTGAGGAACTTAATTACATTCCAGGGAGTATTCACAAGTATATAATTACATGTTTAGGCAAAACTTCTAGGGTTAGGTTATAACCCAGGTCAGGGATGTTACAAATTATCCACCCCTTACAATGATTTCGTCCCCGAAATCGATAAAACATATTAGGAGAAAAGAGCAGGGTATTTCCTTCTCATCTCATCCTCTAGTTCCCAAGTGGCTTCTTCAATACCACGGTTATCCGAACAAGGACTGAGCACTCCCCCCCTTCAGATCTTTTCGACACTCTTTTTTCATATACATTATTTTTCATATATATATTATAACAGTTCCAGAGGACTTTAACAAGGCTTATTTATTTCTTCTTTAACTTTTTAATCATGTTATCAAGGATTGACACTGGTCCTTCCTCATATGTTATATCTTCATTCAATTCTACTTCCATAGGTTGTAGAACTGGCTTGGTGTCTGGGTGACATTTCCTTAGCATAGAAATGTGGAACACATGGTGTAACTTCTGCAACTCTAAAGGTAACTCTAGTCTATAGGCTACCTTTCCAACTCTTTCAACAATTGGATAAGGTCCCATAAATCTAGGAGCTAACTTCCCTTTCCTTCCAAAATGAAGGACTCATTTCCAAGGTGAGACCTTGAGGTATACTTTGTCTCCAACCTAGAACTCTAAGGTTTTACGACGTCTGTCTGCATAAGACTTCTACCTATCCTGTGCAGTCTTAAGCTGTTGATGTATAACTTTGATCTTCTCTGTAGTCTGCTGCACAAGATCCGGACCTAACAACTAATGTTCACCAGTTTCATACCAACACAAAGGCGATCTACAACGTCTACCATACAAGGCTTCATAAGGTGCCATATCAATACTGTGTTGATAGCTATTGTTATAGGCAAACTCTATTAAGCTCAGGTGTAGATCCCAACTCCCGATAAACTGGAGAACACATGCTCTTAACAGGTATTCCAAGGTCTGTATAGTCCTTTCAGACTGTCCATCAGTCTGTGGATGAAAGGCTATACGAAACCTTAGTTTGGTGCCTAAGGCTCTGTGTAACTGCTCCCAAAAATGACTTGTAAACTGGGGGCCTCTGTCAGAAACTATAGTGATAGGAACTGCGTGCAAACGCACTATCTCTTGAACATACAACTATGATAACCTTTCAGCATAATAGGTTGTTTTGACAGGTAAGAAATGCGCTGTCTTTGTCAACCTATCAACAATTACCCAAATGGAATCATGTCCTTTGCTTGTCCTGGGTAGGCCAACAACAAAGTCCATGGTCACATGGTCCCACTTCCACTGTGGTATGGGTAAGGGTTGCATTGTTCCTGCAGGTTTCTGGTGTTCAGCCTTAACTTGCTGACACACAGGACACCTTAGAACAAACTCAGCCACATCCTTCTTCATCCCAGGCCACCAATACATATCTTTCAAATTTCGATACATCTTGGTGCTCCCTGGATGCATAGCATACATCGAAGAATGAGCTTCTCCCAGAACTAACTTCCTCAGATTATCCACATCTGGTACTATCATCCTCCCATGATAGCATACTACTTGATCATCCGAATCATGAAAACCTTCTCACTTCTCATCACCAAACTCAGATCTAATCTGCTGAACTATAGCATCAACTTGTTGTGCCTCCTTTATCTACTCTCTTAGAGTAGGTTTAATATGCATCTCAACTAACAAACCGGCTAACAATGACACCTTCAACTGCACATTGTCTTGCCTTAAAGAGATAAACATATCTCTCCTAGAGCATACTAAGGAACTTAGTTGTGCTCTACCCATGGTTGATGTTGCTGATTTCCTACTCAAAGCATCTGCAACCACATTGGCCTTCCCTGGATGGTAATCAATTGTACAATCATAGTCCTTGATTAACTCCATCCAGCGACGTTGCCTCATGTTAAGCTCATGCTGAGAGAAGATATACTTAAGGTTCTTGTGGTCTGTGAAAATCTGGAAGGTTTCTCTGCAGAGATAATGTCTCCAGATCTTCAGGGCATGAACCACAGCAGCCAACTCTAGACTGTGTGTCGGATAATTTTCCTCGTGTTTCTTGAGCTGTCAGGAAGCAAAAGAAATCACTTGCTTATCCTGCATCAACACACATCCGAGTCCATTCTTAGAGGCATCACAGAAAACTATATATCCTTTTCCTTGCTCGGGTAGCACAAGCACAGGTGCACTTTTCAACCTCTCCTTCAACAGCTGAAAGGACTGTTGACACTTATCACTCCAGGCAAAAGAAACATCTTTCTGGGTTAACTTGGTTAAAGGTAAGGCTATAGAACTGAAGTTCTTAATAAACCTTCGGTAATAGCCAGCTAACCCTAAGAAACTTCGAATCTCCATCGGTGTCTTCGGTTGTTCCCACTGTAGAATAGACTCTACCTTTTTAGGGTCAACACGGATACCCGAGGCAGATACCACATAACCAAGAAAAGATACTTCTGGTAACCAGAACTCACACTTGCTAAACTTAGCGTATAACTTATGTTCTCTTAGCAAGGTCAAAGCTTGGCAAAGATGCTGCTCATGCTGCTGAGCATCCTTACTATAAATCAAAATGTCATCTATGAAGACGACAACACACTGATCAAGGAAGGGTCGATAGACTCTATTCATGAGTTCCATGAATGCAGTTGGTGCATTGGTTAGTCCAAACGACATAACCGTGAACTCATAGTGACCATATCTAGTCCTAAAAGCAGACTTGGATATGTCACTGTCCTTAATGCGGAGTTGATGATATCCAGACCTCAAGTCTATTTTTGAAAAGACTGTTGCACCACGCAACTGGTCGAAAAGATCATCAATCCTTGGTAGAGGGTACTTATTCTTTATTGTTACTTTATTGAGTTGTCTGTAATCAATGCACAACCGCATTGACCCATCTTTCTTTTTAACAAACAAAACTGGAGCACCCCAAGGTGAGGTACTCAGTCGGATGAAACCCTTCTCAAGTAACTCTTGAAATTGTTTCTTGAGTTCTGCCATTTCGGCAGGCGCCATCCTATACGGTGTCTGGGCTATGGGTTGTGTAGCTGGGACTAAATTGATTTCAAAATCAATTTCCCGAGGCGGTGGTATACCCGGAAGTTCTTCAGGAAACACATCCTCGAATTCCCTGACTACAGGAACTTCAGCAGGGTTGGGACTCTCTTTGGTAACATCTACCACATGGGCCAAGAATGCATAACATCCTTGCCTCATCAGCTTATCAGCAACCATAGCTGACACAAGATAGGTGGGCAGAATCTTTCTTTCTCCTTGAAAGATCCATGTGTTGCTTTCATCAGCAAACACAGCCAACTTGGACTCACAATCCAAGACAACTCGATACCTTTCTAAGGTATCCATCCCGAGGATTATATCAAATCCTTGCATATCAAGTGGTATAAGGTCCACTTGAATGCGATGATCAGAAAAGAAGAGGATACAGGGAGAGCATACCTCCTATAAAATAGCAGACCCACTCAACGGAGTCTCCAACAACAAACTATCTGCCCTATGACTGACTGTCATATTGCAGTTGTGAATCACTCTTCGAGTGACAAAGGAGTGTGTAGCACCCGGGTCAATCAGAACAGATACAACACAGGATTTAGTCATATCAGAATATAAAAGTTCCATCTGACCTACCACAACCCGTGGATCGACCACAGCATCTGGTGGGTTCATAGCATAGAACCTCGTTGTCGCCTGGTATTGAGGTGGTGCTGATGATCCATCTTGAGATGCTTGTCCACGTTCTTGAGCTGCTCCTTGAGATTGCCTTCTTTGTGATCCCTGTTGACCTTATCTCGGAGGCTGTGTCACACTGACAGGCTTAGATCGGCAGTCCTTTATCAAATGTCCCACCTTACCACAGTTGTAGCAACTTCTCTCCACTTATTGTGGTCTTGGTGGTCCAGTAATCGACATTGATGCTGAACTGCGAGTCTCTTGTGGTGGTAAACTCCATCCTCTACCTCTACTTGGTGACCACTGAGTCTGAGAACTAGATCTGGGTGGTGGAGGTGTAGGTGCAGAGAATCTAGGCTTCTTAAAGTCTCTAGATGAAGAACCTTGGATCTGTGGATATCTCTTTTGGGTTTGCCTTTTCTCAACTACAGATTTTTCTATCCTTCGGACTGACTCAACGAAGGTAGAGAACCTCTCCCAGTTTTCTAGATCAGACACGGGGGTAGACATGTCAGCATTCAAACCCTTCTCGAATCTCCTGATCCTTTCTTCTTCCGTGGCAGCCATGTGCGGACAGAACCGCAACAGCTCCATGAACTTAGCTTCATACTCACTAATGTTCATCACGCCCTGCCTCAATCTCTCAAACTGAGATATCTTCTCATCCAGGAAGGTCTTCAGGAAATATCTTTGGACAAATTCCCGACGAAAGTTTTCCTACGAGATCTCTATTCCAGGTCTCTTCTGCTCTTCCATTGTCCACCAGTGGCCAGCGCTTCCTTTGAGAAGATAGACTACATGTCTAACCTTCTTAGCTTCAGGGATGTTGAGAATCCTAAAAGCCTTCTCCAACTCTGTCAACCACAGATCAGCATCTGCGGGATCGGCTGTCCCAAAGTACTCGGTAGATCCGACACGACGAAGTCACTCGAACGTCTTCCCGATACCTTGACCTTCAGGCTGGACAGGTGCCCTGGGTGCAGGTATAGGCATCCTGTCAGTGATATGTGTCATGGCAGTCATAAACTGCCTGAACATAGTCTGAACAGCTGGATTTCCCATGTCAGCTGGGTCAAACTGAGGTGGCTCCATAGGTGGCTCAAGTACAGGTTGCTCTATTTCTAGGTTCATTGCACCTTCTCGAGGTGTAACAACACTACTTTCCGCCTCGTACTCCTCATGTGGTCCAGACATCCTTACTTATCTTCTTCTCCTGAGGAGCAGAAGATTTTATTAGATAAGGAAGAAATACTTAAGGATAGACTCGACATCCTAAGTCCTATGTCTCTGTAGACTCAGTGAATCCTAGAGCTCTGATACCACTTAATTGTGGGCTCCGATCTCCAAAACCACGATATAAATACGATTTAAACTTAGCGGAAGCAATCGATTAACAGCGGAAGACAAAAATCACGGGAAATTAAAACTTTTTGAGATAAGAGCTTGAAACATTAAAACTTCTTTCATAGAAAAAGGATTAAACTGTTTACACCTCTGATAATTACTTCTTGAGTAATTATATACATCATGATACAAAATCTCAAGAGATAAAACCAAAATCTTAGACCATCAACTCCTAGGACCTGAGAGTACAGAGACGGCATAGGACTGACTTTCTAACAACTATCTCAGCAGTCAGTATCTCCACTTGAGATTCACTTCTGCTCCTGGTGTTGTTGCTGGGATTGGTCACCTGTAGGCCGGTTCCTACGTCTTCGACGACCACCTAAAATGTTGAAGTCTACGGGGTGAGACAATGTACAAATTGTCCCAGCGAGAGTTATAACTCTCAACTAGAAGCTTTATATAGCAATTCAAGAACAACATAGGCAATTTAATGTAATCAACAGCAGAGGGGTACTAAGCACAATATCATCATATAGATAAGGTGAAGAACATTTCTACTATGCAATGTAACACCATTCAAGAATCTCGTAGCTTAAACTAAACAATTATACTACGCGGCTGATTATGTTTTACAAACATCATTATGCCCTGCGGAGATGAGGTATATCGCTCAATGTCCAACCGATCATTGTTAAGTCACATCGGTATCATACATAGGTCATTAAAAGAGTCGGATTCTTAAGGCCTCATCTTCCTCAGTTAGTAAGAGGATTGTTTGCAGGACACCTTGTGTCTCTGCTGTTATAGCTTACCAGGGTAATCTGGTCCTTCGCTATTTTAGAGTTACAGTGGTGTTCTGTACTATCTTCGTCATCGGAAGATTTCTTGTTTATCTCTCACCGATGCGGTGTTTGTGTCTTCTTTGGGAGATTTGTAGTACATCTCTTGGTTTGGATTTGTAGTGAAGGGTTGATGGATTAAGAAACATCTACATCAATTCCTACACTAGGATGTAAGGATTTACGCATCCCTTTCCCCCACATACTCAAAAGTATGTGCTCCAGGAGTTCCCTTAGGAAAACCTGTTTCACCATCATTTGGTCTCTGACAATGATGGATCTATGATCAGGGCTCTACATGGTATGATTATACTTGATTAGTTAGGTACATTTTAGTATTCTTTTAACATCATACATGTTCTCAAACATTTAATCACTAGCATGGCAGCTTTGAAAATAGAATACTAAATGTAACAAGTCTAACTCACATCAAATATCATTTCTCAATCATCTCATCACAAGTCATCTATCAAGCATGACCTTGATGATACTCGTGGCTCTCACAGCCCATTAATCTCATAAGATGCTACTAACAAAGCATCAGGATTTTTCACTATTTCATAAAGCTAAATCATGCTTTCAATGAATATAGTATCATAACCCTTACCTGGGTATGTTCATCCTCATATAGGAACATGCATGTTTAATTCAACTGATAACAGTAAACAATTCATTTGAATGAAGTTATATCTTCCTACTCTTTCGAGAGTTAGGTTCCCTGATTTTCATCAATTAGGGTTTACTATTCACATTACATGTCATCACCCTAGAATTAGGGTTTACTATTCACCTTATGGTGAATTGAACTCATAACATCATCATGTATGAGAAACATCATCATTTGAACCCTCAAACAAGATTAAGATTCATCAATTATCATAATTAGGGTTTCCATGATCTCACATAGGTGGATCATACCCTAATCATGCATATTCATGTGTATTGAAGGTACTTTTCTTGAATTTCCACCATAAAAGGGTACTTTCTCTCTCCTATGATACTTTCTCTCTCCTCTTACTAGTAGATGGTGAATACACCACTCTAGATTAGGTTGGGTTAAGTCCTCATTGACTAGCATGAGCCAAAACATCACTATCATGTGATTAGGGTTTGATTAGAACAAGGTATTACTCAATTGAACCCCTCAAGGGTATTTTGGTAAATTACACCATTGATCACCATCATGGGTCAATTCATTAGTCACTTAGTCCCTTAATGTCTTAGGTTACCATTAGGGTTTAGATCAGATCACCATTGAACCAATTTCAGCTTCAATTGATCAAGTACAAACAACCTTGAAAACCTTCAAACGGTTTCAACCTTCAACCTCCAAACAGTTTGAAACCGTTTGGATGTGTTGACCATTTTCTATGTTTGACTCCAAGACCGCATGACCTCAAGGTCGTTTTCCCAAACCGTTTGGATGTGTTGACCGTTTGGAAAGGTTGACTTCCAAACCGTTTGAGCTTATGCGGTTTGAAACTGTTTGATCAAAACAACTTGAGATCGATTGATCCAAATGACCTTGAGATCGTTTGAGCCCAAATGGTCTTGAGACCGTTTGGCCTGAAATGGTCTTGAGACCATTTGGATCCAAACGGTCTTGAGACCATTTGGTCCAAATGGGCTCAAATCGTTTGGACCTCCAACATGGTTCAAAAGTTCCAATCGATTATGAATATCTCTGTTGAAGCCTTCAATTGGCCAAATCCATGTTATCCACTTATAAATTGAGTTAATTAAGATGAGCCTCAATCAATTGGACACCAAATTGACTCTCAATTGAAAGTCAATTAGGGTCAAGTCCAATTCAATTAGGGTTTCAATCGGATAATCATCAATGTTCAACAAGGTGAATCAAATCAAGGTTGAACCTATCAATTGACCTCCAATTGGACTCCAATTTGGCCTAAACGGTCTTGAGGTCATTTGGATGACCTCCAAACGATCTTGAGACCGTTTTCCCAAAGTTTGACCAAAAACCAAGTCGGTTGGATAAGGGTTGAACCCTAACTAGGTCTAAAATCAGCAATTTTAACAATTCTTCAACTTATTGCAATTGGACCCTCAATTCATCAAATTAGCTCAGCCCTAGACCTCCAAACGGTCTTGGGTTGTCACCAAACGGTCTTGAGACCGTTTGGTTAAATCCCCAAATGGTCTTGAGACCGTTTGGGTCCTTCAACCCAAAACTCAACAAGATCTATACTTGAAATCAGCAATTTCAACCCGATTAGGTTTAGGGTGTTGAAGTACCTTCAACTCTCAATTGGTTAAGAATTAGATTATGAATCTTTGTAGGAATGAAATTCAATATGTTACCAACATACCCTCCAATGGTCGTCCCTTGTTCAATTCTATCAAATGGTCTTGAGACTGGTTTGATCCAAACGGTCTTGCAAGATCGTTTGAGATCAAACGGTTTGAAACCGTTTGACCTTAAACGGTTTACAACCGTTTGGAACAAAAGGGTCCAAGGTCGGTTGATAAATCTACCTAGGAATTCAAGCCCATCATCTTCAACCTCTATTTAGGTCAGTTTCTCCACCATTTTTCTTTCAAAGGTGCAAGGAAGAAGGGAGGTAGAAGAAGAAGTACTAAAGCATAAATTACAAGAACAAAAACATGTATATAAAGCAAGTAGTTTAGAATTATGAAACCCGCCTTAGAACGTTGTTCCTAGAGCTCCAATATTCAAAGCGTCAAGCCTCTAATGGTTTCTTGAGCTCCACAACTTGGCCAGAGGTGATTCTCCAAGGAAAAGATGGGGATGGTCGGCTAGAACAAGAAACCTAAGTTAGTTAACCATAGAACCAACCTTTTAAGAAGAATTCCACCATGAATTCGAGCTTGAGGATGGTTTCCCCCCCCCCTCACCTTAGCACTAGTTGGTCGTTCTCCTGATCTCCAGAGCTCTGCCTTAGCCGTTTGAGAAAGATGAGAAATGAAAAGGAGAAGAGATATGTTTGGTTGGTTTGCAAGGACAAGAGCTTATATACTTTAGGCTATTTTACACCATAAGGACCTCTAGAACATGGATTTCTCATCCAAGTCCCTCCTTGTTCAAGGTCACGTCAAAGACCATCAAAACTTATGCAAAGCTCATCTAAACTCAAGATCTAAGGGTAAGGAAAGCCACTTTCAACTAGGGTACATACATGAAAGGTCTCCATACCCATACTAAGTGAATTTTATGCAAAAAGATTATTTTTCTTATCTGATTACTCATTTATGTGTCTCTTTTGTCAAGAGTCATTAAAGATGTTCTAGAAGGTGTATTTTATAACATGCACCCCACAATTTGGGTAAATTGCACTTTACTCCAAATTAGGGTTTTTAAGCACAAGGATCATTCCTCAAGCTGCATCTTGATGCCCAAGCTTGGGAAATCCATCATACCTCATCATATTCACTCATATGATGTCTCATCATCAGAGGAACATCTTAACCTATGAACATTGCAAGTTAAACCCCTTAACTGGGTAATTTGCACATAGGTCCCTGCATTACAAAACAATGCTACAACTTTGTTTAAAAAGGAGCATAATTGAAAGTCTATGTTCCTGAGGAACTTAATTACATGCCAGGGAGTATTCACAAGTATATAATTACATGTTTAGGCAAAACTTCTAGGGTTAGGTTATAACCCAGGTCAGGGATGTTACATCAACTATTTCCAGAACTAGATACCTATAGAAAATATCATGCTCCTCTTGAGTAATCATGCACAGAACATCTATATGCACATGCATCATATGATATTGACATATTTTGAATCATGTTGGTAGGACTATTATATATCAAAAGGAGCTACAACCTCAACCACACTTTTAAATAACAAGTTAATTATTGGGATCCATGTCACTATACTTCGTGTGGATCCTAGGAAACCTACATAAATTCAAAATAAACAATTATATGTATCTTCTCATGATCCATGGATTGATAAAAGAATAAAGTGTGAACTTTCCTAACTCCTAAACATTAAAGAAGTTATATGGAGCACAAGATATCTACATAATTAGAGTTTTTCTTATTTATTAATTCTTTTACTTGTACATGATTAGAAATTGTATAAGTTTAAAATTTATTACCTAAGATGTACACAATTTAAGAGTTATAGAAATAAAACCCTAATTTATGCCCAACTTCGCATTAATAACCGAAATTTCAACATTTTATCCATATATTGGACATATCATGAAGTGGGCTCAAAATCCCTCATCAACTTTTGTAATATCATATCATAGAAATAGGAATCATTTCAGGAAAGTCTCATTCAGGAACATCATAATTTGATCTTACTATTCTAAAATTTATAAACAGCAACACAATTTGCAATTTATGACAATATATGTGTGTATATCATAACTTCTAGATAAGGCATCAAAAGAGAAGTATGGGGGGAGAAGAGTTCCCGATAGAGTGATGGATGCCTTCAACAACATGGTGGATAGGATTGGGATATTTGAGTTAATTGTGAAAGGGGGTCGTACCTCTTGGTCTAATAAGCAACAAGGTGTGAGGAGAATTGCTAGTGACATTGATAGAGGCCTTGTAAACGAAGTGTGGTTGGATATATGGCCCAATTCTGCTATCAAAATGGGTGCTAATCCGCTGAGTGATCATGCATGGATGAAAATTGAGTTAGTTAACATGACTCAACACCCTCGACCCTTCAGATTCAGCATTTGGTGGTGCGATTGGGGTGGTTTCAAGGAAGTGGTGAAGGAAGCATGGAGCCAAGAAGTGATAGGTAATATGTTGTTCATTACTCTAAAAAAGTTACAAAATACTAAGAAAGCCTTGAAGCTTTGGAGCAAAGAAAAAGCAAACCTATGCAACCTATTGGGCAAAGTAAAGAGATAATATGAAACAAATGCGATGGAAGTCATACTTGACCCCCTAAATGAAGAGAAGATAGAAAAGGAAAGGATATCGGAGAAAAGTTTGAAGCAACTAAAGAAGGCTGAAGAAACCTTTTTATGGCAAAGGAATCGTATGTCTTGGATCAAAGACGGTGACCACAACATGAGAACCTACCACACTTCCATAAAGAAGAAAGAGATGCATGAGACTATACATGAGCTCATAAATGAAGAAGGAGAAACGGTTGAAGGAAGAGCAGCTATCACCATTAATGCGACGAGCCACTTCTTTCAACTCTACAACAAAGAAGGTGGTAACTTTCGTATTAAAGAGGAGATGCTACCGGAGGTCCGCATCAAAGATGAGATGAGTAGAGAATTGTGTAAGATTTCTTCTGAGGAGGAAATCAAAGAGGCAACGTTTTCCATTAATCCATCTAAGGCACCTGAGCCGGATGGGTTTAATGGGAAATTCTTCCAAATGATGTGTGGCATCATAAGGAGGGATATCATTGAAGTTGTGAGATGGTTCATGGGAGGAGGGAGGATGGTGAGAGTTGTGAATCACACTTTCATCAAACTCATACCTAAGAAGAAGGAAGCTACCAATATGAATGACTTCAGACCCATAGTTTGTTGTGGGCTCCTATATTAAATTATTGCCAAGCTTATTGCAGGTAGACTGAAGGCTATCTTACCAAAGATCATCTCAAAAGAACAAAGTGTTTTCATCCAAGGTAGACGGATTGCGGACAACACCCTTTTGGAAGCCGAGTTCATGGTGGGCTTCAACATCAAGCGTGAGCCAGCCAAAGCTTGCATGAAGGTCGACTTAACTAAAGCATATGACCATGTAAGATGGAAATTCTTATGGAGAGTGATGAACAAAATGGGTTTTGACCCTAGATGGACAAATATGATTAAAGAATGCGTACAAACTACCTCCTTCTCTATCTTGATCAATGGCTCACCAGAGGGACTTTTGAAGGCTAGCAATGGGTTGAGACAGGGTGACCACATGTCCCCCCTCCTGCTCACTCTGGTTATGGAAGGCGTCACTAATATGCTACAGATGGCAGAAGAGAAAGGTGCTATTAAGACTTTCCACACCAATGGTATAAAAGTCCTATCCCATTTAATCTTCGTGGATGATGTGATGCTATTCTCAAAGGGGAATGCAAAAAGACTACATGAATTAAAAATAGTTCTTATCTAGATTGGCAAGATGATTGGGCTCTACATCAGCCATACAAAATATAAAATCTAATGCTCTAGATCTTGTGATAGCAGGAGAGGTAGGTTGAAGATGGCAATAGGTATGGAAGGTGGAGAGTTCCCTACAAGGTACCTTGGGGAACCTATTGTAGGAGGGAAAGGAGCTACTAAAGACTTCATGACATGCCTTGATGGCATTAGAACAAAGGTGGAACAGTGGAGTGGGATCAAAATCTCCATGGCTGGGAAGTTAGTCCTTGTAAGATCGGTCATACAAAGCATGATTAGATTTTTAGGGGACATTTGTGAGATACCAAACCCAGTGGTGGATAGGATGAAATCCATAACAACAAATTTTTTTGGGGGAGGTAAGCACCATAATGTGGCTTGGGATGTGATTGCTGAACCCTTTCAGAAAGGGGGGTTGAACATCAAACACCCCAAGGACATTGTGGACAATTGTAGAATGAAAAGGTTGGACAAATTTATGAGAGATAAAGACAATGTGTGGACGAGCTGGATGAGGATTAGGTATGGCTTGATACCTTCTATGACCACACAATAATCAAGAGTTTGGTGGCATATGTGCTATATTTGGAAGAAGGTGCAAAACATCTACGATGTGTATGATGATGGTTTGATGGTATTAAAAGATCTACACATTACACCATGGATCAACTCGATCGAAGGTTCATGTGTCTACTGTCTTAAAACACTTTGGGGCCCCTTTCACATACCAAAGTGGAGTACAACAACCTACAAATCCATCTTGAAGAAGCTAACAACTAAAGATAGGATGCAGAGATGGGGCTTACAAGTCAGCGCTAACTGTTGCCTCTGTGAAAGAGAAGAGGAGGATCATGATCATTTGTTTAAGGCCTGCAGCTACTCCATGTACTTATAGAGAACGATTTGCCTTAAAAATGGTTGGAATTCCAACAACCATATGTGTTTTGAAGATACCATCAAGCATTTTGATAGCTCGAAAAATTCCAAATACGAAACTGGATTTGCTAGGTTGTGCATTACCCTTTTTTGTCACACCATATGGGAGGATAGAAACAAAAGAGCCCATGCTAGGAGTAGGGCTACTGAATCATACCTCATTCAGAAGATGTGTATAAACATCAAAAAAGTGGTTTGATCTAGAAAAGACCTTGCCAAAGGCAGCTCATCACTAGCTAGAAAGTATTGGGGCTTTTTGTAGAGTTACGCCCTGGCTTGTGTGATCTACTCTGTATGTAAGTATGCTCATAGTTGTTATGTGTGGCGGGTAGCTATACTACACCTTTTGGAAATACTATTTACCTATTTCCAAAAAAAAGAAGGCATCAAAAAGTACTTCATTTAATTTTGTAACACCAAGTAGTGTACAGATAGGGTAAATTTTGTTTCTCCAATTATTCCATCTAGTAAGTTCCATAAAATTCCATTCCATAGGTGACACAACATGCAATTAGTGAGATTAGGTGATTATAGATAGAAATTAGTAGTATAAATTTACTAAATAGAAGACATGTCACTGACTATAGGATTTAAATTGAAGCTCACATGTAGGTGCATGTAACCCTAGATCAAAGTTCTACCAAGCAAATGACTGTGTATGTAGGATCATGAAATCTTATTTCAGAGCTCCACAAAATATCTCCAAAATGATCTAGTTTGGATGTACTACCTCCATTTAAACTAAAAAACAATAAAAGAAAAGAATTTTGGGTAAGAAATAATAAGCATGTCATAGATTTCCAGGAACTTTGAGCAAGAGGTTAGAGAAGAGAGAAAATTGAGGAAAATGTGAGAAGAGAGGAAGAACCTTACTTAAATTCAATCTCAACTAGGTTGGGAATGTATTTTAATGGTTGAATATCTATAAATCGCCAACAAGAAAAGAACTTTTGTACTAATAATAGCATCCACCGGCTCGGCTTAAGAATAGCTTCTATAGCTCTAAAACAATCCACTAAATGTTTGGGAGTCATTGGGATTATATTTTTATAGGTCGGTCCAACTAACATTTATATTTTCACCCACAAATACATTGCTTTAGAAACATAATAGATTAGAGTGACCTCACACTAGCTTACATATACCATAAACATCCCACATCGAATTCCACTCAACCCATATAGATCCCAAAATGGGTCAATTAGAATATCTTCTTCAACTCTAAAAAAATCTAATAAATCTCTGGGGGTCATATTTATATAGGTATGTCTAATCGACATTCACAATTTCACTGGCAAAAACATTATTTTAGCAACAAAACATCTCAGAGTGACCTCACACTGGCCTGCATACACCACAAGCATCCCACACTAAATCCCATTCATCCCACATCGACCCCAAAATGGGTCACATAGAGTATCTTCATAAGCTTTAAAACAATATAACAAATTGTTTGGGGTGCTTGGGGTTGTATTTACATAGGTAGGTCCAACTAACATTTACATTTTTTCTTACAAATACACTATTTTAGCAACATAACATCTCATAATGATGTCCCATTTACATGCATTGTGACAGAGTTCTCTTTTGAAACCTTTAATCTCCAACAACATATTGAAATTCATATGTTGAGTTATCTTGAGAATTCCAAATGTTTTGGTGAAGTTTGAATGTTGATTGATGTTGATATCATGATTAAGATCCCTAAGTTCATGCATTTTGAAGTATTTAATTGGATGATCAAATAGTCAAGTTTTGTCACCAAATTTGAGTAGACTGTAGCCTGAGAGGTAGTAAATCAATGGTTAAAATTTGGTGGCAATTTGAGTATCCTAGAGGGAGTTATTAAGGTTTAAAATTTGGGAAATAATGTGCAATATTGAGGATTTATAGACCTAAGTTGGGTTTAATCTGGTGTCACGCACCCCTTGCTTTTGGGGTGGGTCGGTGTGGCCAGCTTATTGCCCTATATCTTCACTCCAGTGACTGTGACTTCTAAGAAGGAGGAGCCACAGATTCACTCAAGTGTAGGGTCCATATTTGTTGTACATGGGTAACCAATGGCATAGATTTCATATTCAACCTTTCATTTAGAGTGTAACCTTGGTGTGTCCAGCCATGATGCCATGATCATCCTGGTCATGGGGAAATGGGGAGAAATAACTAGGGATTTGGTTTCACCTCCTCTTTACAAATAGGTTGACACCATGGGCAGGTCAAATGAACAATTAAACAACAAGAAAGAGCCCTCCATTGTCACTGGCTCTCCACCGCAAGGAGTAGGTTATGGCCAAGGGAGTAGAACAGAGATATAGGGTTCACAAAGGAAGATGAAGAAGGGTAAAGCAAATACAAGTTAAGGGGAGTCCAACCCAGTCATCCCCATGGACTACTGAGTTGGTTTTGATGTTAGAAAGAGTGGATCTTTCCAAAGAAGAAGACCACCTTTGGGGGCCTTCCACCAGTGTTCCCACTATAAATGAAGGCTTTTGGGGAGTTCCTTGATTTGGTGTGAAAATTTTAAGGTTTGACAAGAGAGTAGGAGTGAGAGGGGTGTTTATCACTGTCAAGATACGCCATGGCAGTGTCGGTGGTGTCTTGCTGGCCAAGAAGCAAATCAGGAGCTACACAAGGGAAAACAAGTGGATGATATGTATAGGAGGTCCTGAAGATGGTACTAAAGCATCTAATTTTGTTGAAGGAGACCTAGACCTACTGAGATTTCTAGTCGGTCCCCACAGAGGCAGCGTCACAGGACAGATCACACAACAAACTCCCATTTTGGGTTAGAAATATAGGAAAGAAAGGGGGAAGAAGGAACTAGGTCTAGAACCCTGAACCCAGCCCAAAACAAGAGAACCTATCGCTGAACCAAAATTGAGCAGAGCTAGGTGTAAGGCCCCTAAGCTTTATTAATGAGTTGAATAAGCTTAATGATCATAATTTAATTCTTATAACCCTTATATAACCTTTTGATATACTTTTAAATCATAATACAAGCTAAAGTTTCAAATTTGGTCCAATTTGGACAATGTTTGAGCAAGTTATGCAATTTTATGCACATTTTGGACTTATCTGCAATTTACCGAATTTATAGATTTTATTTGCAATTTATCACTTGAATTATGTTCCTTAGATATTCTCTCATCATTATTGAGTTTTTTGAGCCATGAGGCACCTATTTAAACATTGTTTTGAAGGTGTTTTCTCCAAGGGTATTTTAGGGTTTACCCCTTCATGGATGAGCTACCTTTTGTAGCTATCAACTAATGAGTTATTTGTTTTTCTTGGAAATTCAAGAAACGAGGGATAAGAATGTATCTATGGAAATTTGGGGAGATACTTGTGTGTGTTCTTGTATATTCTTAATAGTTTAAGGCCATGGACACTTGGAAAGATACTAAAACTTCAACTTTTTCTTTTTCTTTATCTTAAAGTTTCATATATTTATCCCTAATCACCAAAATGAGACATTTTCTCTCCACCACTTCCCTCCTACAAACCTCGTCTTCCCTCTGTGCTTTTTCAAATTTCCTGTCCAAGGAAGAAGAAAGAGGGGACCTTCTTGGATAAAGAATATAGGGTTGCAATTGACTTCATTTTAGGGTTGAAAAAGCATCTTTCTAGTGATCTTGACCTAAAAGAGTAAGAATCCCCTTCTTTCTTCCATTTATTTATTTTTTATCATTCCTCCTACCTTTCTCCAGTTCGTAACCTTGCTGTTCCATGGTAGAAATTGCTCTAAAGCTCTAAAACCCTACCTTTCTTGCTCCTTATGCTTAGGGTTTGCTCATTTGATGAAGAAAGGTGCTAGATGGACGAATTCATAGCTTATTCTTGTATTTTCTACCCTAACTGCTCGTGTTTTCTTCTGTGTGGGGGTTTCATCTTCTCATTAGAGGCAAGTTTTATAACTTGCACCACGTTTATTGCTTACCATAAGCTTGCTAGCTCATGTTCTTGCTTGAAAATGATGATTCATGCATTAAAAAGCTATGCTAGACTTGGATTTTGATTTTTATAATGTTCCATGTTCTAATTTCAGTTCTAGATGAACTTGTGATCATGTGTATGTTATTACTAAGGTATAATATGACTCGGATCAGGTTGGTTTGACAACCTCTGGTGCTAAGGACCTATCAACCAATGGTCAATTTTAGGGTTTTAAGCTGATTTCTTTTATAAACCCATGACTTGATGATGGTACCATTGCAACAACCCTATGGTGTTGTCTTCATGACAATGTATGGTCAGGATCAAAGGTATCAGATGATGGTGATAACCTATGGTCACACTGTTAGGTCAGGTTTTGGATCAATTAGAAGTTTAATGATCAACCATTAAGTACCCTATTGATGTTATCAATCAATGATGACATTAGCTTAATATTTGATGCTGATTAATGAATATAATGTTGATCTAACAACCTATGGTGATTTAATGGTCACTAATGATGGTGTATCAGGTCTCTACAACCTATGTTGAGTTAAGCATTATAGTTGTAGAATCAATCAAGCCTTAGACCAATGGTTTCTTGGGTCACTTGATACAATGGTCGGATCTATACTGTAATTGATGGTTTTAACATATGAACTTGACCCAATGGTCAAGATCAAATGTTTATTCCTCCAATAAAGTAGAATTATGGCTAATGTAATATTTTTTGGTCCTAATAATGTGATTTATATGGTTTCCTTTATATGATCAAATTAAGGAGCTTAATTGTTGACAATGGATGGCTTATTTTAACTGAACAGTCGATTGTGGGTTTAACCCTACTCTCAATGGATCTTTTTGTGTTGTTAATCAAGGGATTTCTAGGGTTATACGGTGACTCTTTCGAGATAACAAATCAAGGAAATCATAGGTGGTTTATCCAAGGTGTTTACTTATGTAAACAACCAATGGTCTTACCTTTTAAACATCCAATACTTCTGGGTGACATTGTGGTATGGTGATATGGGTTGATGATGGAATAAATGGATGGTTACCCTTAATAAGGTAGTTTTACCTACTCACTCATATGAATAGAAGGGATGATAATCATATTGTGTTGATATGTAACCCTAAAGAGGTATAGCTTGTTATACCTAGCTTTAATATAACTAAATGATGGTAATTGGGTATGAATAGTCCTTGAATGACTAATACAATCATAGATTACTCTGTTACTGTTGTTGAAACCCTAGTATGCTATAACCCAATGGTTACACCTTGAATTATATGTGGGTTCATACTTGAGAATAGTATGGAATGTGATGGTGATGTTTCACCTTATGCATCCATGATCCAATGGGGATGTTGTGAGTTAGGGTTTGGGTATAAGTGTTGATTAGTGACATTGATATAATTTATCATGTTGAACCTAACTCTAATGGAAATAGACAAAAATGAGTATTCATGTTTAACATTCTTATATGATGGAATGATGGTGGAATAACCTCCTTAACATAATCATAATCTTAATATGTTAATTGGTGGTTATCATAGCCACATGGTTGATACTTTCTTATGCTAAACATGTGCATTATGAATATGATGAGTGTTAATAATATCTAGATTCCTTGCATGTTGATGTAATAAAGGAATGTTCTGAATGTTAATGTAAACCTGCTATGATTGTTTATGAATATCTCCAAGCTCATTAATGCAATATTGTGATGATCTGGTGTATTATATGTAAGTGATGTTTTTGAGCCTTGTTATAAGGCATGGAAAGATAATGATGATCTTATAGGGAATATTATGATGGTCTTAATGACCTTTGGACATGGTTGAGCCCTGAATGCGGTGTATTCCTCTTGTGTTGATAAGGGTTGATACCCTGTGATATTGTGAAAAGGATTTATATCCTATGATAGTATGATGGTCTTAATGACCTTTGCGCATGGTTGAACCCTGAATGAGGTGTAATCCTCTTGTTTTGATAAGGGTTGATACCCTATGATATTGTGAAAAGGATTTATATATTGTGATAGTATGATGACTAGTGTAGACTCATGAATGGAAAGTGAATAGTACCATGTGATGATGAGATGAGAAATTATGTTTCATACGTTTTATATCTTTTCAAGTTTTGGTATTTATATGCTTGCTAGAAGTGAATTATGTATGTCCACTTATTTGATGCAGCCTTAATTCACCCAATTGGCATAGCTAATCAAGTGCAACTCTAATCATGTAGTGCCATGTGTTGTAGAGCCATCTTCAGTGTCAGAACTTTCTGGATGGTGAGACGAGTATTCCTAAGGGAAACTTGTTGAGTATGTGGGGGTGGTAGGTTGAGGATATATCCTTGTCATCCACAATGCAAATTGTTGAGGTTGCCTATGGTCATGCCTCATACAATTGATGTGATTGAGAACGGTTGTGGTTGTGTCTCGGTGATTGTAACATGATGTGATTAGAGGACAACTGCGGTTGTACCTCAGTGATTGAGTTTGTATACCCTAGTTTCTAATGCCATGACTAGTACCAAGGGTAGACTAGTGGTTAGCAGCTTGACTATATGTCACTGTGCTGGCAGCTTTGACTGATATGTCACTTCCTTTTTACTCGTACTGACTGAGGGGAAGAGATCTTAGGATACCGACACTCCTAGATGTTGTACGGAACCAAATATCCCTTCATAGGGGTCGGTTGGACTTTGAATGGTATGATTCAAATTCCCCAGGGCATAATAAAAGATGTAATATACCGGTGTAGCATATTTGTTTAGGGTTATACATGATGTTTCACATTGGATGATAACCCTTTTTGTTATCTTTACATAAATGTGATGCTTAGTGCAATTAAGAGACAGTAGATATACTTATGTTGTGGATATGCTTAAGATTGTAGATGCATACATACAATAGCCATGATTATGTTGATAACTATACTGCTACTACTGATTATAATCATGATGCTAGCTGTCTCATGTTGTTAGTTATGTTTAGCATGCTAGCCATGCCTTTGTAACTAGAGATGCATATACTGTTAATCATGCTTATCCAGATAGTTGTGTTTATGTTGTTAGCTCTTCTTGTGATGTTGATACGTTCAAACAATTAGACATGCTCATGCTGTTATCTATGCTATGTTACTAGACTTGTTCATGATGCTAGATATGCATATGCTACTGAATTGCTTATATTATCAATGCAGTAAAGGATGATAGTCTGGCTAATGCTGATAGTTATTATCTGCTCCTTTATGTATTTTGTTAATCGCCAGTGCTGCTGAGATTATTTGTTATATATGATTAAACTACTTAAATTGTTTAATTACTTAAGATTGTTGGAATCAATAAATGTTGTTGGAGGTTATATCTCTTGCTGGGACATGGGTCTCACCCTTGTAGTTCGCCACATTTTCTTAGGTAATCGACAATGATGGCAATAAAATCATGGAAGTAAAGAGGGGTTATAGTAATGAATCTTTGAGAAAGTTGATTTGATGTCTAGTGTGTCCTAGAGACGTCCTTGTACTCTCAGTTCTGGGCATGAAAAGTTTGTATATGGTGTTTCAAACGAATCAAACTTTTGTTAGCATATTAATGCTTGTTTGTGTGGCATATGCGAATATTGTTCTCCTGTGTATATATGTTGTGGCCAAGGCAATAGAACAATTTGTATCGAATTCTTGACATAGTATGGATATAAGAAATATGGCGGGCTCTTATGCAAATGTTTCTAAGTGGGTGATGACGTTGAAATCAGTTTTAATTTACCCATCTTTTTGGGTATATGGTTAATTGGTGATTGATTGTGTTTTATGTTTTGAGTAATCTCATTTAGTGTAACGGGTTCTCACACTAGGAGCTATGGCCTTCAGTGGCTACGTGGCGACATCTAATTGGCTAAAAAAGGTAAATTTCCCAGATGTTGTATAATTTATTAAAATTCATAAGTTTATCCAAAAAATACAAACGGGATACCAAAATTCTCATTAAAATGTGTAGAACAACATGAAAGCATAATATTAGGCTTTAAATGCACTAATCTATGTGATATTATGTAAGTTGTGAAATGCTTATTTCATAGATAATAAATATTAAATGATGGCCTCAAATTATGATAATATGTTAGTAAATCCATATTCATGTTTATAACCCATTTAAGGTTAGTGATTATGATGTTGATGTAAGGAGTGCGGTATCACCCCCTTACTACAATTTGAATTTGAAGAATTAAAATCCATTCCAAACACACTCAAAGGTAATTTGGAATAGGTATAAATTTTCCAAATTTATTATAATGGTATGCAAAAGACCAAAGTGTAGCAGCGGAATAAAAATAATGACTATATTAAATTTTCACAAAAGATTACAAAAGTACACCATAATATCCCATCAACGTTTACATGTATGATACAACATAAGGATCTAAGTAGAGGGAAATCTCAACTATAACAACTTTGTTTCCAAGCTTTAACTCCTTAAGCTAGTCCAAAACTTCATGCCCTATCATCCAAGTACTTCACCTAGGGTGGGAAGCATACCCCAGCAAGAAGAGAAAATAGATGACATCAGCAAAGGCTGGTATGTGCATACTAAATAGGAAATTGAGCTATATATATGGAATAAAGGAGAGTAAATATAAAAGGCTTCCCATAGAAAGGATAAGGATCAGCCAAAAGGTTATCAAGAGAAAAGGAATTGAAATCATATGATAACAAAAGAATACTTGCTATTAATAAAACATAAGTATTGTGCCACACAAGAACATGTAAAGAATTAGGGCACACACCCCATATCATCAACCTGTATGCACGTGAGATAAACATAGCCCTAGAACAATATAAACACAAAGGTGGCCAAGTCTCATAAACTAGAGACCTGGTACAGAAAGGAATATTGTCAATCTCCCAAATACATAAAACATGTGCCAAGAATCACACATCTTTCCCTGGGTATGAGGTTCTTTTCCATCCCCAAAGAGCAGGAAATATCACATTTGCTCGACAGGAAATAATACATCTGCCATAAAAACCAATGCAATTACACTACTCTAATTCTACTGAATCACATTGCATGTTAAACATAGAGGCAAGTATAAATTATAGTCAGAATATATAAATTAGTCACCACATAAGTGAGCAACATATACATCCACCTCATAAGTGGGTAAAAGACATCACATGTCATCTTTTAGAGTTCCATCATCAACAAAGAATAAGATAAGAGTTCAAAAGAATATCCATGATCACATGATCAATGCCAAATAAGGTAGTTCACGTGAACCATGATTTTTAAAAGAAAAGACATTGTCTATAGGCCAATGTCCATATGACAAAGAAAATGAATAAGCATAGGTGAATTGCTCAATATAGAAGAATAGGGGATACATCATACCTCAACTTCAGAGTCTAAATAGTCCAAGTCAATCCTAGATCCAAGCCTAGGCCTCCAAAGAACCTCTAGGGAAGGTGGACATGTCCAATAAATATGGTTCCCAAGCTTAGAGAGGTTGGTTTCTCCAACAAAGCTCCTATCTCGAGCAAGAAGCACCTTCTCCACTTTCGAGGTGAAAACCCCTAACAAAAGAACATGGAGATGAGGTGTTTATGGACTCTTGATGGGGTTAAACCATGGAAGGACATGGTGATGACCTGGAGGAAGGTGGAAGGAAGACTAACAACATGAAAATAGGGAAGCAAAGGAGAAAATGTACTAGTTTTGGTCGAAATAACCAAGGAGGATCTTAAGAAATCCTAAATAGAGAAATTTGGAACCCTAGGAGCCTTTTTCTCCAAGGTAGGCACCTTCTTTTACCTTGGAATAGCAACTTCGTGGAGAAACAGAGTAGGAGTGATGCTATAAGCTGGAGGAAATAAAGAAGAGCAAGATTTTTCGAATTTGGAGTTAGGAAGGGGTAGATATGGCTATATAAAGAAAGAGGTCAAGTATGAGGTGTCCATGAGACTTTCCATGTGTCATGTATAAGGGTGTCCATGGACATACAAGACTTTATGGATAAGGAAGAATTCAAGCAATATATGTCAAGTTACTTTCCATGTTTCCAATGCTAATGGTGCATATGGACATGCAAACCATTATGGATAAGGAAGAAGTCAAGCATGAGGTGTTCATGGAACTTTCCATGTGTCCTTAGCCTAGGAATTTCATTACCATAGAAAAGGACAGATCATATAGGCTTCTTGAATATCAAATGTTAGGTTATGGACACTTATAGGCCATCCCAACTGACCTCCAATAAAAGAAATAACCCCATTGCTTGATAGCTTCTAAAGATAAGCTCATTTATATAGAGAGTATTCCCTAAAATGCCCTTGGAAAGAAACACCTTCAAACCAAGGTGCAATTAGGATCCCTATGGTTCAAAATCTCGAGAATGGTAAGGTAATATCTAAGGATTAAAATTCAGGTGATAATTTGCAATGAAAACCTCCCAATTGGGCAAATTACAGAAAAGTTCAGAATGTACCTAAAATTGCATAACTTGCACAAACAACATCCAAATTGGACCAAACTTCATCCACATGTTATTTTTGATGTGTTGAATATGAATTTTCCATTATTTCCATATTTTGAAGTTATATAATCACATTATTCATTACCTATGCCTTTTACTCATTTTCTCTCTCCTAAACTTATCCTAATATTTCAAGGTTGTCCAAATTAGATGAAATTTGACATGTAGGCTAATTTTGATATGTAGATTTTAAGTTTGAATTTTGTTTCCACTTTTGAAACTTCTTTTTATGAGATATATCATATGGACCATTAACAACCCATTATCTAAATTATTCATCCAATTAAGTTCCTTTTCTTCATTTACCACCAAAATATGTTATGTGGCATATTTTATGTATCCATTATGGGCTCTGATACCATGTTGTAAGGAGTACGAGATCACCCCCTTACTAAAATTTTAATTTGAATAATTAACATCCATTCCAAACACACTCAAAGGTATGTTGGAATAGGTATAAATTTTCTAAATTTATTATAATGCTATGCAAAAGACCAAAGTGTAGCAGCATAATAAAAATAATGACTATATTAAATTTTCACAAAAGATTATAAAAGTACATCATAATATCCCATAAGGGTTTACATGTATGATACAACATAAGGATCTAAGTAGAGGAAAATGTAAACCATAACAACTTTGTCTCCAAGATTTAAATCTTTAAGCTAGTCCAAAACTTCATGCCCTATCATCCAACTCTTTCACCTAGGGTTGGAAGCATACCCCAGCAAGAAGAGAAAATAGATGACATTAGCAAAGGCTGGTATGTGCATACTAAATAGGAAATTGAGCAATATATGGATTAAAGGAGAGAAAATATAAAAGTAAGGATAAGGATCAGCCAAAAGGTTATCAAGAGAAAAGGAATTGAAATCATATGATAACAAAAGAATACTTGCTATTAATAAAACATAAGTATTGTGCCACACAAGCACATGTAAAGAATTAGGGCACACACCCCATATCATCAACATGTATGCACGTGAGATAAACATAGCCCTAGAACAATATAAACACAAAGGCGGCCAAGTCTCATAAACTAAAAACTTGGTAGAGAAAGGAATATTGTCAATCTCCCAAATACATAAAACATGTGCCAAGAATCACACATCTTTCCCTGGGTATGAGGTTCTTTTCCATCCCCAAAGAGCAGGAAATATCACATTTGCTCGACAGGAAATAATACATCTGCCATAAAAACCAATGCAATTACACTACTCTAGTTCTACTGAATCACATTGCATGTTAAATGTAGAGGCAAGTAGAAATTATAGTCAGAATATATAAACTAGTCACCACATAAGTGAGCAACATATACATCCACCTCATAAGTGGGTAAAAGACATCACATGTCATCTTTTAGAGTTCCATCATGAACAAAGAATAAGATAAGAGTTCAAAAGAATATCCATGATCACATGATCAATTCCAAATAATATAGTTCATGTGAACCATGATTTTCAAAAGAAAATACATTGTCTATAGGCTAATGTCCATAGGATAAAGAGAATGGATAAGCATAGGTGAATTGCTCAACATAGAAGAATAGGGGATACATCATACCTCAACTTCAGAGTCTAAATAGTCCGAGTCAATCCTAGATCCAAGCCTAGGCCTCCAAAGAGCCTCTAGGGAAGGTGGAAAGGTCCAATAAGTATGGTTCCCAAGCTTAGAGAGGCTGGTTTCTCCAACAAAGCTCCTATCTCGAGCAAGAAGCACCTTCTCCACTTTAGACGTGAAAAATCCTTACAAAAGAACATGGAGATGAGGTGTTTAAGGGCTCTTGGTGGGGTTTAATCATGGAAATCTATGGTTCCGACCTATAGGTAGGTGGAAGGAAGACTAACAACATGAAAATAGGGAAGGAAAGGAGAAAACTTACTAGTTTTGGTCGAAATAACCAAGGAGGAGCTTAAGAAATCCTAAATAGGGAAATTTGGAACCCTAGGAGACTTCTTCACCAAGGTAGGCATATTATTTTACCTTGGGACATAAAATTCATGACCAAACAGAGTAAGAGTGATGCTCTAAGCTAGATGAAAGAAAGAAGAGCAAGATTTTTCAAATTTGGAGTTGGGAAGGGTTAGATATGGCTATATAAAGAAAGAGGTCAAGTATGAGGTGTCTATGAGACTTTCCATGTGTCATGTATAAGGGTTTCCATGGACATGCAAGACTTTTGGATAAGGAAGAAGTCAAGAAAGAGGTTTCATGTTACTTTGCATGTGTCCAATGCTAATGGTGCCTATTGACATGCAAACCTTTATGGATAAGGAAGAAGTCAAGCATGAGGTGTCCATGGAGCTTTCCATGTGTCCTTAGCCTAGGGATTTCATTACCATGTAAGAGGAAAGTTCATAGAGGCTTCTTGAATATCAAATGTCAGTTTATGGACACTTATAGGCCATCCCAACTGGCCTCCAATCAAAGAAATAACCCCATTGGTCTTCTAAAGATAAGCTCATTTATAAAGAGAGTAATCCCTAAAATACCCTTGGAACGAAACACCTTCAAACCAAAGTGTAAATAGGATCCCTGTGGTTTAAAATCTCTAGAATGGTAAGGGAATATCTAAGGATTATATTCAGCAGATAATTTGCAAAGAAAACCTCCTAATTGGGTAAATTACAAAAAAGTCCAGAATGTACCTAAAATTGCATAACTTGCACAAACAACATCCAAATTGGATCAAACTTCATCCACAAGTTATTTTTAATGTGTTGAATATGAATTTGTCATTATTGCCATATTTTGAAGATATATAATCACAATATTCATTACTTATTCCATTTATTCATTTTCTCTCTCCTAAACTTACCCTAATGTTTCAAGGTTGTCCAAATTAGATGAAATTTGACATGTAGGCTAATTTTGATATGTAGATTTCGAATTTGTATTTTGTTTACACTTTTGATATTTATTTTTATGAGATATATCATATGGCCCATTAACAGCCCATTATCTAAATTATTCATCCAATTAGCTTCTTTATCTTCATATTACCACCAAAATAAGTTATATGGCATATTTTATGTATCCATTATTAACCTAAGCCTAATGTGAAAACATTAGGATACATTAGGGTGATAAAATAATGTATTAGCTCATTAGGATCATACTAAACATCTATTTATCATCTAAGCTTCAACCTTGTTTGGCTAAGTTCAAAATGTCAACTTCTAAGGTAGGGTCCGAGATCTAGTATGTTACAATTGATGCATGAAATCATGTAATTTAGTTTATGTGGCTAATTAGGACCAATAATCCTAATTAATGTGCGATAATTACAAAGATGCTCAAGAAACCCTAGAAATTACATAGTAAGCTCATATCAGTATCTGGATGATAATATATAATTATGAAGTCATAATTATGTATATAAACAAGGTTACATGTTTAAGGATCCTTTAATGATGAGAAAATCCTAATTGGATTAATGTATATCATCTAGGGTTAATAAATGCAAACAATGATATGGAAACTAATGTCCATACAATTGATTATAATCTAGAATACAACATCAGTAAAATCAATTCCATATAAAAAAAAAGAGTAAGACAAGAAATAATGATGGGAATAGCTTAATGAACTAATCAAAACCCTAAAATAAGTCATAACTAGGGTTAAAGTGATGAGAATATAATGATGCTACATGTAATATTGTGTTAATAAGGGTTTCACTAAGGGTAGAGTGGAATCATGGATGCGGTTTAGATCTCCTGATCAAGGTACGCCATTACCTCTTACTTGGCTTATTATAAAGTATGCTTGTATTATGTATGTATAAATACTTGGCATATGGCATTGGATGAAATGATTGTTCTTGTATGATATCTTGCTTGATTTTCCATAATTATGGCTATGAACACATGAAACATAAGATATCTGATCCATTATATGATAGAACTAAATCACTTTGGTAGAATAGTGCATTGATGAAAATACTAAATCTCTTTGGAAGAATAGTACATGTTAGCATTAAGTCTCTTTGGTAGAATAGTGCATTTAGGAAAGTACTAAATCTATTTGGCAGAATAGTACATGTGAGCACTAAATCTCTTAGGTAGAATAGTGCATGTGGTTGATCAACTTTACATATAATGGAAAATGTCCTTAAAACATGTGTTCTCTATTGTTAACCAAAGATTCTTGTTCAAGTATGCTTTTATTATATTTCTTCTATTATTGTCAAGTATTAGTTTTATCTTATTGCCAAACTTAGCAATGAGAGGTATATAAAAAGACATGTAGGTGTACTCAGTACAATGTTCTTGAATATTGTGCTGACGTGTACCACATGTAATCTTTTATTTAGGTTGTGGAGATATGTTTTTGAAGAACCAGGATAGCTAAGAGTTGCACGGCGAGATGATGTACAGGTGGACTTATTGTCTTTAGATCTTGTTGTTTAGTGGCAGCACATGTCTATGTCAAAGTTTGTTGTTCAATATGTAATATCAAATGTTGTAACAATTTATGTTGTAATTATATGTTGAATGGTGAACATATGTGTTGACTCAAGGTCAATTAGGTCAATGTTGACTCACGTCTAAATTGACTGAACCCATGTTTTGATGATGACTAACCATTCCACATATTAGTGTCTAATGTCTCTACTTGAGTGATTTCAGATTAGGTATAGACACACTCCAATTGCCCTAACTTGCACATATCAAATTGGTGAAACGACAAGTCAAAGTCATACAAGTGCACAATTTTGTAATATGATGTATATCTATTAGAATCAAGTTGTAAATCACTTGTAATGATTGTATGACTTGTAATTAAGCTTAGAAAAATATCAGGACCACTTAGATAGAATATTAGAGCACTTTAGATGCAACTTTGAAAATTGATTACAAGTACTTTGTCGGTCGAGTTTCCCAGCCTGTAAACTCGACCGATCATCCTTGATCAATTTTTTGAAGATTGCATCGGTCGAGTTGTTTTTACACAGAACTCGACCGATGGAGTAACTGACCAAATCGATTTTCATTGGTCGGTCGAGTTTCCTCAGGACAAACTCGACCGATGGTCTGAATATCAGCTTTGTCTTTTACTCTATCGGTCGAGTTATCCTTATAGAAACTCGACCGATTGCACTGTACGGAAAAGTGTAGAAAATTACTTCTAGCCGTTGTGGACTTGCAGCAAGTGAAAATATATCCGTTGCAAGCCACAAAATGGCTAGTTTTCGTTCTCAAGTGTTCGCAAAGGCTAAGAGGCATCCCCAGCTATAAATAGGACCCCTTGGGCTTCATTCCAAGATTGAGCATTCATTGCAAACTCTATGTGAGGCTCCTATTCTATAATTGAGTGCTTCCTACAGTCTCCTCTCTCTCTCTAAGCTTAATCACTTGCTACATCCATTTGAGTGAGTAGGAAATCTGTCAGAGAGCTAGTCCTACATGTATATCTTGTGAGGCTCTCACTCCCACCACCTCCCCATCTCTCATTTGCAATCATGAAGATGAAGGTTCTCTCTCTTGTCTAAGAGAGTTGAAGAAGAACAAGGGAAGGAGTCCCTTGGTGAAGATCAAGGCTGAGGACTTGGAGCTAGAGTGGGTAAGCCCTTGGTGAAGGCAGAAGACTCCTTGCTCAAGTAGGTAAGTCCTTGGTGGAAGCTTCTCCGAGTGAAGGTGAAGTCAAAAGCTGAAGATCCAAGAAGAGTGGGTAATCCGTGTAAGGCTGAAGACTTGTGCTAGAGTGGGTAAGTCCTTGGAGAAGGCCGAAGACTCTTACAAAGTGGGTAAGTCCTTGGTAAGGTTGAAGAATCTTTGTATTGGATAGGTAAGTCTTTTGTTTGGGCATGCATTGTATGTATTATGAATGAATATAAGGGAGAAAGCTTTGCATCACTTATGAAGGGACATATCAAGTGAAGGAAAGAAAAGTCTACATGCTCAAAGGGCTGCTTGAGAACTTCAAGATGGGAAAGGAGGAGAGCATAGCAAACATGTACTCAAGCTCAACACCATTGTGAATGGTCTTGCTGTTCTAGGACATCCTATGTCTAGTGGAGAGATTAACTCAAAGATCCTTAGAACTATCCCCAAGAGGTGGGAACCCAAGGTGACTTCAATTGAAGAAGCAAGGTCTCTTAGGGATATTCCTATTGAAGAGATCATTGGGAATCTACAAGCACATGAAGCCACACTTGACAAGAGGGAGGAAGTTGAAAGACAAGAGAAGAAAGAGCTAAAGAGAATGAAGAAGGTTGAAATGAAGGCTCAAACTGAAGCTATCATGGAACAAGTCTCTCCATCCTCTCAAGCTAAAGAAGATGCATGTACTCCAAGGGTAGACTCTACAAAGACAAGTCCTCCTCCATCCAGTGCTTCACATGTGGAAAGAAGGGTCACTACAAAGAAGATTGCCCACAAGGCAAAAAGACCCATATTCACAAGAAGAAATGGCAATCAAGCTCAAGTGGCTCCTCCAACTCAAGCTCAAGTGAAGATTCAAGTGAAGGATCAAGCTCAAGATCTAGTGATGAAAGAAAATGCCATTTTTCTCTTATTGCATCAACAAGTGAAGACTCAAGTGAGGTAAATCTAAACTCTTTAGATAAAGAATCTTCGATTGCTATCATTCTTGATACTTGTGCCTTTCTTAAGTCTTCTAAAAGGAAAAAGAAAAAGCTTGCTAAAATTGTTGATAATTTGCATGTAGAACTAGATGATCTTGAACAAGCTAATTCTTGCTTGCTTGATGATAAAAATGATTGTCTTAGCCAAGTAGACTCTCTTAAACTTGAAAATGCTAGTTTTCTTGATAAGATTAGATTTCTAGAAGCTCAATCTCTTATGACTAGTTCTAATGAAGAGCATACCTTAATTGTTGATTCTCTCATGCATGATATTGATGTTCTTAAATCTGAAAACAAGGACAAAGATTATGTTTTGCAAGAATTAGAAACAGAAAATGCCTCCTTTCTTGCTAAAATCAATGTGCATGATTCTTGTTCTAGTTATACTAGTAGAGAGAATGATGTTGCTGCTCTTCATATTGATAGAGATTCTTATTTCAGTAAAGCTTTTTTCTTAGAAAATGATCTTTTTCATGCTAGAGATAATATCAATAATTTATCTTCTACTATTGCTTCTCTTAAGCATGATAATGACAGTTTGAGATCCTCTTTGCAAAGATTCTTAGTGGGTAAAAAGAGTCTTAATGACATCCTACACCATACTACTAAACAAATTGGTAGACATGGTTTAGGATATGATAGTAGTCAAGGGAACAACAAAGATAAAGGACCTCCAATATTCCATGGAGAAACTTCTAGTTCCAAGACTATGGGCACATGCAACTATTGTAATGAAATTGATCATTATTCTACTTGTTGTCCTTTTAGGAAAGCATCCAGAAGAAATCGGATTTGGGTTGCTAAACTAACCCCTCCGGACCCAAAAATATGATTGGGGACCATTTCATCTTTGTTCTTGTAGGTACTTGCAAATGGATTGACCTGAACTATTGAATTGCAAATTGACTTCTCAATCCACATGAAAGAAGAAAGGTGAGACTTGTAGAGGGTGACAACAAGTGGAAAAAGCAATGGTAAGAACAAAGGTAATGTTTTTCTTTCTTATAACCAATCCTAACTTGTTTTGTCAAGATGGTGTGCACTATACATATGATTTTTGAGTCAAACGTGGTATTTTGTGATTCTCTTCACACTCTTGCTCAAAAACTATTTCTAATGCTTCTATAGTGCATTACTAACTTGATTAGACATGTTTGGATATGGTTTGTATATTTATCATGCCTTTAAAAATGCTTTTATGAAATATATGTGCTTTTTGACAGCTGGTTTGTCGGTCAAGTTTGTCCTGTCAGAAACTCGACCGATAGGCACCAATGAGTGTTGCCACCAGCTGTCATCGATCGAGTTGTCAATGCACAGAACTCGACCGATCACATTGTGCACAGAATACACAGTTGGCTTATTGAATGAGAACTTCCCTCTCAACTAGATTTTCTCAACCAATAGCCTTATTCTTTGGCACTCTCATTTGGTACCTTTATATATGCATATTGCCATGTTCTAAATTGCCTATCTTTCTTATAACTCTATCTCTCTAATTTCTCTAAATTGGTATATCTATATCTTGCAATTACTTTCTTTGAGTTGTTTTGCAGGTTTTGATGATAATACCTTTGGATCCCTTGGTTGTGTCTTAAATTGCTTCCGTTGTGCTCTAACTTGATACATCTATCTAGGTGTATATATTGTTTCGATACAACCTTGAGGTTCTTAGTGGTAATCATCTTATGGTAAGGATGCATATCTAGTGAGTTACATCCTTTCATTCTTCTAAAATTGCATATATCTTTGTTTGGATATATCTCTACATCTACTCATAGCTTGCTTTATCTTGTGTATCTTTTGGTATCTCTTGCTATGATCTAGATCCTACTAGTAGTCCAAACTTGTGATATCATCTACTAGTAGTTCACATACATGTAGTTCTAACCTTGTCAATAATTGGCATCTTTGCTCATCTATATGATATGCTTGTATCTTGTCTCATACATGCTCAAGCTTGTTCCTTGAATTGCATATCTACTATCTTGAGTTGCTTGCATAACATTGTGATGCAGGGTACATAGATCTACATTATATGTAGAAATTGGAGTATTTTTGGATTTTATGCAGATTTTGCTCCAGTTTCAGTTTTTGGTGCAAGACTAGTGTTTTTCATGCAGAAACAACCTTCTGATAAAGACTCATTGCTTTGCAATGAGCTCTGATGGTTTTTGGTCAAATTCCATCATCTAGAGGGTCAAAATTGTGTTTGATTATTTTTCTACAACACTTTATCTTGCATCTTGGGTTGTTCAAGTATATGTTTTAACTTGCTTTTCTTTCTATGCTTGGACAAGCCCCTATCTGTGCTCTTCTACTCTCCTTATATATATTTGTGTTATCTCCTTTCTCTTTAACATGTGATGTTTCTTATTTCTTCATAACCCAACTTTTTGAAATAACAAAGGGGGAGAAAGGTATGTCTTCTTTTAAAAGAGGAAGAAGGCATGTCTTACATGAAGAAGAGAAATATGTTCATGTAAAGGGAGAAGGCAAAGGGGAGAATACATATATGTGTAGAACATATATGAGTAGAAGACATAGTTTTTATAAATGTTATGAAAGCTAACCATACAGGATAAATAACATCAATTGAGGGGGAGTATGAAAACTCCATGCACATCAATTGAGGGGGAGCATATGAACTCAACTCTATTGAAACCCCTAGGTTTCTCCAAAGGTATGACTTTACTTAAAAGCTTTCAATACATTTATGGAATGGTTTGTCATCTTCAAAAAGGGGGAGATTGTTGACTCAAGGTCAATTAGGTCAATGTTGACTCACATCTAAATTGACTAAACCCATGTTTTGATGATGATTAACCATTCCACATATTGGTGTCTAATGTCTCTACTTGAGTGATTTCAGATTAGGTGTAGACACACTCCAATTGCCCTAACTTGCGCATATCAAATTGGAGAAAAGACAAGTCAAAGTCATACAAGTGCACATTTTTGTAATATGATGTATATCCATTAGAATCATGTTGCAAATCACTTGTAATGATTGTATGACTTGTAATTAAGCTTAGACAAATATCAGGAGCACTTAGATCAAATATTTGAGCACTTTAGATGCAACTTTGAAAATTGATTACAGGCACTTTGTCGTTCAAGTTTCCCAGTCTGTAAACTCGACCGATCATCCTTGATCAATTTTATGAAGATTGCATCGGTCGAGTTGTGTTTACACAGAACTCGACCGATGGAGTAACTGACCAAATCAATTTTCATTGGTCGGTCGAGTTTCCTCAGGACAAACTAGACCGATGGTCTGAATATCGGCTTTGTCTTTTACTCTATCGGTCGAGTTACCCTTATAGAAACTCGACCGATTGCACTGTACGGAAAAGTGCAGAAAAGTGCTTCTAGCCATTGTGGAGTTGCAACAAGTGAAAATATATCCGTTGCAAGCCACAAAACAGCTAGTTTTCATTCTCAAGTGTTCGCAAAGGCTAAGAGGCATCCCCAGCTATAAATAGGACCCCTTGGGCTTCATTCTAAGATTGCGCATTCATTGTAAACTCTATGTGAGGCTCCTATTCTATAGTTGAGTGCTTCCTACAGCCTCCTCTCTTTCTCTAAGCTTAATCACTTGCTACATCCATTTGAGTGAGTAGGAAATCTATAAGAGAGCTAGTCCTACATGTGTATCTTATGAGGCTCTCACTTCCACCACCTCCGCATCTCTCATTTGCAATCATGAAGATGAAGGTTCTCTCTCTTATCCAAGAGAGGTGAAGAAGAACAAGGGAAGGAGTCCCTTGGTGAAGATCAAGGCTGAAGACTTGGAGATAGAGTGGGTAAGCCCTTGGTGAAGGCAGAAGACTCCTTGATCAAGTAGGTAAGTCCTTGGTGGAAGCTTCTCCGAGTGAAGGTGAAGTCAAAAGCTGAAGATCCAAAAAGAGTGGGTAATCCCTGTAAGGCTGAAGACTTGTGCTAGAGTGGGTAAGTCCTTGCAGAAGGCCGAAGACTCTTGCAAAGTGGGTAAGTCCTTGGTAAGGTTGAAGACTCTTTGTATTGGATAGGTAAGTCTTTTATTTGGGCATGCATTGTATGTCTTATGAATGAATATAAGAATGCAATAGTTTGGAAGTCCTAGAGGTTGACCTCTCTAGGAAAGTGGACTGACACACTTCTAGTTTGAAGTGTGGAACCACTCTAAAAAGCTTGTCTATTGGTGCATGTTCAATCTCTCTCTCCCTTGCTATGCATGTTTTAGTTGCACTTAAATTACCTATTTAGCAACCTTATCTTGTCATATATCTTGAAGGTTTAATGAGTATTGTTTAAGTGCTTTCAACTCTATTCACCCCCCATCTAGAGCATCTAATCACCCATCTAGGATCCAACAATTGGTATCAGAGCAGGTCTTCTCCAAGTATACTTCAACAAGTAGGAGAAGATGGGTGACTACCTAGGAGGGAGATTCTCGACCAGCCTTCCAATCTTTGATGGGAGCAATTTCCTCTATTGGAGAAGAAGGCTTCAATTCTACATCCAAGGATCAAGTATTGAGATGTGGCAAATGGTGAACAGCCCATACATGCTACCAAAGACAAAGATTGAAGAATGGGATGAAGCTACTTTGATGAAAGCAACATTGAATTCTAGAGCCATGCACATCCTATATGCCTCCATGACCCCCACTGAGTTCAACTAGATTTCTTCATGTGAAACAGCCTATGAGGTATGGAGAAAGATTTGCATCACTTATGAAGGGACAGATCAAGTGAAGGAAAGCAAAGTCTACATGCTCAAAGGGCTGCTTGAGAACTTCAAGATGGGAAAGGAGGAGATCATAGCAAACATGTACTCAAGGCTCAACACCATTGTGAATGGTCTTGATGTTCTAGGACATCCTATGTCTAGTGGAGAGATCAACTCAAAGATCCTTAGAACTCTTTCCAAGAGGTGGGAACCCAAGGTGACTTCAATTGAAGAAGCAAGGTATCTTAGGGACATTCCTATTGAAGAGCTCATTGGGAATCTACAAGCACATGAAGCCACACTTGACAAGAGGGAGGAAGTTGAAAGACAAGAGAAGAAAGAGCTAAAGAGAATGAAGAAGGCTGAAATGAAGGCTCAAATTGAAGCTATCATGGAACAAGTCTCTCCATCCTTTCAAGCTAAAGAAGATGCCATGTACTCCAAGGGTAGACTCTACAAAGGCAAGTCCTCTTCCATCCGGTGCTTCACATGTAGAAAGAATGGTCACTACAAGGAAGATTGCCCACAAGGCAAAAAGACCCATATTCACAAGAAGAAATGGCAATCAAGCTTAAGTGGCTCCTCCAACTCAAGCTCAAGTGAAGATTCAAGTGAAGGATCAAGCTCAAGCTTTAGTGATGAAGGAAAATGCCATTTTTCTCTTATTGCATCAACAAGTGAAGACTCAAGTGAGGTAAATCTAAACTCTTTAGATAAAGAATCTTTGATTGCTATCATTCTTGATACTTGTGCCTTTCTTAAGTCTTCTAAAAGGAAAAAGAAAAAAGCTTGCTAAAATTGTTGATAATTTGCATGTAGAACTAGATGATCTTGAACATGCTAATTCTTGCTTGCTTGATGATAAAAATGATTGTCTTAGCCAAGTAGACTCTCTTAAACTTGAAAATGCTAGTTTGTTTGATAAAATTAGATTTCTAGAAGCTCAATCTCATATGACTAGTTCTAATGAAGAACATACCATAATTGTTGATTCTCTCATGCATGATATTGATGTTCTTAAATCTGAAAACAAGGACAAAGATTATGTTTTGCAAGAATTAGAAACAGAAAATGCCTCCTTGCTTGCTAAAATCAATGTACATGATTTTGTTCTAGTTCTACTAGTAGAGAGAATGATGTTGCTACTCTTCATATTGATAGAGATTCTTATTAAGTAAAGCTTTTTGCTTAGAAAATGATCTTTTTCATGCTAGAGATAATATCAATAATTTATCTTCTACTATTGCTTCTCTTAAGCATGATAATGACAGTTTGAGATCCTATTTGCAAAGATTCTTAGTTGGTAAAAAGAGTCTTAATGACATCCTACACCATACTACTAAAAAAATTGGTAGACATGGTTTAGGATATGATAGTAGTCAAGGGAACAACAAAGATAAAGGACCTCCAATATTCCATGGAGAATTTTCTAGTTCCAAGACTATGGGCACATGCAACTATTGTAATGAAATTGGTCATTATTCTACTTGTTGTCCTTCTAGGAAAGCACCCAGAAGAAATCAGATTTGGGTTGCTAAACTAACCCCTCCGGACCCAAAAATATGATGGGGGACCATTTCATCTTTCTTCTTATAGGTACTTGCAAATGGATTGACTTGAACTATTGAATTGCAAATTGACTTCTCAATCCACATGAAAGAAGAAAGGTGAGACGTGTAGAGGGTGACAACAAGTAGAAAAAGCAATGGTAAGAACAAAGGTAATGTTTTTCTTTCTTATAACCAATCCTAACTTGTTTTGTCAAGATGGTGTGCACTAAACATATGGTTTTTGAGTCAAAAGTGGTATTTTGTGATTCTCTTCACACTCTTGCTCAAAAACTATTTCTAATGCTTCTATAGTGCATTACTAACTTGATTAGACATGTTTGGATATGGTTTCTATTTTTATCATGCCTTTAAATATGTTTTTATGAAATATATGTGCTTTTTGACAACTGGTCTGTCGGTCAAGTTTGTCCTGTCAGAAACTCGACAGATAGGCACCAATGAGTGTTGCCAACAACTGTCATCGGTCGAGTTGTCAATGCACAGAACTCGACCGATAACCTTGTGCACTGAAATAAAAAGTTGGCTTATTGAATGAGAACTTCCCTCTCAACTAGATTTTCTCAACCAATATCCTTATTCTTTGGCACTCTCATTTGGTACCTTTATATTTGCATATTGCCATGTTCTAAATTTCCTATCTTGCTTACAACTCTATCTCTCTAATTGCTCTAAATTGGTATATCTATATCTTGCAATTACTTTCTTTGAGTTGTTTTGCAGGTTTTGATGATGATCCCTTTGGATCCCTTGGTTGTGTCTTAAATTGCTTCTGTTGTGCTCTAACTTGCTACATCTATCTAGGTGTATATCTTGTTTCGATACAACCTTGAGGTTCTTAGTGGTAATCATCTTATGGTAAGGATGCATATCTAGTGAGTTATATCCTTTCATGCTTCTAAAATTGCATATCTCTTTGTTTGGATATATCTCTACATCTACTCATACCTTGCTTTTTCTTGTGTATCTTTTGGTATCTCTTTCTATGATCTAGATCCTACTAGTAGTCCTAACTTGTGATATCATCTACTAGTAGTTCACATACATGTAGTTCTAACCCTGTCAATAATTGGCATCTTTGCTCATCTATATGCTATGCTTGTATCTTGTCTCATACATGCTCAAGCTTGTTCCTTGAATTGCATATCTACTATCTTGAGTTACTTGCATAACATTGTGATGCAGGGTACATAGATCTACATTATATGTAGAAATTGGAGTATTTTTGGATTTTATGCAGATTTTGCTCCATTTTCAGTTTTTGGTGCAAGACTAGTGTTTTTCGTGCAGAAACAACCTTCTGAGAAAGACTCATTGCTTGGCGATGAGCTCTGATGGTTTTGGTCAAATTCCGTCATCTTGAGGGTCAAATTTGTGTTTGATTATTTTTCTACAACACTTTATCTTGCATCTTGGGTTGTTCAAGTATATGTTTTAACTTGCTTTTCTTTATATGCTTGGACAAGCCTCTATCTGTGCTCTTCTACTCTCCTTATATATATTTGTGTTATCTCCTTTCTCTTTAACAAGTGATGTTTCTTATTTCTTCATAACCCCACTTTTTGAAATGACAAAGGGGGAGAAAGGTATGTCTTCTTTTAAAAGAGGAAGAAGGCATGTCTTACATGAAGAAGAGAAATATGTTCATGTAAAGGGAGAAGGTAAAGGGGAGAAGACATATATGTGTAGAACATATATGAGTAGAAGACATAGTTTTTATAAATGTTATGAAAGCTAACCATGCAGGATAAATAACATCAATTGAGGGGGAGTATGAAAACTCCATGCACATCAATTGAGGGGGAGCATATGAACTCAACTCTATTGAAACCCCTAGGTTTCTCCAAAGGTATGACTTTACTTAAAAGCTTTCAATACATTTATGGAATGGTTTGTCATCTTCAAAAAGGGGGAGATTGTTGACTCAAGGTCAATTAGGTCAATGTTGACTCACATCTAAATTGACTAAACCCATGTTTTGATGATGACCAACCATTCCACATATTGGTGTCTAATGTCTCTACTTGAGTGATTTCAGATTAGGTATAGACACACTCCAATTGCCCTAACTTGCGCATATCAAATTGGAGAAAAGACAAGTCAAAGTCATACAAGTGCACATTTTTGTAATATGATGTATATCCATTAGAGTCATGTTGTAAATCACTTGTAATGATTGTATGAATTGTAATTAAGCTTAGAAAAATATCAGGAGCACTTAGATCGAATATTAGAGCACTTTAGATGCAACTTTGAAAATTGATTACAGGCACTTTGTCGGTCAAGTTTCCCAGTCTGTAAACTCGACCGATCATCCTTGATCAATTTTTTTAAGATTGCATCGGTCGAGTTCTGTTTACACAGAACTCGACCGATGGAGTAACTGACCAAATCAATTTTCATTGGTCGGTCGAGTTTCCTCAGGACAAACTCGACCGATGGTCTGAATATCGGCTTTGTCTTTTACTCTATCGGTCAAGTTACCCTTATAGAAACTCGACCGATTGCACTGTACGGAAAAGTGCAGAAAAGTGCTTCTAGCCATTGTGGAGTTGCAACAAGTGAAAATATATCCGTTGCAAGCCACAAAACAGCTAGTTTTCGTTCTCAAGTGTTCGCAAAGGCTAAGAGGCATCCCCAGCTATAAATAGGACCCCTTGGGCTTCATTCCAAAATTGTGCATTCATTGTAAACTCTATGTGAGGCTCCTATTCTATAGTTGAGTGCTTCCTACAACCTCCTCTCTCTCTCTAACCTTAATCACTTGCTACATCCATTTGAGTGAGTAGGAAATCTGTAAGAGAGCTAGTCCTACATGTATATCTTGTGAGGCTCTCACTTCCACCACCTCCGCATCTCTCATTTGCAATCATGAAGATGAAGGTTCTCTCTCTTGTCCAAGAGAGGTGAAGAAGAACAAGGGAAGGAGTCCCTTGGTGAAGATCAAGGCTGAAGACTTGGAGCTAGAGTGGGTAAGCCCTTGGTGAAGGCAGAAGACTCCTTGATCAAGTAGGTAAGTCCTTGGTGGAAGCTTCTCCGAGTGAAGGTGAAGTCAAAAGCTGAAGATCCAAGAAGAGTGGGTAATCCCTGTAAGGCTGAAGACTTGTGCTAGAGTGGGTAAGTCCTTGGAAAAGGCCGAAGACTCTTGCAAAGTGGGTAAGTCCTTGGTAAGGTTGAAGACTCTTTGCATTGGATAGGTAAGTCTTTTGTTTGGGCATGCATTGTATGTCTTATGAATGAATATAAGAATGCAATAATTTGGAAGTCCTAGAGGTTGACCTCTCTAGGCAAGTGGACTGACACACTTCTAGTTTGAAGTGTGGAACCACTCTAAAAAGCTTGTCTATTGGTGCATGTTCAATCTCTCTCTCCCTTGCTATGCATGCTTTAGTTACACTTAAATTACCTATTTAGCAACCTTATCTTGTCATATATCTTGAAGGTTTAATGAGTATTGTTTAAGTGCTTTCAGCTCTATTCACCCCCCATCTAGAGCATCTAATCACCCATCTAGGATCCAACAATTGGTATCAGAGCGGGTCTTCTCCAAGCATACTTCAATAAGTAGGAGAAGATGGGTGACTACCTAGGAGGGAGATTCTCGACCAGCCTTCCAATCTTTGATGGGAGCAATTTCCTCTATTTGAGAAGAAGGCTTCAATTCTACATCCAAGGATCAAGTATTGAGATGTGGCAAATGGTGAACAGCCCATACATGCTACCAAAGACAAAGATTGAAGAATGGGATGAAGCTACTTTGATGAAAGCAACATTGAATTCTAGAGCCATGCACATCCTATATGCCTCCATGACCCCCACTGAGTTCAACTAGATTTCTTCATGTGAAACAGCCTATGAGGTATGGAGAAAGATTTGCATCACTTATGAAGGGACAGATCAAGTGAAGGAAAGCAAAGTCTACATGCTCAAAGGGCTGCTTGAGAACTTCAAGATGGGAAAGGAGGAGAGCATAGCAAACATGTACTCAAGGCTCAACACCATTGTGAATGGTCTTGATGTTCTAGGACATCCTATGTCTAGTGGAGAGATCAACTCAAAGATCCTCAGAACTCTCCCCAAGAGGTGGGAACCCAAGGTGACTTCAATTGAAGAAGCACGGTATCTTAGGGACATTCCTATTGAAGAGCTCATTGGGAATCTACAAGCACATGAAGCCACACTTGACAAGAGGGAGGAAGTTGAAAGACAAGAGAAGAAAGAGCTAAAGAGAATGAAGAAGGCTGAAATGAAGGCTCAAATTGAAGCTATCATGGAACAAGTCTCTCCATCCTCTCAAGCTAAAGAAGATGCCATGTACTCCAAGGGTAGACTCTACAAAGGCAAGTCCTCTTCCATCCGGTGCTTCACATGTAGAAAGAATGGTCACTACAAGGAAGATTGCCCACAAGGCAAAAAGACCCATCTTCACAAGAAGAAATGGCAATCAAGCTTAAGTGGCTCCTCCAACTCAAGCTCAAGTGAAGATTCAAGTGAAGGATCAAGCTCAAGCTTTAGTGATGAAGGAAAATGCCATTTTTCTCTTATTGCATCAACAAGTGAAGACTCAAGTGAGGTAAATCTAAACTCTTTAGATAAAGAATCTTTGATTGCTATCATTCTTGATACTTGTGCCTTTCTTAAGTCTTCTAAAAGGAAAAAGAAAAAGTTTGCTAAAATTGTTGATAATTTGCATGTAGAACTAGATGATCTTGAACATGCTAATTCTTGCTTGCTTGATGATAAAAATGATTGTCTTAGCCAAGTAGACTCTCTTAAACTTGAAAATGCTAGTTTGTTTGATAAAATTAGATTTCTAGAAGCTCAATCTCATATGACTAGTTCTAATGAAGAGCATACCATAATTGTTGATTCTCTCATGCATGATATTGATGTTCTTAAATCTGAAAACAAGGACAAAGATTATGTTTTGCAAGAATTAGAAACAGAAAATGCCTCCTTGCTTGCTAAAATCAATGTGCATGATTTTGTTCTAGTTCTACTAGTAGAGAGAATGATGTTGCTACTCTTCATATTGATAGAGATTCTTATTAAGTAAAGCTTTTTGCTTAGAAAATGATCTTTTTCATGCTAGAGATAATATCAATAATTTATCTTCTACTATTGCTTCTCTTAAGCATGATAATGACAGTTTGAGATCCTATTTGCAAAGATTCTTAGTTGGTAAAAAGAGTCTTAATGACATCCTACACCATACTACTAAACAAATTGGTAGACATGGTTTAGGATATGATAGTAGTCAAGGGAACAACAAAGATAAAGGACCTAAAATATTCCATGGAGAATTTTCTAGTTCCAAGACTATGGGCACATGCAACTATTGTAATGAAATTGGTCATTATTCTACTTGTTGTCCTTTTAGGAAAGCACCCAGAAGAAATCAGATTTGGGTTGCTAAACTAACCCCTCTGGACCCAAAAATATGATGGGGGACCATTTCATCTTTCTTCTTGTAGGTACTTGCAAATGGATTGACTTGAACTATTGAATTGCAAATTGACTTCTCAATCCACATGAAAGAAGAAAGGTGAGACGTGTAGAGGGTGACAACAAGTAGAAAAAGCAATGGTAAGAACAAAGGTAATGTTTTTCTTTCTTATAACCAATCCTAACTTGTTTTGTCAAGATGGTGTGCACTATACATATGGTTTTTGAGTCAAAAGTGGTATTTTGTGATTCTCTTCACACTCTTGCTCAAAAACTATTTCTAATGCTTCTATAGTGCATTACTAACTTGATTAGACATGTTTGGATATGGTTTCTATATTTATCATGCCTTTAAATATGTTTTTATGAAATATATGTGCTTTTTGACAACTGGTATGTCGGTCAAGTTTGTCCTGTCAGAAACTCGACAGATAGGCACCAATGAGTGTTACCAACAGCTGTCATCGGTCGAGTTGTCAATGCAAAGAACTCGACCGATAACCTTGTGCACAGAATACAAAGTTGGCTTATTGAATGAGAACTTCCCTCTCAACTAGATTTTCTCAACCAATATCCTTATTCTTTGGTACTCTCATTTGGTACCTTTATATTTGCATATTGCCATGTTCTAAATTTCCTATCTTGCTTACAACTCTATCTCTCTAATTGCTCTAAATTGGTATATCTATATCTTGCAATTACTTTCTTTGAGTTGTTTTGCAGGTTTTGATGATGATCCCTTTGGATCCCTTGGTTGTGTCTTAAATTGCTTCCGTTGTGCTATAACTTGCTACATCTATCTAGGTGTATATCTTGTTTCGATACAACCTTGAGGTTCTTAGTGGTAATCATATTATGGTAAGGATGCATATCTAGTGAGTTATATCCTTTCATGCTTCTAAAATTGCATATCTCTTTGTTTGGATATATCTCTACATCTACTCATACCTTGCTTTTTCTTGTGTATCTTTTGGTATCTCTTTCTATGATCTAGATCCTACTAGTAGTCCTAACTTGTGATATCATCTACTAGTAGTTCACATACATGTAGTTCTAACCCTGTCAATAATTGGCATCTTTGCTCATCTATATGCTATGCTTGTATCTTCTCTCATACATGCTCAAGCTTGTTCCTTGAATTGCATATCTACTATCTTGAGTTTCTTGCATAACATTGTGATGCAGGGTACATAGATCTACATTATATGTAGAAATTGGAGTATTTTTGGATTTTATGCAGATTTTGCTCCAGTTTCAGTTTTTAGTGCAAGACTAGTGTTTTTCGGGCAGAAACAACCTTCTGAGAAAGACTCATTGCTTTGCAATGAGCTCTGATGGTTTTTGGTCAAATTTCGTCATCTTGAGGGTCAAAATTGTGTTTGATTATTTTTCTACAACACTTTATCTTGCATCTTGGGTTGTTCAAGTATATGTTTTAACTTGCTTTTCTTTCTATGCTTGGACAAGCCTCTATCTGTGCTCTTCTACTCTCCTTATATATATTTGTGTTATCTCCTTTCTCTTTAACAAGTGATGTTTCTTATTTCTTCATAACCCCACTTTTTGAAATGACAAAGGGGGAGAAAGGTATGTCTTCTTTTAAAAGAGGAAGAAGGCATGTCTTACATGAAGAAGAGAAATATGTTCATGTAAAGGGAGAAGGTAAAGGGGATAAGACATATATGTGTAGAACATATATGAGTAGAAGACATAGTTTTTATAAATGTTATGAAAGCTAACCATGCAGGATAAATAACATCAATTGAGGGGGAGTATGAAAACTCCATGCACATCAATTGAGGGGGAGCATATGAACTCAACTCTATTGAAACCCCTAGGTTTCTCCAAAGGTATGACTTTACTTAAAAGCTTTCAATACATTTATGGAATGGTTTGTCATCTTCAAAAAGGGGGAGATTGTTGACTCAAGGTCAATTAGGTCAATGTTGACTCACATCTAAATTGACTAAACCCATGTTTTGATGATGACTAACCATTCCACATATTGGTGTCTAATGTCTCTACTTGAGTGATTTCAGATTAGGTATAGACACACTCCAATTGCCCTAACTTGCGCATATCAAATTGGAGAAAAGACAAGTCAAAGTCATACAAGTGCACATTTTTGTAATATGATGTATATCCATTAGAATCATGTTGTAAATCACTTGTAATGATTGTATGACTTGTAATTAAGCTTAGAAAAATATCAGGAGCACTTAGATCGAATATTAGAGCACTTTAGATGCAACTTTGAAAATTGATTACAGGCACTTTTTCGGTCAAGTTTCCCAGTCTGTAAACTCGACCGATCATCCTTGATCAATTTTCTGAAGATTGCATCGGTCGAGTTGTGTTTACACAGAACTCGACCGATGGAGTAACTGACCAAATCAATTTTCATTGGTCGGTCGAGTTTCCTCAGGACAAACTCGACCGATGGTCTGAATATCGGCTTTGTCTTTTACTCTATCGGTCGAGTTACCCTTATAGAAACTTGACCGATTGCACTGTACGGAAAAGTGCAAAAAAGTGCTTCTAGCCATTGTGGAGTTGCAACAAGTGAAAATATATCCGTTGCAAGCCACAAAACAGCTAGTTTTTGTTCTCAAGTGTTCGCAAAGGCTAAGAGGCATCCCCATCTATAAATAGGACCCCTTGGGCTTCATTCCAATATTGCGCATTCATTGTAAACTCTATGTGAGGCTCCTATTCTATAGTTGAGTGCTTCCTACAGCCTCATCTCTCTCTCTAAGCTTAATCACTTGCTACATCCATTTGAGTGAGTAGGAAATCTGTAAGAGAGCTAGTCCTACATGTATATCTTGTGAGGCTCTCACTTCCACCACCTCCCCATCTCTCATTTGCAATCATGAAGATGAAGGTTCTCTCTCTTGTCCAAGAGAGGTGAAGAAGAACAAGGGAAGGAGTCCATTGGTGAAGATCAAGGCTGAAGACTTGGAGCTAGAGTGGGTAAGCCCTTGGTGAAGGCAGAAGACTCCTTGCTCAAGTAGGTAAGTCCTTGGTGGAAGCTTCTCCGAGTGAAGGTGAAGTCAAAAGCTGAAGATCCAAGAAGAGTGGGTAATCCCTGTAAGGTTGAAGACTTGTGCTAGAGTGGGTAAGTCCTTGGAGAAGGCCGAAGACTCTTGCAAAGTGGGTAAGTCCTTCGTAAGGTTGAAGACTCTTTGTATTGGATAGGTAAGTCTTTTGTTTGGGCATGCATTGTATGTCTTATGAATGAATATAAGAATGCAATAGTTTGAAAGTCCTAGAGGTTGACCTCTCTAGGCAAGTGGACTGACACACTTCTAGTTTGAAGTGTGGAACCACTCTAAAAAGCTTGTCTATTGGTGCATGTTCAATCTCTCTCTCCCTTGCTATGCATGTTTTAGTTGCACTTAAATTACCTATTTAGCAACCTTATCTTGTCATATATCTTGAAGGTTTAATGAGTATTGCTTAAGTGCTTTCAGCTCTATTCACCCCCCATCTAGAGCATCTAATCACCCATCTAGGATCCAACAATTGGTATCGGAGCGAGTCTTCTCCAAGCATACTTCAACAAGTAGGAGAAGATGGGTGACTACCTAGGAGGGAGATTCTCGACCAGCCTTCCAATCTTTGATGGGAGCAATTTCCTATATTGGAGAAGAAGGCTTCAATTCTACATCCAAGGATCAAGTATTGAGATGTGGCAAATGGTGAACAGCCCATACATGCTACCAAAGACAAAGATTGAAGAATGGGATGAAGCTACTTTGATGAAAGCAACATTGAATTCTAGAGCCATGCACATCCTATATGCCTCCATGACCCCCACTGAGTTCAACTAGATTTCTTCATGTGAAACAGCCTATGAGGTATGGAGAAAGTTTTGCATCACTTATGAAGGGATAGATCAAGTGAAGGAAAGCAAAGTCTACATGCTCAAAGGGCTGCTTGAGAACTTCAAGATGGGAAAGGAGGAGAGCATAGCAAACATGTACTCAAGGCTCAACACCATTGTGAATGGTCTTGATGTTCTAGGACATCCTATGTCTAGTGGAGAGATCAACTCAAAGATCCTTAGAACTCTCCCCAAGAGGTGGGAACCCAAGGTGACTTCAATTGAAGAAGCAAGGTATCTCAGGGACATTCCTATTGAAGAGCTCATTGGGAATCTACAAGCACATGAAGCCACACTTGACAAGAGGGAGGAAGTTGAAAGACAAGAGAAGAAAGAGCTAAAGAGAATGAAGAAGGCTGAAATGAAGGCTCAAATTGAAGCTATCATGGAACAAGTCTCTCCATCCTCTCAAGCTAAAGAAGATGCCATGTACTCCAAGGGTAGACTCTACAAAGGCAAGTCCTCTTCCATCCGGTGCATCACATGTAGAAAGAATGGTCACTACAAGGAAGATTGCCCACAAGGCAAAAAGACCCATCTTCACAAGAAGAAATGGCAATCAAGCTTAAGTGGCTCCTCCAACTCAAGCTCAAGTGAAGATTCAAGTGAAGGATCAAGCTCAAGCTTTAGTGATGAAGGAAAATGCCATTTTTCTTTTATTGCATCAACAAGTGAAGACTCAAGTGAGGTAAATCGAAACTCTTTAGATAAAGAATCTTTGATTGCTATCATTCTTGATACTTGTGCCTTTCTTAAGTCTTCTAAAAGGAAAAAGAAAAAGCTTGCTAAAATTGTTGATAATTTGCATGTAGAACTAGATGATCTTGAACATGCTAATTCTTGCTTGCTTGATGATAAAAATGATTGTCTTAGCCAAGTAGACTCTCTTAAACTTGAAAATGCTAGTTTGTTTGATAAAATTAGATTTCTAGAAGCTCAATCTCATATGACTAGTTCTAATGAAGAGCATACCATAATTGTTGATTCTCTCATGCATGATATTGATGTTCTTAAATCTGAAAACAAGGACAAAGATTATGTTTTGCAAGAATTAGAAACAGAAAATGCCTCCTTGCTTGCTAAAATCAATGTGCATGATTTTGTTCTAGTTCTACTAGTAGAGAGAATGATGTTGCTACTCTTCATATTGTTAGAGATTCTTATTAAGTAAAGCTTTTTGCTTAGAAAATGATCTTTTTCATACTAGAGATAATATCAATAATTTATCTTCTACTATTGCTTCTCTTAAGCATGATAATGACAGTTTGAGATCCTATTTGCAAAGATTCTTAGTTGGTAAAAAGAGTCTTCATGACATCCTACACCATACTACTAAACAAATTGGTAGACATGGTTTAGGATATGATAGTAGTCAAGGGAACAACAAAGATAAAGGACCTCCAATATTCCATGGAGAATTTTCTAGTTCCAAGACTATGGGCACATGCAACTATTGTAATGAAATTGGTCATTATTCTACTTGTTCTCCTTTTAGGAAAGAACCCAGAAGAAATCAGATTTGGGTTGCTAAACTAACCCCTCCGGACCCAAAAATATGATGGGGGACCATTTCATCTTTCTTCTTGTAGGTACTTGCAAATGGATTGACTTGAACTATTGAATTGCAAATTGACTTCTCAATCCACATGAAAGAAGAAAGGTGAGACGTGTAGAGGGTGACAACAAGTAGAAAAAGCAATGGTAAGAACAAAGGTAATGTTTTTCTTTCTTATAACCAATCCTAACTTGTTTTGTCAAGATGGTGTGCACTATACATATGGTTTTTGAGTCAAAAGTGGTATTTTGTGATTCTCTTCACACTCTTGCTCAAAAACTATTTCTAATGCTTCTATAGTGCATTACTAACTTGATTAGACATGTTTGGATATGGTTTCTATATTTATCATGCCTTTAAATATGTTTTTATGAAATATATGTGCTTTTTGACAACTGGTCTGTTGGTCAAGTTTGTCCTGTCAGAAACTCGATAGATAGGCACCAATGAGTGTTGCCAACAGCTGTCATCGGTCGAGTTGTCAATGCACAGAACTCGACCGATAACCTTGTACACAGAATACAAAGTTGGCTTATTGCATGAGAACTTCCCTCTCAACTAGATTTTCTCAACCAATAGCCTTATTCTTTGGCACTCTCATTTGGTACCTTTATATTTGCATATTGCCATGTTCTAAATTTCCTATCTTGCTTACAACTCTATCTCTCTAATTGCTCTAAATTGGTATATCTATATCTTGCAATTACTTTCTTTGAGTTGTTTTGCAGGTTTTGATGATGATCCCTTTGGATCCCTTGGTTGTGTTTTAAATTGCTTCCGTTGTGCTCTAACTTGCTACATCTATCTAGGTGTATATCTTGTTTCGATACAACCTTGAGGTTCTTAGTGGTAATCATCTTATGGTAAGGATGCATATCTAGTGAGTTATATCCTTTCATGCTTCTAAAATTGCATATCTCTTTGTTTGGATATATCTCTACATCTACTCATAGCTTGCTTTTTCTTGTGTATCTTTTGGTATCTCTTGCTATGATCTAGATCCTACTAGTAGTCCTAACTTGTGATATCATCTACTAGTAGTTCACATACATGTAGTTCTAACCCTGTCAATAATTGGCATCTTTGCTCATCTATATGCTATGCTTGTATCTTGTCTCATACATGCTCAAGCTTGTTCCTTGAATTGCATATCTACTATCTTGAGTTGCTTGCATAACATTGTGATGCAGGGTACATAGATCTACATTATATGTAGAAATTGGAGTATTTTTGGATTTTATGCAGATTTTGCTCCAGTTTCAGTTTTTGGTGCAAGACTAGTGTTTTTCGTGCAGAAACAACCTTCTGAGAAAGACTCATTGATTTGCAATGAGCTCTGATGGTTTTTGGTCAAATTCCGTCATCTTGAGGGTCAAAATTGTGTTTGATTATTTTTCTACAACACTTTATCTTGCATCTTGGGTTGTTCAAGTATATGTTTTAACTTGCTTTTCTTTCTATGCTTGGACAAGCCCCTATCTGTGCTCTTCTACTCTCCTTATATATATTTGTGTTATCTCCTTTCTCTTTAACAAGTGATGTTTCTTATTTCTTCATAACCCCACTTTTTGAAATGACAAAGGGGGAGAAAGGTATGTCTTCTTTTAAAAGAGGAAGAAGGCATGTCTTACATGAAGAAGAGAAATATGTTCATGTAAAGGGAGAAGGTAAAGGGGAGAAGACATATATGTGTAGTGAGTAGAAGACATAGTTTTTATAAATGTTATGAAAGCTAACCATGCAGGATAAATAGCATCAATTGAGGGGGAGTATGAAAACTCCATGCACATGAATTGAGGGGGAGCATATGAACTCAACTCGATTGAAACCCCTAGGTTTCTCCAAAGGTATGACTTTACATAAAAGCTTTCAATACATTTATGGAATGGTTTGTCATCTTCAAAAAGGGGAAGATTGTTGACTCAAGGTCAATTAGGTCAATATTGACTCACGTCTAAATTGACTAAACCTATGTTTTGATGATGACTAACCATTCCACATATTGGTGTCTAATGTCTCTACTTGAGTGATTTCAGATTAGGTATAGACACACTCCAATTGCCCTAACTTGCGCATATCAAATTGGAGAAAAGACAAGTCAAACTCATATAAGTGCACATTTTTGTAATATGATGTATATCCATTAAAATCATGTTGTAAATCACTTGTAATGATTGTATGACTTGTAATTAAGCTTAGAAAAATATCAGGAGCACTTAGATCGAATATTAGAGCACTTTAGATGCAACTATGAAAATTGATTACAGGCACTTTGTCGGTCGAGTTTCCCAGCCTGTAAACTCGACCGATCATCCTTGATCAATTTTCTGAAGATTGCATCGGTCGAGTTGTGTTTACACAGAACTCGACCGATGGAGTAACTGACCAAATCGATTTTCATTGGTCGGTCAAGTTTCCTCAGGACAAACTCGACCGATGGTCTGAATGTCGGCTTTGTCTTTTACTCTATCGGTCGAGTTACCCTTATAGAAACTCGACCGATTGCACTGTACGGAAAAGTGTAGAAAAGTGCTTCTAGCCGTTGTGGAGTTGCAACAAGTAAAAATATATCTGTTGCAAGCCACAAAACAGCTAGTTTTCATTATCAAGTGTTCCCAAAGGCTAAGAGGCATCCCCAGCTATAAATAGGACCCCTTGGGCTTCATTCCAAGATTGAGCATTCATTGCAAACTCTATGTGAGGCTCCTATTCTATAGTTGAGTGCTTCCTACAACCTCCTCTCTCTCTCTAAGCTTAATCACTTGCTACATCCATTTGAGTGAGTAGGAAATCTGTAAGAGAGCTAGTCCTACATGTATATCTTGTGAGGCTCTCACTTCCACCACCTCCCCATCTCTCATTTGCAATCATGAAGATGAAAGTTCTCTCTCTTGTCCAAGAGAGGTGAAGAAGAACAAGGGAAGGAGTCCCTTGGTGAAGATCAAGGCTGAAGACTTGGAGCTAGAGTGGGTAAGTCCTTGGTGAAGGCAGAAGACTCCTTGCTCAAGTAGGTAAGTCCTTGGTGGAAGCTTCTCTGAGTGAAGGTGAAGTCAAAAGCTGAAGATCCAAGATGTTCAATCTCTCTCTCCCTTTCTATGCATGTTTTAGTTGCACTCAAATTACCTATTTAGCAAGCTTATCTTGTCATATATCTTGAAGGTTTAATGAGTTTTGTTTCAGTTCTTTCAGCTCTATTCACCCCCCCTCTAGAGCATCTAATCACCCATCTAGGATCCAACAATATGTTGTATGGTTTTATTATTGTTCATATACATGTGCTACTGTTGTTTCCTTCTAACTTCCTCTGATTTTCTTCTTCTTAGCCTAGTATGGGGTGTTTAAATTGGGATTCTCACTGAGATGATAGTTTCAATTTGGACGTCACACATCAATATTATGTTTTAGAAAATCTAGGGTCATCACATGCATACAAAACAAACATCCCACGTCCAATCCCACTCCACCCACATCAATCTCAAAATGGGTCACATAGACCCAGATTGGGTCACATCAACCTAGATTTAGCTCACCTCGACTTGGATCCACTTGCAACGAACTGGATTGAGCTGAATCAACCAAATGTGGGGTTTTAATGACCCACTCATAGTGTTCGTTAATGCTCATCCACACATCACGATATTAATATGGTATTGCACTTCAATTGTCGTGGTCACATCAATCTTTCCATCAATAAAAGCAACATGGAAATCTTTTTGAAGTATAAAAACTTAAACTTTCCATTACAATTACTTTAATAGAACCATAATTTTTAGTTAAAGTAATAATAACAAATCATGTAGTTGCAAGATATAATGCAATTAGGGCTAAATAGAGAATAGGTAATATGACACAATTTAGTGGATGGATCATTGGTATCTAAAAGAACTATGAGCTAAAAGAGATGTGATATAAGTATTGATATTTAGGCACACAACACAAGATGCATTGAAACATAATGTGATAGACCATCTTTAATTGAAGTCCTAAGTAATAAGTATTCTCCTTGAAAACATTCCACATTTAAATGTGAAATATCCATCGATTTCCTAGTTTTTAATTCCACCTTGCCCATCTGATTTGTTCATTTCTTTCCAATTAAACTATGCCATATCTATTTAAATCAATATATTATTGTCCATATAGAACATAAAGTTATCCTTCCACCTAGTTAAGCTTAGACATAGATCAAGAACCTTACATGGTTATTCCTATCATTTCCTCAGAACATGCCTAGAATAGTTTTTCCTATCATTTCTTCAAAACATGCCTAGAACCTTTTTGAATCATCATATTTAGAATGTAGATGACCTCAACTTTGAAAGTAAGAATACGAAGGTCATTGCATGCATGATATAAAAGTAATTATATTTGACATCTAGTTGACGATCCAAACAAGAAAGGCAGAGCCGTCACCAAAGTAATAGAAACCTTAGGCTAGATAACACTTATGTGGTTGAGAATTGGGTTTCTCATCTAGGAATGATCTAGTCAATGTCAAGACATCATAGAGAGCCCCTTCATGTACCTCTCGTGTATCTACTTGGTTTTCCTCTTTCAATATATAAATTTCTAAGTTTAGGTGCTTTAGAATATATTGATTTCTATTATGCATTTTAGCATCATTTTTTTATACTGCAAGCATTCAAAATAGAATCTATTATGTGCGTAATCAATTACACATTTATGTGATCTGAAATTTGATAAAAAAACTTATAATTCTTGGTGAAATTCTTACAGCTAGACTAAATAGTCACATATTTTCATAATTACATACCATTACAATTACATTGCGTAAATATTTATTTGTTCAACACGATATCTAGCCTAATTGCTTTTTTTTTTTAAAGAAACAAAGAAACCTGCAACGTGGAAGTTCGCCCATATTGTATTTTTTCCTAGCCTCTGAAGATAATTTCTTTCGATATGAAATCTAAAATTTACCATTTATCGTTAGATACATAAAACCTATTGTTGTGTGCACTACCACAACCCTTGGTACTTCTCACATTTTTTAACATACCACATCGAAAAAACTAGGCCCCGTCGGGTCTTTAAACATGCATGCTGGGAATCTGCACAGCAAGAAAGATGGCAAAACTTGTGAATAGCGCCTCATAGTGATATGTAATCGAGTGTAAACTTACTTTGAGAGCAACTTTAGAAGTATGAAGCAAATAATTATTATTAAAAGCTTGGCCTTCGTTCCGTCAGGTGAAGTCGGAACTTTTAACAAACGTGTGGGATATCCTTGTATGTGGTTTCCACAAACAAGCATTTTAAAGGACTGTTTATTTGTTTGTAGTCATATGACAAATTGTACATTTGGGATGTATTATTACACATTATTCACAGTCTGCAATCTAATTATACGTAACCAAACTTGTCTCCATTTTTTTACTTTAACTTTATAAATTCAAAATACATAAAAATAAGACATTACATGGGAGTAGAAGACAAGTTGACAACAAGCTGCAGTTTAAATTGAGAAGAGAATGTCATTTTCTATCTCTGAGAAACACTCGTAGTTCTTCCTAAGACGTGGTGCGGTACACGTTGCATCAATTGCGGCTCTGAAACAGGAATATATGGATAGAAACCGCCTTGTGAGCAAGTAGAGAATCAGAGTGGAAGCAGTATGTAGGAGTCCCTTTGTGCACATTGAACTAATGTGACTGGGTTACACAAGGCATTGTCCGTTTAAGAATGAATTACGATAATAAAATTCAGACTAGTTTGTTTTAATGATGGGGCTAGAGTAGTTTGCATCCCGATAAAAGTTATTAATTTGAGAATTAAGGACTAATTTGGTTGGGCTGCATTGCAAGTATTGCAGTTGCAACTCGACGTGTTTTTCAACTCCTGCCGTTTGGTACTGTGTGCTTCCAACAAACCGGTAGGAACTCAAACTGCACGGTGTGTTCGACGATGTAGAAAATTGGGAACCCGAACTGCGCTCAGGGTCTGTTTGGTAGGATGTGACCGGATGTAGTTTGATGAATTGAAAATTACATCAATCGTAATCATATATTTCATACTGCTTTGTTTTTATTTGGTTAGGTGTAAAATAAATTCTTTGTTTTGATCTGCGACTATTTGGTAGCAACAGCTGCTACTTTCTTATGCTTGCCGATTACACTTGAAAGGAATAATTAAAGCGTGTGTTGAACGTAGGAGAGATAGAGTGAGCGCTCATTCCCATTAGAACACCGCTGCTGTGCCAGCATACTAGTCTGCCGGCTCTTTTTTCTTAACTGACCAGTTGAATTTTTAAGACAACAAATACGAACGGACAGCTCACATCGTAGACCAGCAGAACTGCACCCGACCGCACCCTTTTCGGGCGCGGTACAATTTCCAGAAATTGGAGGGCAATCAGGTACTTGCATGCAGTTACAATTCACTAATATACACCCTACCAAATACTTTGGCAATCTGAAAAAAGTAACATTTGAGCATCACTTCTACAAATTACACCCTACCAAACAGGGCCTCAATATGTGCTCGGTTCATTTTCCTGGCCTTAGTCGTTCACACTTTCGTACAACAACCGTTAATTCTGGAGATTTTACTACCATCAGCTATTATTCGGCTCCAAATGATTCTCCATCTGCTATAACAGTACCAAACGTAAGAAAACAGAACTTGGTTTGAACCAGACGTTGCCGTTGGACTTGCAAGTGGCAGCATTAGACTTCCTATTTTAGAACTCACAGTAAGAATTGGTTTTACGAGGAACCAGACGAGCCCTAAGTTTCGTGATCAAAAGTGTTGTGTCATTACAATATCCGAACAGTGAAATCTAATCCAGAGTGGATCACAAAATAAAGAATAGAGATTAAGTATCCCGTTCTCAATATGTCCACCAAAATGAGACAATGTAAATCATAACCGTATTTGAATATATATTTGTTTTTCACCTAATGTTATGCTTGCTTATGACATCGTCATATCACGAGTGTCAATTAAATTTTAGTTGGGTTTGTTTGAATTGGAATGCTGAATACAGTGAAGAAGGAGTGGGGCAAAAACATCAAGGCGTTTGCCGGGCAATTTATTATAGATCTCTTATTAAAACAGTCCAAATTCAATCAACTCTCAGAAGTCAGCGGGGTTGGCAGATCCCGATGCCGTTGGCAAATGGCAACACTGAAACGAATACTAGCGCTGACTGCGTAGACGTGGCAAAACGGCCGCCAAGAGAATATTAGTCTGGACTCAACCCCGTCGAATTCAACGGACTGGCGGAGGTATGCCGCTGAAGCCGACGCTGCCACTGCCGGTCCTTCGCCCTGGACGCAAGCAAGAGTTTGAAACGTAACAAACCGAAGCAAGCAAAGCGGCCGTCAGAAACGATGGACGAACGAGCTGGAATTCACGTGGCACCTCTCCCATGCTGCTTCAGGACAAAATCTTCAATCAACTTCTTTATGGCCGACAGTTTTTTTTTTTTGCGCCCCTATACCCAAGTCAGACGAATATGGCCGTCGGTCATTTGTGATTCATGGTCCACCTTCCTGTGTTCTCTCATAGCATTTCTTTTATATTTTTTATAGCATAAAGATTTGAAACATCCGAACTAGTAATGTGTGGACCTGATGCTGACCGGTTTGGTTGGGTGCAAATAGAAGAATAAATTAGAGGTGCTGTTTCGTCTAAGACTAAGATAATAGACCAACTTGATCCCGGTGGTTTGATAAATATTCAGATCCGGATTAGACTGGTGTAACTATTATAGTTCGGTCTGGCTTTATGTATGGGCTTGTTTAGATGGAAGTAAAATCAACTTTTATAATGAATTGTAAAATTTGTAATAAAAGAAACTTAAGTTACAATTAAATTGTTTGATTTAGTGAAGAAAGAAAATTATTATTTAGCTTGCTGCCGTCTGGTAGGCTGTGATTTATAAGATGTGCACGTAAAAATATTTGTTAATTCATGAAAATCTACCTAAATGGAAGTAAAAAGTGCCTGTATAGCAACTACACAGAGACGGATAAGTGAAAATTGACCGTGCTATTCGTTGTCTGTCAATTTATATTGAAATCAGAAGTACGTCTGTGGTTCCATTTTGCATTATGTTTTCAAATTACGTACAAGCAAATATTTTGAATTCAAAATCATAGTGAAAATCAATTGTGTTTGTTTGATTTTCGGCCCAATCAAACATGCCCTCAGTCACAAACCAATATGATTCAGTGCAATTTACGGCCACACTAAAAGCTTGGTGTCGTGTTATACCATATGAAGCAGAGCAAACAAATGTCTTAATACAGTGAAGTTGAGGGGGTAGGTTATATCTAGGCATTGACGGCGTCGTTCCGTTAACATCAACAACGGTGCTTCATCAACTTTAAACTAAAGAGTGGGGGATTCACACTACTATGTTGTTATTGTTGAGATCACCCTTGCGCTAAAGTATTTTAAAGAATGGGAAAGAAGATAATCTTTTGTAAATAGGTGTTACGTAATTAAGTCATTCAGAAAAGATCAAATAGGCAAGTCGTGTTGAAAATCAAATCTTGCTAGTACATTAGCTTTTAGATAAGGCAATGGCATACTCATATTATATACTATTTTTTTTATCATTAATATTTATATGTATACATATGCATATGTATAAGTAGACATAATATGTTTGCATATATATATATATATATATATATATATATATATATATATATATATATATATATATATATATATATATATATATATATATATATATATATATATATATATATATATATAGAATGATCACAGACAACACTCTTATTTCTTATGAACTTTTTCATTATATGAAGAGGGATAAAGGAAGGAAGGAAGGTAGTTTGGCACTGAACTTGGATATGTCCAAAGTCTATGATAGGGTGGAGTGGAATTTCCTCAGTTTTGTTATGGAGAGAATGGGTTTCAGTGTGAAGTGGAGGGGTAAAGTCCAAGACTGCATCACGTCTGTCCAGCACACCTTTGCTATTAATGGAGACGAGACCAAAAGTACAAAGCCAGCACGACGACTTCGCCAGGGTGACCCTCTTTCCCCCTATCTTTTTATTTTGTGCACAAAAGCTTTTTCGTCCTTGATAGCCACTGCTGCCCGTGACAACCTCATACATGATATTAAACAGAGTAGGGGGTGCCACACATCTCACATCTTTTCTTTGCAGATTATAGTATTCTTTTTACTAGAGCAACCAATGTAGAGTGTTTGAAGATAGATGAAATTATCAGCCAGTACGAACAGACATCCAGACAGAAGATCAATTTTGCTAAGACAGAGGTTGTTTTTAGCAAGGGAATAGAGGTCGTAAAGGAAGAGGAACTAAAGGGACTTTTGGATGTGAGAGAGGTGGACCGTCACGCAAAATATTTAGGCCTCCCTACAGCCATGGGAAGGTCTAAAAAGTAGGTCTTTAACTTCATAAAGGAAAGAATCTGGAAAAAGCTTCAAGTATGGTCGGAAAAACTATTGTCTAAGATAGGGAAAGAGGTCATCATCAAAGCGGTAGCACAGGCAATCCCGACGTATGTCATGAGCATTTTCCAGCTGTCGGGGGGTACTATAGATGAGATCCAAAGAATTATATCTAGATTTTGGTGGGGGACAAAGGACAAAGAGAGGAAGATTTCATGGATGAGTTCGAGCAACTTATGCAGGCCGAAAAGACAAGGAGGACTTGGTTTTAGAAATTTCCATTTTTCAACCAAGCCCTTTTGGCGAGATAGCTTTGGAGGCTGGTAGATCATCTTGAGGCCCTTGTGACTAGAGTCCTAAAAGAGAGATACTTCCCCAGGATGTCCATTTGGGAAGCTAGAAGAGGCCATGATCCTAGTTACACATGGAGAAGCTTATGGGGGGCAAAGGCCCTCCTAAAAGAAGGAGTGGAATGGAGGATTGGGAATGGAGAAGATGTGAACATCTGAGAAGATAACCGGCTACCTAAGGAGGATGTCACGCTTGCATGTTTCAAACTAGATGAAAGCTCAAGCTACAACAAGGTCAAAGAGCTCACGATAGAGGATGGGATGACGTGGGATGAGGACAAGGTGAGTGAGTGTTTTCCGAACAGCTATGCAAAGAGGATATGTGCCATTCCGTTGAGCATTAGAAGTCCCAAAGATACTTGGATGTGGTGGCCCTCAAATAGGGGAAGTTCACAGTCCGATCTGCCTATTGGTTGGGGATGTTAAGAAAGGAAGAAGCCAGACGCTACGATTCTCAGCAAGGGGATAGCATGTGGAAGAGCATATGGCAAGCCGGATGGAACCCCAAAATAGCCCACTTCTTATGGAGGATCTGCACGGGAGGTGTAGCAACTAGAGGAAGGTTGTTTGATAGACATTGCATAGAGGTTGAAACATGCATGCTTTGTATGATGGAGAAGGAAATGATCCCTCATATGGTATTTCGGTGTCCAAATGCGATAGAAGTATGGGAACAAATGTCTGAGGAAATACAAGAGTGGGTGTAAGACATCAAAGATGTGGATATCACCACTGCCATATAGTCTGCATTGAAGAGGTCATCTACCAAAGAGGTGGAGGAGATCATTGCTGCCATGTTGTCGGTGTGGAGGTGGCGGAATATGCGAGTCTTCCAAAGTGGGGAGGTGCATTGTAGCTACTTGCTACGCTGCTTTTTGGCCATGGTCAAAGACATCCACATACAATGGTAGTGACCTGTGGGAGGGGCGACCAGCCTGTTGGCCACGCATGAGTTGCATGGACAAGGCCAGTGTAGGGAAGATAGAAGCTGAATGTTGATGGATCTTGTGGGGAGGATGGTACAACGGCAGTAGGTATGGTGATGCGGGACTGGAATGGCAAGATGATAGGAGTGGCAGGTGAGAAGATCAGAGGCGTCATGGACATGGCGATGACAGAAGCCATCACAGTACGATCAGCACTGCTATGGGCAAGCAAGGAGGGAACCGAGGAGGTGGATGTGGAATCTGACTCTATGGAGGTCATTCAGGCATGCAACAAGGACGACTCAAGGAGGGACTATCTTGGAGTGATAGTTGAAGACATCATCTCTTTGAAACAACTTTTTTCTTTCTGTAGCTTTAAACATGTTAGTCGTAAGTGTAATATGGTAGCTCATGAGGTAGCTAACATAGCCCGTAGGGGGCAAGTAGATAGGTTTTATTATGCTCATTCTTTCCCTTCAAACTTTATGAACCTTGTAAATGTTGATTTAGTTTCTTAATAAATATCGGTCTACCCCAATCATAGGGTCCTCCGTCCTTCCCTCAAATATATATAAACATATATATATATATATATATATACTATAATGATATTTTAATCCATCAAACTGAGGCAGGACTACTAATCGTATATATAATTTTTTCAGACTAGACCACATAGTCTCTTCAACCCATATTGAATTGGTTGGTTGGGTTAGGTTGGATATGCTTGGGTGGCTTATTTTTAGTTCTCTAACCATCTATAAATGGGATGATCTAGAAAAAGATGTAGCATTGCACTAAGGTACGATATGGACTGATCTAAAATTCTAGATACATTTAAAAATTGAACTAGGATTGCTCTCCTATATTTATACTTACCTCTCAAATGATTCGGTGTCACATGGTATTCTGTACACATTGTTAGATATCTCTATACGACGTTGTCATATACCAAAATGTCATTAGTGAAGGCTTTCATATCTACATATACACTCTTGGTTATACAAGAAAACTAACCATTTAAGATAACTTAACTATGAAGAGATGTCTCTAGATTCAAAAGGAGTCAAAGGATTGTATTCAATGGCATCATCACATAAAGTACTAGAAACATATCATTTAGGAAATGTCTCACAACAATATGTATAACTCACTAGATAAAAAATATAAGTCTGATATGGATAATAAGAAATTTGTCTTCTCATTTATATATAATTGAGTTTGCATCAAGTTTTAAGTATATGATTGTAAGGACCCTGACCTCCGTTTAGCGCTTATCCTATTTGCTTTGCTTAACCGTGATGCTTAGTTGCTTGCTAATCACCTTTAGTGGTGATTAGGGTTTGTTTGTGCTTTGTTGAGAGCTGGAGGTGTTACTTGCAATTAACCCAAGTCTAGGGTTTGTGGGTAAGTTTGCCACTTTGTGAGGTGTTCCTCCCTCTCCTGGCTTCCTCTAGTGTTGAGAGGAAGGTTTGGGCTCGTTGCTTGAGTTCCTTTGGGCCTGGTTGAGCTTGTTGGGCTTTGTGGTGCCTTGTCCTTGTTTCTTTGGACCTTGTGTCGGGCAAGAGTGCCCTGTGTCGGCCTAGGTGTGTCGGCCTGTGCTTGTGTCAGCCAGTTGTGTGTCGCCCAGGGTGTGTGTCGGCCATGGTGTGGGGTTGTGTCGCCCATGGGCCCTTTGACCTTCTTTGACCTCGTTTGTGTCACCACTAGTGGACACTTGGTGCTTGATTCTTGCATGTGGCAATGGCCTTGGACATGTGTTTAGGACATGTTAGAGTGGTGGCTTTGCACATGGACAAGTGTCCCTAGGCGGGCGACAACTTGCCTTGTTTTACCTTGGTTTCTCCTCCATCCTCTTTTATATATGCGTTTCCTTTCCCTTTCTTAGGATCCCTTTAGTTCTTTAGTCTCCCTCTCCCTTGGTGCACGACACCCCTCTTCTTTTGCAAGCTTGGTAGAGGATCCTTCTTGGAGTCTCCTTCTTCCTCTAGTGGTGGCCAAACCCTAGAGTGCCTTTCTCTTCTTCCTTGGTGGTGCTTGGAGCTAGGAGCTTGGAGCTTGCTTAAGGCGGGTTACATAACTCCTAACCCTAACTACACTACCTTCTTTTATGTTCTTATATGTTTCTATGATCATATCGACTATGTGTGTTTCTAGTTTGGTTTCTTTCTTAGTTGTCCTTATTGGCTGAACCATATGTTCTAGGGTTTCTTGTTGAGCAACACCCCTTTCTCTCCTAGGTCTTGAGGAGTGAGCTTGAGTTCTAGTAATATGGGAAATACTCCTCTCTCGTTTAAGTTGAGAGGTGCTCTTGTGTTCTAGTGGCTTGAGAAACACCCTCCTCTCACCATGGACTTGAAAGGTGAGCTATGTAGTGGTTGTGGACCTTGGTTGTGGTTGAACCTTGTATTGCCCGATTGGTGTTAAGAAGCTTGGCAAGACTCCTCTCTCTTGATAGTTGAGAGGTGAGTCATCTTATTAATCCATTAGGGGTTTGGTGCCCTTGTGCTTGAGGTTAGTGGTGACCTTGTCGGGTTGCATCTTGGTCGATATGGCTTGGGGTTGGTGTTGCCCGATATCCCTTCTTGATCTTGAGCCTTGGACGACACATGTTGTGGTTGTGTTGGGTGTTGCACATGGTCCCACCTTGTGTGTGTCGGGCATCACACCTTGATGAACCTATGTGTTGGCTTGGTGTCGTTATGCCTTGTTGTGGTGGAAGCTTTGCTAGCTAATCTGTGGTGGGAATCACCCCTTGGCCTTAGCTCTGCGTGTGTTAGCCGACAGCACGACACTTGATGGGCGTTGCTCGATACTCTATTGCATGTTACACCTTGCATGACACACCCATAGGCTCAGCTGCCCGATAGGCTTGGTAGCCGTTGTCCCTATGTTGCACGACGCACCATTACACGTTATAGACTGAGCTACACGCTTGCATGCCCGATATCCATGATGCACGACACGTGTTGCACAACACACATATGTGCACAATATGCCTGACGTGCCATTACATGACATGGTGTTGCGCGTTACACCCTGCACGACACACCCTTGTGCTTAGTTGCATGATAGACCCTACTGCACGACACATGCTGCACGATACACCTAAGTGCACGATACACCCTGAGATGGTAGCTCGGTACCCTTGCTAGTGCTGGGCCGATATGTGCTGGTCTTCTTAACTGTTATCCATTTGAGTGTTGGACGATAGGGGGGTGTACCCTGCCCGATACCACCTTTGGTGAGGATAGTGGACACCTCTAGTGAGGGTCATGTCTCTTATGGACAACTTATATGTTGATTCTTATTCATGATGCCACGTTTGGTTGATAATAGTGATCCTTGATATGCTTGATGGTAATTGCTATAGTAAGTGCACATCTATGTAACTTAACATGACATCTTATGTATTTATGATCATCTGGAATTATCCGTTTAATGTTGAGGAAATGATAAGCATATAAGATGATATGACCTATGTCCATAGTCACAGGTTGAGGCATGAATGATAACGTATATAATCATCAATGTTTCCCTATGTTGATAACATGAATCTTCTGTTAATCTATGATGACTGTGCATACTAACCATGTAGGTGACTCGTACAGTTGCATAGCCAGGATTAAGGGCTATGAGGTATATATATATATGTTTGAGTAACACTGCTTTGATGGTTACTCTTGATGTTGAGATAATATGCTTGATGTGTTTTGGTCTGAGGACCTGGGTTGGCTACAATGCCTAGTTGAGGTGTTATCCTTTGATGATCACCTGGGATTTGCTATCCCATGGTGATGATGTAAGCCTTGAGAGGCAGTGGCACTATGTGATGAGGGATTGAGATCCCATGGCAATGTGATGATCCTTGTGGTGGATCTAGATGTTTGGCAAGAGGCCAAGTGGTAACATGCTATCATGGATCCTTGTGATGGATCAAGATGAGGTTGATGACAATAAAAGCATGATATTGAGTTTCATGTTGTTTATTCTTGTTCTAAATTTTCATGTTATACAACTTGGCTGAACCTTGAAATTCACTTAAAATATGTTAACTAAATTACAGATGAACCTTCATGTAGTTTGCCCTGGCCATAGATCCATCATCGTCAGGAGCTGGTGATGGTGAAATGGGTTCTCCTGCGGGTTAACCCGGAGTGCATATTGTTGAGTATGTGAGGTTTCTCCTAGCCTAAAGTGAGGAGGTAAGAGTGCAACTTCGGTTGTAGACTCCAGAGTACGGATTCAAGCCCATATCTCAATATGTGAAGAGCATGGTGAACAGGCCCATGGCTCAGGATATGTGATATGGGAGCATGAATGCGTTCATGGCTCAGAGCACGGTGAACAGGCTCGTGGCTTAGTTTCACTAGCGCCAATACCTATACCGAGGCGGGCTAGGCAGAGGGTAGCCTGACCCTGTGGCTGAGGCCACTTAAGCATGAGACTGTGGTCCTGCTTGTGTTGTACTCGTACACTGAACACGAGGTGGGAGGTCATGGAGTTTGGCTCTTCCATTGACCTTGTGTGGCACCGGCTCCGGGTTTTGCAACCGTCGGTTGGATTTGAGCGGTACGACTCACTTCCTCAGGGCATAATAATACGTAATCCAGCCGAATAGCATTTACTGCATAAGGCAAAACATGGAATATTGGTTGAGGCCTTGCTTGTGTTGTTAATCTTGTTATACCTTGCAGTTACTTATGCGTTCCTTATGTTCTGTGATAAGATCTTATAAATCTTATCTTATTAATCATGTTCCATAAAGAAATACTTGGTTATCTTCCTTCTGTACATCCTGGTAAGCTTAATGATATAGTCTTGCTATATAGACTGCTCTTGTTATACCTCTTATCAGTTATCTACTTTTGTTGCTTTATCTTCCTTTGGTTTTATGGTTTCGGCGGGGAGTTATGTTTCTTGCTGGGACTGTGTGTCTCACCCCGCTGGTTTACACCCTTTTTAGGTGTTCGAGCTAGATGTGGTGGTGGTCGTGGAGTTGCGGCCGAGCAGTAAGACGAGCAGTAGAAGGCAAGAGATGGATATGCTGCTATTTTGGTTGTTTTGTAGTAGAGACTTAGAGTCATCCCTGTACTCTCAGGTCCTTGGGAACATTTTGACGTTGTTTCACGATGTTCAGTTGTTAAAGCTTTGTATATCCTGTTGTTGGCCGGATGTGGGTCATTATGTATATAACAGGTGATGAACTCATGTGATGATAGGACAACTGATCCTCTAAGCCGTGGACACGTATCACAACTTGTATATGTTTATATAACATGTTTCCCTGTAGGATGAGGACCTAAATGTAATAGTTTCTCAGTTATTCCGCTTTCTGCAATCAATATTAATTAACCCGTGTTTTTGCTAATTTGTGGTTTATGGTGTTTTACACACATTTTCGCATAACACCTTGCTGTCTGTGTGATAGCGGGATGTGTTGCCACAAGTTTGGTATCAGAGCCCTAGTTTCGCTAAGTCTACAGGGATTTAGGACTAGGTTGCGTCTATTCTTGTGAGTTTTCCATATTTTGTTACAATCATCTTCTGCCCTCAGCGGAAGAAAAGCCAAGATGTCTGGAAACTATGAAGAACACACTGCTGAGAACAGTGATGATGCATCAGTTGATGGAGCTATAGGGCAGACACATGGACATCGGGTGCCTGAGGTCCCCCAAACTGAACCAGCCATTCTTGAACACCCTGCCTATCAACAGCTTAGGGCAGATGATGGCTACGATGAATCTCATGATAGAAAGATTGCCAGTGTCTCCGCCGAGAGCACAAGCTCCCCATGGTGAAACATCGGGTATTGGGAAGACCTTTGAGTGGCTTCGCCGAGTCGGAGCTTCAGACTATGCTGGAATGGCTGATCCAGCAGATGCAGATCTGTGGCTGACAAGTCTTGAGAAGGCTTTTTGGATCCTCGACATCCCCGAAGCAGACAAAGTCAAGCACGCCGTCTACCTCCTGAAAGGTAGTGCTGGTCACTGGTGGACCATCGAGGAGGAGAAGCGACCTGGTGAGGTGATCGGTTGGGAGGTTTTCCGGCGTGAGTTTGTCAGCAGATACTTTCCGAAGACATATCTGGATGAGAAGATGAGTCAGTTTGAGCGCCTGCGCCAAGGAATGATGAACATCACCGAGTATGAAGCCAAGTTCATGGACCTACTAAGGTTTTATCCTCACATGGCAGTGACAGATGAGGAGTGGATCAGACGCTTTGAGAAAGGTCTGAGTGCTGAGCTAACAATGCCTGCTTCTACGTTGGAGAATAGAGAGCGGTTTGCTACATTTGTGGAGTCTGTTCAGAGGATCGAACGGTCAGTTAGGGAGAAAAGAGAATCCATGTCTAAGAAGAGGCCTGCTCAGTTCCAGGGACAGAGGTTTGGTGGCTTTAAGAAGCCAAGGTTTTCAACACCTTCTGCGATGAGAGGTTCCAGTGTACCGTCACAGTGGTCTCCATGTAAGGGAAGAGGTTATGTCTCTTCACCATCGAGGGCACTCAGTACAGCTTCAGTGGAAGTGACAGGGCCATCTAGGCCATAGTTTGGAGATAGGGTATGCCATCTGTGTGGTCAGACCAGGCATTTCAAGTTAAATTGCCTGAGTAAAGATGTTGAAGTGACAAAGCAGCCGAGGCAGAATCAACAAGGGTCAGATAGACAACAGCCCAGTAGTAGCAGAGGGTGAGGATGCGGTTAAGCATCGCAAGTGGGATCGTCTGCTCGAGGAAGCAGAGGTCGTGGACAACAAGCAACGATTCGATTATATGCTATGAGTCAGCCAAAGGCGATAGTCAACCCGCGAGTGGTGGCAGGTCAGATGAAGTTATTTCATTCTGATATGTCTTATTCTTTCTTTATATCTGTTTTGGTTGATTTGGGTGCTACACACTCTTTTATCACCTATAATGTGCTTGAGAACTGTCGTTTACCTATTAGCGATAAGAAGGATAGCTTGTTGTTAGAAACCCCTCTTGATGGTTCCTCGATGCTTCGAGAAGAGTATCCATCTTGTGTCTTATCTTTTTCGGGACACATCATACAAGTGGATCTTATACCACTTGATATGCATGGTTTCGATGTTATCCTTAGGATGGACAAGCTGTGTTTGATGACGAAGGTAGGAAGTGGATCTTCCAAGGAGATAGGATGATTCTTCCGACATGTCTAGAATCAACTATGGTGGCAGAAAAGTTGCTAAGGCAAGGATGTGAGGCGTTCTTAGCTCACGCGGTGGATACCGTTGTGGATACCAAGGCAAAAGGTCCTAGTCTTGAAGAGGTGTCAGTTGTCTGAGAGTTTGCGGATGTGTTTCCTGATGAGTTCTCTAGTGTTCCTCCACCTCGAGAGATTGACTTGGGATCAATTTGGTTCCTGGAACGCAGCCAGTTGCACAAACACCATATAGGACGGCTCCAGTAGAGATGGCATAGCTTAAGAAGCAGTTTCAAGAGTTGTTGGACAAAGGTTTCATCCGACCGAGTACATCGCCTTAGGGTTCTCCAGTGTTGTTCTTTAAGAAGAAGGACGGGTCGATGCGGTTATGTATAGATTACCAGCAATTGAACAACGTCACGATCAAGAACAAGTACCCGTTGCCGAGGATAGATGATCTGTTCGATCAGTTGTGTGGTGCTACAGTGTTTTCAAAGATCGATCTACGGTCCGGATATCATCAGTTGAGGATTAAGACGGATGACATACCAAAGTCAGCCTTTAGGATGAGGTATGGTCACTTCGAGTTTGTGGTTATGCCATTTGGGATAACCAATGCTCCTACTGCTTTCATGGATTTGATGAATAGAGTGTTCCGTCCGTTTCTAGATTAGTTTGTTGTAGTCTTTATAGATGACATCTTGATCTATAGTCGGGACAAGCAAGAGCATGAGCGACATCTTCGACTAGCGCTGACTCTTCTTCGCCAACATCAGTTGTATGACAAGTTCAGTAAGTGTGAGTTCTGGTTGGAAGAAGTAACCTTCTTGGGTCATGTGATATCTTCAGAAGGAGTCAAAGTGGACCCGAAGAAGGTGGAGTTCGTTGCAGAATGGGAACAGCCGAAGACGCTGACAAAAGTTCATAGTTTCCTGGGTTTAGCAGGATACTACAGAAGGTTTATCAAGGACTTCAGTGCGATTGCGTTGCCGATGACAAAGTTGACCAGAAAGGATGTACCTTTTGTCTGGAATGATCGTTGTCAGCAAGCTTTCCAAAGTTTGAAGGAAAAGATGACTAGTGCCCCAGTGCTAGTGTTTCCATAGCCTAGAAAGGGCTATGTTGTTTTCTGTGATGCTTCCAAGAAAGGTTTAGGTTGTGTGTTGATGCAGGAAGATCATGTGGTTTATTTTTCTTTGCGACAGCTTAAGAAACACGAGGAGAACTATCCGACTCATGATTTGGAATTGGCAGCAATGGTTCATGCATTAAAGATTTAGAGACACTATCTTTACGAGGAAGTGTGTCAGATCTTTACAGATCATAAGAATCTGAAGTACATCTTTTCGTAGCATGAGTTGAACATGCGACAGTGTCGATGGATGGAGATAATCAATGATTACAACTGCACCATCGAGTATCATCCTGGTAAGGCGAACATGGTAGCTAATGCACTCAGTCGAAAGTCTTCTCTCTCTTCAAAGAAGGCACAGTTGAGTTCCCTGGTATGCCATAGATGGGATATGTTTGTCTCCTTGCGACAGATGAATGTGCAGATGGACGTTTCCTTGTTAGTTGGACTTTTAGCTCAGATGCGAGTTAAGCCTATGCTGAGACAACAGATCAAAGATGCACAACAAACAGATGATATAGTGCAGTTGATCAGATCAGATTTCAGCAACAAAAAGCGTGATGGGTTCCATGAGTCTGAGGATGGATTAGTTTGCTATCAAGATAGGATGGTGGTCCCCGATGCTAATGATCTGAGGAAGTTAGTGCTCGAGGAAGCACACACGTCAATGTATGCTATGCATCCAGGAGTCACCAAGATGTATCATAATCTGAAGGACTTGTATTGGTGGCCCGGCTTGAAGAAAGATGTAGCTGAGTTTGTGGCTAAGTGTGTGGTATGTTAGCAAGTTAAGGATGAGAATCAGAAGCTGGCAGGTACGTTACAACCCCTACCGATACCGCAGTGGAAATGGGATCATATAACCATGGATTTCATAGTTGGTCTACCCAGGACAACTAGGAATCATGATTCCATTTGGGTAATAGTGGAAAGATTGACGAAGTATACCCATTTTATACTGGTAAAGACAACGTATACAGCCGAGAAGCTTGCTCGAGTATATGTGGATGAGATAGTACGTTTTCACGGTGTGCCAGCAATGATAGTTTCTGACAGAGGTCCTCAGTTCACAAGTCGTTTCTGGGAATAGTTGCACGAAGCGTTGGGAACGCAGTTAAGGTTCAGTACCGCCTTCCACCCACAGACAGATGGACAGTCTTAGAGGACTATTCAAACTTTGGAGGATCTCCTTCGAGCTTGTGTTTTGTAGTTCCTAGGGAGTTGGGACGTACATATCAGTTTGATGGAGTTTGCTTACAACAATAGTTATCAGCAGAGCATTGACATGGCTCCTTATGAGGCCTTATATGGAAGGAAGTGTAGATCTCTGTTATGTTGGTATGAGTCTGGCAAATATCAGCTTTTGGGTCCTGGGTTAGTGCAACAGACGACAGAAAAGATCAAGGTGATACGACAATAGTTGAAAGCGGCACAGGACAGGCAGAAGTCTTACGCAGACAATCACTGACGACCTTTGGAGTTCCAGGTGGGAGACAAAGTGTATCTTAAGGTCTCACCGTGGAAAGGTATGCTAAGGTTTGGCCGGAATGGTAAGCTAGCACCCAGGTATATGGGGCGATACCTGGTCATAGCACATATTGGCAAGGTAGCTTACGAGTTAGAGCTGCCGCCAGAGTTGCACAGGTTACATCCAGTGTTCCATGTCAGTATGCTGAAGAAAAGTCATCCGGATATAGGGTCAGTGATACAGTCAATCGAAGTTGAGCTTGATGAAGATGTGACCTATGAGGAAGGTCCTATGATGATCCTTGACAAGAGAGTCAAGAAGCTGAAGAGGAAGGACCTGGTTCTTGTGAAGGTTCTTTGGCATCATCGTGGCATTGAGGAAGCCACGTGGGAGCTTAAGGAAGAGATGAGGAGGAAGTATCCCTCGCTTTTCTCTTCAGATTTTTGGGACGAAATCCCTTTGTAGGGGGTTAGCTTGTAAGGACCCTGACCTCCATTTAGGGCTTATCCTATTTGCTTTGCTTAACCCTGATGTGTAGTTGCTTGCTAATCACCTTTAGTGGTGATTAGGGTTTGTTTGTGCTTTGTTGAGAGCTGGAGGTGTTACTTGGAATTAACCCAAGTCTAGGGTTTGTGGGCAAGTTTTCCACTTTGTGAGGTGTTCCTCCCTCTCCTGGCTTCCTCTAGTGTTGAGAGGAAGGTTTGGGCTCATTGCTTGAGTTCCTTTGGTCCTGGTTGAGCTTGTTGGGCTTTGTGGTGCCTTGTCCTTGTTTCTTTGGACCTTGTGTCGGGCAAGAGTGCCCTGTGTCGACCTAGGTGTGTCATCCTGTGCTTGTGTCGGCCAGTGGTGTGTCGCCCAGGGTGTGTGTCAGCTATGGTGTGGGGTTGTGTCGCCCATGGACCCTTTGACATTCTTTGACCTCATTTGTGTCACCACTAGTGGACACTTGGTGCCTGATGCTTGCATGTGGAAATGGCCTTGGACATGTGTTTATGACATGTTAGAGTGGTGGCTTTGCACATGGACAAGTGTCCCTAGGTGGGCGGCACCTTGCCTGGTTTTACCTTGGTTTCTCCTCCATCCTCTTCTATATATGTGTTTCCTTTCCCTTTTTAAGGATCCCTTTAGTTCTTTGGTCTCCCTCTCCCTTGGTGCATGGGACCCCTCTTCTTTTGCAAGCTTGGTAGCCAATCCTTCTTGGAGTCTCCTTCTTCCTCTAGTGGTGGCCGAACCCTAGAGTGCCTTGCTCTTCTTCCTTGGTGGTTCTTGGAGCTAGGAGCTTGGAGCTTGCTTAAGGCGGGTTACATAACTCCTAACCCTAACTACACTACCTTCTTTTATGTTCTTATATGTTGCTATGATCATATCGGCTATGTGTGTTGCTAGTTTGGTTTCTTTCTTAGTTGTCCTTGTTGGACGAACCATATGTTCTAGGGTTTCTTGTTGAGCAACACCCCTTTCTCTCCTAGGTCTTGAGGCGTGAGCTTGAGTTCTAGTAATATGGGCAATACTCCTCTCTCGTTTAAGTTGAGAGGTGAGCTTGTGTTCTAGTGGCTTGAGAAACACCCTCCTCTCACCATGGACTTGAAAGATGAGCTATGTAGTGGTTGTGGACCTTGGTTGTGGTTGAACCTTGTGTTTCCCGATTGGTGTTATGAAGCTTGGCAAAACCCCTCTCTCTTGATAGTTGATAGGTGAGTCATCTTCTTAATCCATTAGGGGTTTGGTGCCCTTGTGCTTGAGGTTAGTGGTGACCCTGTCGGGTTGCATCTTGGCCGATATGGCTTGGGGTTGGTGTTGCCCGATATCCCTTCTTGATCTTGAGCCTTGGACGACACATGTTGTGGTTGTGTTGGGTGTTGCACCTGGTCCCAGCCTTGTGTGTGTCGGGCATCACACCTTGATGAACCTATGTGTTGGATTGGTGTCGTTATGCCTTGTTGTGGTGGAAGCTTTGCTAGCTAATCTGTGGTGGGCATCACCCCTTAGCCTTAGCTCTGCGTGTGTTAGCCGACAACACGACACTTGATGGGTGTTGCTCGATACTATGTTGCACGTTACACCTTACACGACACACCCATAGGCTCAGCTACCTGATAGGTTTGGTAGCCATTGTCCCTGTGTTACACGACACAGCGTTACACGTTATAGACTGAGCTGCACACTTGGATGCCTGATATCCATGTTGCACAACACACGTTGCACAACACAGATGGGTGCACGATATGACTAATGTGCCGTTGCACGACATGGTGTTGCACATTACACCCTGCACGACACACCGTTGTGCTTAGTTTGCACGATAGACCCTGCTGCACGACACATGCTACACGATACACCTAAGTGCACGATACACCCTGAGATGGTAGCTCGGTACCCTTGCTAGTGATGGGCCAATATGTGCTGGTCTGCTTAACTGTTATGCGTTTGAGTGTTGGACAATAGGGGAGAGTACCCTGCCTGATACCACCTTTGGTGAGGATAGTGGACGCCTCTAGTGAGGGTCTTGTCTCTTATGGACAACTTATATGCTGACTCTTATTCATGATGCCACGTTTGGTTGACAATAGTGATCCTTGATATGCTTGATGGTAATTGCTACAGCAAGTGCACATCTATGTAACTTAACATGACATCTTATGTATTTATGATCATCTGGAATTATTCATTTAACGTTGAGGAAATGATAATCATATAAGATGATATGACCTATTTCCATAGTCACAGGTTGAGGCATGAATGATAACATATATAATCATCAATGTTGCCCTATGTTGATAACATGAATCTTCTGTTAATCTATGATGACTGTGCATACTAACCATGTAGGTGACTCGTACAGTTGCATAGCCAGGATTAAGGGCTATGAGGTATATATATATATATGTTTGAGTAACACTGCTTTGATGGTTACTCTTGATGTTGAGATAATATGCTTGATGTGTTTTGGTCTGAGGACCTGGGTTGGCTACAATGCCTAGATGAGGTGTTATCCTTTGATGATCACCTGGGATTTGCTATCCCATGGTGATGATGTAAGTCTTGAGAGGCAATGGCACTATGTGATGAGGGATTGAGATCCCATGGCAATGTGATGATCCTTGTGGTGGATCTAGATGTTTAGCAAGAGGCCAAGTGGTAACATGCTATGATGGATCCTTGTGATGGATCAGGATGAGGTTGATGATAGTAAAAGCATGATATTGAGTTTCATGTTGTTTATTCTTGTTCTAAATTTGCATGTTATACAACTTGGATGAACCTTGCAATTCACTTAAAATATGTTAACTAAATTACAGATGAACCTTCATGTAGTTTTCCCTGGCCATAGATCCATCATCGTCAGGAGCTGGTGATGGTGAAACAGGTTCTCCTGCAGGTTAACCCGGAGCGCATATTGTTGATTATGCGAGGTTTCTCCTAGCCTAAAGTGAGGAGGTAAGAGTGCAACTTCGATTGTAGACTCCAGAGTGAGGATTCAAGCCCGTAGCTCAATATGTGAAGAGCATGGTGAACTGGCCCATGGCTCAGGATATGTGATATGGGAGCATGAATGCGTTCATGACTCAGAGCACGGTGAACAGGCCTCTGGCTCAGTTTCACTAGTGCCGATACCTGTACCGAGGTGGGCTAGGTAGAGGGTAGCCTGACCCTGTAGCTGAGGCCACTTAAGCATGAGACTGCGGTCCTGCTTGTGTTGTACTCGTGCACTGACCACGAGGTGGGAGGTCGTGGAGTCCGACTCTTCCATTGACCTTGTATGGCACTGACTCCGGGTTTCGCAGGCGTCGGTTGGATTTGAGCGGTACGACTCACTTCCTCAGGGCATAATAATATGTAATCCAACCGAATAGCATTTACTGCATAAGGCAAAACACAGAATATTGGTTGAGGCCATGCTTGTGTAGTTAATCTTGTTATACCTTGCAGTTACTTATACGTTCCTTATGTTCTGTGATAAGATCTTATAAATCTTATCTTGTTAATCATGTTCCATAAAGAAATACTTGGTTAGCTGCCTTCCGTACATCCTGGTAAGCTTAATGATACATTCTTTCTATATAGACTGCTCTTGTTATACTTCTTATCAGTTATCTACTTTTGTTGCTTTATCTTCCTTTGGTTTTGTGGTTTCGGTGGGGAGTTATGTTTCTCACTGGGACTGTGTGTCTCACCCCGCTGGTTTACACCCTTTTTAGGTGTTTGAGCTATATGTGGTGGTGGTCACGGAGTTGCGGCCGAGCAATAAGACGAGCAGTAGAAGGCAAGAGATGGATATGCTGCTGTTTTGGTTATTTTTTAGTAGAGCCTTAGAGTCATCCATGTACTCTCAGGTCCTTGGGAACGTTTTGACGTTGTTTCACGATGTTTAGTTGTTAAAGCTTTGTATATAACAGGTGATGAACTCATGTGATGACAGGACAGCTGATCCTCTAAGCTGTGGACACGTATCACGACTTGTATATGTTTATATAACATATTTCCCTGCAGGATGAGGACCTAAATGTAATAGTTTCTCAGTTATTGCGCTTTCTGCAATCAATATTAATTAACCCGTGTTTTTGCTAATTTTTGGTTTATGGTGTTTTCCGCAAATTTTCGCGTAACACCTCGTTGTCTGTGTGATAGCGGGATGTGTTGCCACAATGATGAAAATAACTTATTATATAATCAAATTCATATTGGGAAAGTGAGAGCATTGATATATTCTAATCTAATAATATATACTTGTGACAACTTTCTTTGCTTGGTTCTTATTTTTGTTGGTATGTATGCCCAGAGAGCCAATCATATGATGATTGTGATGGAATATCATATAAAAGATTTGATTAATAATAAAGGCAAGCTTTCAATTCCTTTTTTCTTCACTCAGTTATGAGATTTGAAGGAAATATAATGAATGTCTAATAAATGACAATTACTCAATGACGTATGTCTCCAAGTAAGTGACTTAAATAATGATATCATATAGATGTTTTTTTTGGCCGGTGAAAAGTCATCTTGCTTTTTTTGTATTTTTGAAAAGAGTATTACAACCCAATTTCTCCCAACATATTAACTTTACATGTAAACAAAAAAAACCAGATGTATTCACTATCTGTAGAAGGATTCCTACTCCAGCAAGTCTTCAGTCTTTCTCAAAAATATCCACAACACAACACATCAGAATATACATCCCCTGAACAAAATTATGATATAATCCTACCTTCTCTTCACATCATATCACTTCCACTAACCATATGCCATCCACTAAGAGCACCTTATAACCCATCTGATAGACATATAGTGAAACAACAATGCTAATAAGCCTATCCAAGAAAAGGAACTTCAACATCCTACCCATACAACCATCCCATCAACACCTGCCACACATTCCATAATCAGATGGTAGCAAAAACTTCATAAAGGGTGATTCCAAGAAGACCATAAATACAACCAAATCATCCTTCTAACAGACATACAAAGAAATATGCTTGCAACAAAAAACCACCTAATGAACAGATCCACGCATTAGTTGTAACATCCCAATTTGTAAATAAAATAAGTCTAAGGTCCTTAGTGCAAATTTTCCACTTTTATTTTCAAGATCCTAAGAATTTATGCAAAATACCCAAAAATAATGACCTATTTCATCATACCTCAAAAATTGATTCAAAATATAGCTCACCAAGGAAGAGATAATTCAATTCCATTCATATACATTGAGATAATGACATATTTGATTTTGATGAAGAAAAGGAAGATAAAACCTAAATCTCATCATATAGGAAGCTTTTAGACCCTTAAACTAACCTATGGTCGAAATTTAAGTTCAGTTGGACTTTGTTTAACCCCTCTAATGAATTTACAAAGTTACTATATAGTTTAAACCTAAATAAGCTACCTTTTGGAATTAATTAAATCGACTTTATAAGGTTCTCCATTCAATCGCATTGTCACTGGCATTATGCGTCAAAGGAAAAAATTGGGTTCTTTTGTGTCTGTCGGATACGGATCCGATGGTTAGATCGACTTTCTCCTTCCTTGAGTCCGCAGATGACTGGACTCATGTGACTATGTTTCCCCTCCCCTTTGCAGTTCTCTCTCACCGATGTGCCCTGCTTGAGGAAATTTCTCCAATGACTTCGTCTTATCGATCCGATCGTGATGATCCTATGTTTGATTGGACTTTGTTCCCTAAAAAAGAAATGCCGAATAGGGCTAGAATTTTCCTTGCTTCCACCGTTCTACAGAGGACTCCCCAGCCAACCAAAGTTCTATTTAAGGGTACCTAAACGACTGTCGAGTCAAACTCAATGCTTCCCCTCTCTCAATTTATTCTACCATGCCTCGAACTAGTACCGCCTACCTAGCTTCTTCTTCAGCCACCGTCCACTAGACACAATGTCTCCTTTGTCTTCAGATCAATTAAATCTTTAGTAAGAATCTAAGGACCCTACTCTCTCTTTTCCCATCGTTACTTTGGCCCGCGTTTTCCCCAATTGTCTCAACCTATAGCGTGTCGCTTGTTCCATTGCTGACATTCACCGTCGTGGCAATGCAGGGGTCGAGCGACCTTCCTGAGGCATCAAGCAGGGACCCCAGGCATCCGCAAATGTCCCTAATCTTTAGACACAACTTTCTTACTAAGGATTCACGGTTACAGACTTCGCTTTCTTCCCATGTTCCATTTTCTCTGATGACCCATTATAGGACCACGATGGCCCTTTTGCAACCAAAATTGTTGCTTTAGATTCTACATAGATTCACAATTCTATTCGACTAGTTTTCCCTTCCCTTTGTCCTAGTTTTTCTGTGTTGTCTCTTACAACTTTGCCTTCCATGGCGACAAGGATTTCTCAGGCTCATGACCATCAGACGAGCCAAGTTTGGGCTCTTTAGGTCCGTCCAGGCCAGGCCAAGGTGTCTAGTGCCTCAATTTCCAACGATATGATCAAGATCTCAATTTTGTTCTCCCAAATAATGATGTTTCTCACCTATGTTCTACGCATCTTACCTCACGCAAGTTGGATTTAGGGAAGAAGACCCCAGTCACTGAGTTTATGATTTTCCCCTAATCTGGATCATTGTTTGTCACACGCCCCAATGGGAAAAATCAGAATTCTTGCCTTTTATTTTATTGGCTAGCGTGTGAGGCTGAACTATAGTCTCTAGCCAGTGTGTCCGTGTGCAATTGGCCCAGCTAGGCACTAAATCTAAGACTGGGAAAATACTTGACACATGGCTTTTACTCGAATTTTCATTGGTGCATCTTCATAAATTCATAGTAACCCAATCGTTTATCAAAAAAATTCACATAAATAGTCGTTGGAAAGGTTTTTGAATAAGGGAACACGATTTTTGAGGTTTTAAATCGTAATTAGTCAATATCAGACCCTGTTTACCTTAAAAGACCCAAATTAGGGTTACAATGTCAATTAAATAATAATTAATACAACACATGTTAATTACAAGAACTTAGGAGTTGACTAAGATCAAAAGGACTAAGCTAGGAATTTTCTTTGCTCCAGGTAAGTGGGTCATACCATCATACATATGTACTTTGGTTGAACTGCATGTTATGTATGTTTTATGATTATGCTTTAAATTCCAAGTTAATGTATGAAATTAAGATTATGATCATGTCTCATATTATATCATTGCATGTTTTTTTTATATTCATAAAGTCCTATGTTTATCAAAGATGATCATTAGTTTAGTGATTATGACCATGTAAATATTAAGACATTTAAGAAAGAACCATGTAAATAATTTAATGAGGGAGACATCCCATTATGTCAAAGATTTAATGTTCAAGATTATGATAATGTTCATTTTAAGAATCAGGTTATAAGAATTTGATTAAGTTTTATATGCTATCGCCATCATGGACATCAAGGGGTCGTTATGGGAATTTGTTCCAATTATGGGCTTTAAGAGCCAATCATGGACCTCAGGGTCGTTATGGGTTTTTTAGCCAAATCATGGGCATTTGTGCCAATTATGGGCTCTTAAGTGGGCAAGCCATATAGAGTGCATATTTTACTTATTCAGTTCTTATTTATGTCAAGTAATTGATTTCAAAAATGTTTAAGTTAAATTCATGTCAAGTATATGTTTATTTTTAGTTCTTATAAAATGTATGGTGCCTCTTACTTATGTTGTTGCTTTGTTTCGCATGGCCGTGGGACAAGATATCCCTAGATCAAGGAGAAATAGGGAATTGAAGTGAGCCTTAAAGTGTAGCTGACTCAAGGAGACTTTAACTTGGTGGGGTTCCATATACCACTCCATAGATTATCTAGTTTAGTTTTAGATTTTTCTTTAATATTTCCTTAGCCTACATAGGTTTTGAAATAAGATGAGATTGTTTATGTCTTTCCCTTTTTATGAACAATGTATGAATCTATTTTTGAATTAATGTAGAGTGTTTCATTTATCTCTTTGTAATGATTATCATGTTTTGTGACGTTCCTTCGAGTTGAGCTACCCATGTTATGGACAACATATGGTTTGCTTTCACTGTCATGTATGTGCTTGGAGGGGCATTACAATATGATATCAGAGCAATGAGTAGATGGCCACTAAGCTAAAGATTCACATGTTCTAACCCTAGGTATACCTTGTTTTTCTAGATGGCTCCTAAGAAGTCTGATAAGGGAATGGATAGGGAAGATGGTGCTAGATATTCTAGTGAGGGAAGTGGATCAAGGAGGAACCCTAAGGCAATCCTAGACAAGGAAAATGACAATGTCAAACCAAATACCACATCAACCCACTAAAGCCTTAGGACAAGGACAACGTCAACCCCGATACCACAAGATGACCTTGGTGGACTTCTTGAAGATCAGGCTTGACTCCTTTGTTGGAGAAGGAGAGGACGATGTCGTTACTAAGGGAGAAGAATGGATTATGAGCATGGAGCATTGTTTTTGTGACCTGGACTGCCCTCAATAGTCTAGGGTTCTCTATGCCACCCACATGCTAAAGGGAGAAGGTCGTACATGGTGGGATAACTTCCTCAACTCAAGAGCTATTTATGCACCTGCACTCACAGGGGAAGGATTTGTTCAAGCCTTCCAAGAGCACTATGTGTCTAAAGCCATGATAGAGAAGAAGGAGATAGAGTTTGCCAATCTAGCTCAGGTGGGTGACATGACAGTGATGCAGTATGCCATGAAGTTCAGGATTCTACAGAAGTACGAATATGATTATGATAAGCGACACAGGAAAAAGAAGTTCGTTTGAGGACTCAAGCCTGATTTATGCTTTGCCCTATCAGGAAGAGGCCATAGAACCCTTCAGGCTACGTTAGATGCTGCCTTAGAGATAGAAGACCACCCTGGAAGATCTTAGAAGAAGGAAGGTCCTCAGAAGAACAACTAGAATCAACATCAACCTCCCAAAAACCATTAGAGGAAGGCACCTGAACCTGTTGCAGAATTTGAGAAGCCCTTATGTCCAACATGCAAGAAGAACCATGCAGGTCCATGTAGGTATGGTACATGAGCATGCTTCTACTATGGAGAGAATGTACACCTCAGGTCAAGTTGCCCAAAGTTGCTGAAGAAGGAGGCAAATCCAAATCAGAATAGGAACCAAGATCCACCAACTTAGAGGCAAGATAGGGTCTTTGCCATGGGCGTAGAAGGTGATGATCAAGGTAACCTTTAATTCATATATTTCTAGCCCTAAATGTTGTATATATTCTTTTATAAAAAGTTATAAAACTTCAAAAGGGATAAATGAAACCATAAGGTGGGTAGTAGTCTAAGAAAATTTTGAGGATGAAATTTATTTAAAGAGGGTAGAATTGTAACATCCCAATTTGTAAATAAAATAAGTCTAAGGTCCTTAGTGCGAATTTGCCACTTTTATTTTCAAGATCCTAAGAATTCATACAAACTGCCCAAATATAATGAACTATTTCATCATACCTCGAATTTTGATTCAAACTATAGCTCACCAAGGAAGAGATAATTCATTTCCATTCATATACATTGAGATAATGACATATGTGATTTTGATGAAGAAAAGGAAGATAAAACCTACATCTGATCAAATAGGAAGATTTTAGACCCTTTAACTAAGCTATGGTCGAAATTTGAGTTCAGTTGGACTTTGTTTAACCCCTCTAATGAATTTATAATGTTATTATATAGTTTAAACCTAAATAAGCTACCTTTTGGAATTAATTAAATCGACTTTATAAGGTTCTCCATTCAATCGCAATGTCACTGGCATTATGCGTCAGAGGAAAAAAATGGGTTCTTTTGTGTCCGTCGAATACTAATCTGATGGTTAGATCGACTGCCTCCTTCCTTAAGTCAGCAGATGAATGGACTCATGTGACTGTGTTTCACTTCCCCTTTGCGGTTCACTCTCACCGATATGCCCCTGCCTGAGGAAACTTCTCGAACGGCTTCGTCCTATCGATCCGATCGTGATGATTCTATGTTTGGTGGGACTCTATGCCCTAACAAAGAAATGCTAAATATGGCTAGAACTTCTCCTCGCTGCCACCATTCTACAGAGGACTCTCCGGCCAACCAAAGTTCTATTTAAGGGTTCCTAAATGACTGCTGATTAAAATCAATGCATCCCCTCTCTCAATTTATTCTTTCATGCCTCAAACCACTGCCGCCTACCTGGCTTACTTCTTCGGCCACCGTCCACTAGCCAAAACATCTTCGCCATCTTTAGAGCAATTAAAACTTTATTAAGGATCTAAGGACCCTACTCTCTCTTTATCCATCGTTACTTTGTCCCGCCTTTTCCCCGATCGTCTCAACCTATAGCGTGCCACTTATTCCATTGCCGAAATTCACTGTCGTGGTAATTCAGGGGTCGAGCAACCTTCCTGAGGCATCAAGCAGGGACCCTAGGTGTCCACAATCGTCCCTAATGTTTAGACACATATTTCTTACTTAGGATTCACGGTTTTAGACTTCACTTTCTTCCAATGTTCCGTTTGCTCTGATGACCTATTATAGGGCCATGATGGTCCTTTCACAAGCGGAATTGTTACTTTAGATTCTACGACGATTCATAATTCTATTCGACTAGTTTTCCCTTCCCTTTTTCCTAGTTTTTCTATATTGGCTCTTCTAGCTTTGCCTTCCATGGAGGAAAGGATTTCTCAGGCTCATGACCATCAGATGAACCAAGTTTGGGCTCTTCAGGTCCGTCCAGGCCAAGCCAAGGTTCCTAGTGCCTCGATTTCCAATGACATGATCAATATCTCAATTTTGTTCTCCCAAATCATGATGGTTCTCACTTGTGTTCTACGCATGTTACCTCATGCAAGTTGGATTTAGGGAAGAAGACCCCATACACCGAGTTTACAGTTTTGCCCTAATTTGGATCATTTTTTGTCACGCGCCCCAATGGGCAAAATCAAAATTCTTGCCTTTTGTTTTATTGACTAGTGTGTGAGGCCAAACTGTAGTCTCTAGCCAGCGTGTCCGTGTGCAATTGGCCCAACTAAGCACTAAATCTAGGACCGGGATAATACTTGACACATGGCTTTTACTCAAATTTTCATTTGTGCATCTTCATAAATTCACAGTAACTCAATCGTTTATTAGAAAAATTCACATAAATAGTCATTGGAAAGGTTTTTGAATAAGGGAACATTATTTTCGAGGTTTTAAACCGTAATTAGTCAACATCAAACCCTATTTTCCTTAAAAGACCCAAATTAGGGTTACAATGTCAATTAAGTAATAATTAATACAACACATGTTACTTACAAGAACTTAGGAGTTCATTAAGATCAAAAGGACTAAGCTAGGAATTTGCTTTGCTCTAGGTAAGTGGGTCATGCCATCACATATGTACTTTGGTTGAACTGCATGTTATGTATGTTTAATGATTATGCTTTAAATTCCAAGTTAATGTATGAAATTAAGATTATGATCATGTCTCATATTATAGCATTGCATGTTGTTTGTTCTATTCATAAAGTCCTATGTTTATCAAAGATGATCATTAGTTTAGTGATTATGACCATGTAAATATTAAGACATTTAAGAAAGAACCATGTAAATAATTTAATGAGGGAGAAATCCCATTATGTCAAAGATTTAATGTTCAAGATTATGGTAATGTTCATTTTAAGAATCATGTTATAAGAATTTGATTAAGTTTTATATGCTCTCGCCATCATGGACATCAAGGGGTCATTATGGGAATTCATTCCAGTTATGGGCTTTATTAGCCAATCATGGACCTCAGGGTCATTATGGGTTTTTTAGCCAAATCATGGGCATTCATGCCAATTACGGGCTCTTAAGTGGGCAAGCCATAGAGAGTGGATATTTTAGTTATTCAGTTCTTATTTATGTCAAGTAATTGATTTCAAAAATGATTAAGTTAAATTCATGTCAAGTATATGTTTATTTTTAGTTCTTATAAAATGTATGGTGCCGCTTACTGATGTTGTTGCTTTGTTTCACATGGCCGTGGGACAAGATGTCCCTAGATCAAAAGGGAATTGAAGCGAGCCTTCAAGTGTAGCTGACTCAAGGAGACTTCAACTTGGTGGGATGCCATATACCACTCCATAGATTATCTAGTTTAGTTTTAGTTTTTGCTTTAGATTTGCTTAGCCTACATAGGTTTTGAAATAAGATGAGATAGTTTATGTCTTTCCCTTTTTATGACCAATGTATGAATCTATTTTTGAATTAATGCAAAGTGTTTCATTTATCTCGTTGTAATGAGTATCATGTTTTGTGATGTTCCTCTGAGCTGAGCTACCCATGTTATGGACAACATAGGGTTTGATTCCGCTGTCATGTATGTGCTTGGATGGGCGTTACAATATGATATCAAAGCAATGAGTAGATGGTCACTAAGCTAAAGATTCACATGTTCTAACCCTAGGTATACCTTGTTTTTCTAGATGGATCCTAAGAAGTCTGACAAGGGAATGCATAGGGAAGATGGTGCTAGATCTTCTAGTGAGGGAAGTGGATCAAGGAGGAACCCTAGGGCAACCCTAGAGGAATTAGTCCAACTACTCACTAATGCCATAGGACAAGGACAACGTCAACCCATATACCACAAGTTGACCTTGGTGGACTTCTTGAAGATCATGCCCGACTCGTTTCCTAGAGAAGGAGAGGATGATGTCGTTACTAAGGGAGAAGAATGGATTATGAGCATGGAACATTGTTTTTGTGACCTAGACTGCCCTCAACAGTCTAGGGTTCTCTTTGCCACCCACATGCTGAAGGGAGCAGCCAGTACATGGTGGGATAACTTCCTCAACTCAAGAGCGGTTTATGCACCTGCACTCACACAGGAAGGATTTGTTGAAGCCTTCCAAGAGCACTATCTGTCTAAAGCCATGATAGAGAAGAAGGAGCTAGAGTTTACCAATCTAGATCAGGTGGGTGACATGACAGTGACACAGTTTACCATGAAGTTCCGGATTCTGCAGAAGTATGGATATGATTATGATGAGCGACACAGGACAAAGAATTTCATCTGAGGACTCAAGCCTAATTTAAGCTTTGCTCTGTCAGGAAGAGGCCACAAAACCATTCAGGCTGCGTTAGATGCTGCCTTAGAGCTAGAAGACCACCCTGGAAGATCTTACAAGAAGGAAGGTCCTCATAAGAACAACTAGAATCAACATCAACCTCCCAAAAACATAAGAGGAAGGCACCTGAACCTGCTGCAGAAGTTGAGAAGCCCTTATGTCCAACATGCAAGAAGAACCATGCCGGTCCATGTAGGTATGGTACATGAGCATGCTTCTACTATGGAGAGAATGTACACCTCAGGTCAAGTTGCCCAAAGTTGCTGAAGAAGGAGGCAAATCCAAATCAGAATAGGAACCAAGATCCTCCAACTTAGAGGCAAGCTAGGGTCTTTGCCATGGACGTAGAAGATGATGATCAAGGTAACCTTTAGTTCATATATTTCTAGCCCTAAATGTTGTATATATTTTTTTTTAATAAAAAGTTATAAAACTTCAAAAGGAATAAATGAAACCATAAGGTGGGTAGTAGTCTAAGAAAATTTCGAGGATGAAATTTATTTAAAGAGGGTAGAATTGTAACATCCCAATTTGTAAATAAAATAAGTCTAAGGTCCTTAGTGCAAATTTTCCACTTTTATTTTCAAGATCCTAAGAATTCATACAAAATGCCCTAATATAATGAACTATTTCATCATACCTCGAATTTTGATTCAAAATATAGCTCACCAAGGAAGAGATAATTCATTTCCATTCATATACATTGAGATAATGACATATGTGATTTTGATGAAGAAAAGGAAGATAAAACCTAATATGATCATATAGGAAGATATTAGACCCTTTAACTAACCTATGGTCGAAATTGGAGTTCAGTTCGACTTTGTTTAACCCCTCTAATGAATTTATAACGTTATTATATAGTTTAAACCTAAATAAGCTACCTTTTGGAATTAATTAAATCGACTTTATAAGGTTCTCCATTCAATCGCAATGTCACCGACATTATGCATCAGAGGAAAAAAATGGGTTCTTTTGTGTCTGTCGGATACAAATCCGATGGTTAGTTCGACTGTCTCCTTCCTTGAGTCCGTAGATGACTAGACTCATATGACTCTATTTCCCTTCCCCTTCGTGGTTCTCTCTCACCGATGTGCCCCTGCCCGAGGAAACTTCTCGAATGGCTTCATCTTATCGATCTGATCGTGATGATCCTAAGTTTGGTGGGACTCTATGACCTAACAAAGAAATGCTAAATAAAGCTAGAACTTCTCCTCGCTGCAACTATTCGACAGAGGACTCCTCGGCCAACCAAAGTTCTATTTAAGGGTTCCTAAACGACTACCGAGTCAAACCCAATGCTTCCCCACTCTCAATTTATTCTCTCATGCCTCGAACCAGTGCCACCTACCTGGCTTACTTCTTCGGCCATCGTCCGCTAGCCACAACATCTCCGCCATCTTTAGGGCAATTAAATATTTGGTAAGGATCTAAGGACCCTACTCTCTCTTTATCCATTGTTACTTTGTCTCGCGTTTTCCCCGATCGTCTCAACCTATAGCGTGCCACTTGTTCCATTGCCGACATTCACTGTTGTGGCAATGCAAGGGTCGAGCGACCTTCCTGAGGCATCAAGCAAGGACCCCAGGCATCCACAAATGTCCCTAATCTTTAGACACAAATTTCTTACTTAGGATTCATGGTTTCAGACTTCACTTTCTTCCCATGTACCGTTTTCTCCGATGACATATTATAGGGCCATGATGGTCCTTTCGCAAGCAAAATTGTTACTTTAGATTCTACGAGGATTCATAATTCTATTCGACTAGTTTTCCCTACCCTTTTTCCTAGTTTTTCTATGTTGGCTCTTCCATCTTTGCCTTCCATGGAGGCAAGGATTTCTAAGGCTCATGACCATCGGACGAGCCAAGTTTGGGCTCTTCAGGTTCGTCCAGGCCAAGCCAAGGTGCCTAGTGCCTCGATTTCCAACGACATGATCAAGATCTCAACCCAAATCATGATGGTTCTCACTTGTGTTCTACGCATGTTAACTCGTGCAAGTTGGATTTAGGGAATAAGACCCCAGACACCGAGTTTATGGTTTTGCCCTAATCTGGATCGTTTTGTGTCATGCGCGCCAATGGGAAAAATCAGAATTCTTACCTTTTGTTTTATTGACTAGTGTGTGAGGCCAAACTTTAGTCTCTAGCTAGCGTGTCCGTGTGCAATTGGCCCAAATAAGCACTAAATCTAGGACTGGGATAATGCTTGACACATGGCTTTTACTCAAATTTTCATTTGTGCATCTTCATAAATTCACAGTAACTCAATCGTTTATTAGAAAAATTCACATAAATAGTCATTGGAAAGGTTTTTGAATAAGGGAACATGATTTTTGAGGTTTTAAACCGTAATTAGTCAACATCAAACCTTGTTTTCCTAAAAAGACCCAAATTAGGGTTACAATTTCAATTAAGTAATAATTAATACAACATATGTTAATTACAGGAACTTAGGAGTTGACTAAGATCAAAAGGACTAAGCTAGTAATTTGCTTTGCTCCAGGTAAGTGGGTCATGCCATCATACATATGTACTTGGGTTGAATTGCATGTTATGTATGCTATATGATTATGCTTTAAATTCCAAGTTAATGAATGAAATTAAGATTATGATCATGTATCATATTATATCATTGCATGTTGCTTTTTATATTCATAAAGTCCTATGTTTATCACAGATGATCATTATTTTAGTGATGACGATCATGTAAATATTAAGACATTTAAGAAAGAACCATGTAAATCATTTAATGAGGGAGAAATCACATTATGTCAAAGATTTAATGTTCAAGATTATGATAATGATCATTTTACGAACCAGGTTATAAGAATTTGATTAAGTTTTATATGCTCTCGCCGTCATTGACATCAAGGGGTCATTATGGGAATTTTTGCTAGTTATGGGAATTAATAGCCAATCATGGACCTCAGGGTCATTATGGGTTTTTTGCCAAATTATGGGCATTTGTGCCAATTATGGGCTCTTAAGTGGGAAAGTAATAGAGAGTGCATATTTTACTTATTCAGTTCTTATTTATGTCAAGGAATTGATTTCAAAAATGCTTAAGTTAAATTAATGTCAAGTTTTCCTTTCAAGTCAAGTATATGTTTATTTTTAGTTCTTATAGAATGTATGGTGCCACTTACTGATGTTGTTGCTTTGTTTCACATGGCTGTGGGACAAGATGTCCCTAGATCAAGGAGCAATAGGGAATTGAAGCGAGCCTTCAAGTGTAGCTGACTCAAGGAGACTTTAACTTGGTGGGGTTCCATCTACCACTCCATAGATTATCTAGTATATTTTTAGTTTTTGCTTATCCTACATAGGTTTTGAAATAAGATGAGATAGTTTATGTCTTTCCCTTTTTATGAACAATGTATGAATCTATTTTTGAGTTAATGCAGAGTGTTTTATTTATCTCGTTGTAATGATTATCATGTTTTGTGACATTCATCCGAGCTGAGCTACCCAAGTTATGGAAAACATAGGGTTTGCTTCCGCTGTCATGTATGTTCTTAGAGGGGCGTTACAATATAGTATCAGAGCAATGAGTAGATGGCCACTAAGCTAAAGATTCACATGTTCTAACCCTAGGTCTACCTTGTTTTTCTAGATATGGCTCCTAAGAAGTATGCCAAGGGAAAGGATAGGGAAGATGGTGCTATCTCTTCTAGTGAGGGTAGTGGATCAAGGAGGAACCCTAAGGCAACCCTGGAGGAATTATTCCAACTACTCACTAATGCCCAAGGACAAGGACAACGTCAACCCAGATACCACGAGCTGACCTTAGTGGAGTTCTTGAAGATTAGGCCCAACTCCTTTGCTTGAGAAGGAGAGGATGATGTCGTTACTAAGGGAGAAGAATGGATTATGAGCATGGAGCATTGTTTTCGTGACCTGGATTGCCCTCAATAGTCTAGGGTTTGCTTTGCCACCCACATGTTGAAGGGAGCATCCCGTACATGGTGGGATGACTTCCGCAACTCAAGAGCGGTTGGTGCACCTGCACTCACATGGGAAAGATTTGTTGAAGCCTTCTAGGAGCACTATGTGTCTGAAGCCATGATAGAGAAGGAGTTAGAGTTTGCCAATCTAGCTCAGGTGGGTGTCATGATAGTGACGTAGTATGCCATGAAGTTCAGGATTCTTTAGAAGTACAAATATGATTATGATGAGCTACACAGGACAAAGAAGTTCATCTAAGGACTCAAGCCTTATTTAAGCTTTGCCCTGTCAGGAAGAGGCCACATAACCCTTCAGGCTGCGTTAGATGGTTCCTTAGAGCTAGAAGACCACCCTAGAAGATCTTACAAGAAGGAAGGTCCTCAGATGAATAACCACAATCAACATGAACCTCCCAACAACCATAAGAAGAAGGCACCTGAACCTATTGCAGAAGTTGAGAAGCCCTTATGTCCAACATGCAAGGAGAACCATGCAGGTCCATGTAGGTATGGTACAGGAGAATGCTTCTACAGTGGAGAGAATGGACACCTCAGGTCAAGTTACTCAAAGTTTCTGAAGAAGGAGGCAAATCCAAATCAAAATAGGAACCAAGATCCTCCAACATAGAGGCAAGCAAGGGTCTTTTCCATGGACGTAGAACATGATGATCAAGGTAATCTTTAATTCATATATTTCTAGCGCTAAATGTTGTATATATTCTTTTATAAAAAGTTATAAAACTTCAAAAGGGATAAATGAAACCATATGGTGGGTAGTAGTCTAAGAAAATTTCGAGGATGAAATTTATTTAAAGTGGGTAGAATTGTAACATTCCAATTTGTAAATAAAATAAGTCTAAGGTCCTTAGTGCAAATTTTCCACTTTTATTTTCAAGATCCTAAGAATTTATGCAAACTACCCAAATATAATCAACTATTTCATCATACCTCGAATTTTGATTCAAAATATAGATCACCAAGGAAGACATAATTCATTTCCATTCATATGCATTACGATAGTGACATATGTGATTTTGATGAAGAAAAGGAAGATAAAACCTACATCTGATCATATAGAAGATTTTAGACCCTTTATCTAACATGTGGTAAAAATTTGAGTTAATTTGGTCTTTGTTTAACCCCTCTAATGAATTTATAAAGTTACTATATAGTTTAAACCTAAATAAGCTACCTTTTGGAATTAATTAAATCAACTTTATAAGGTTCTCCGTTCAATCACAATGTCACGTGCATTATGTGTTAGAGGAAAAAACCGAGTTCTTTTGTGGTCGTCGAATACGGATCTGAGTCAGATCGGCTGTCTCCTTCCTTGATTCCATAGACGACTGGACTACTGTGACTCTGTTTCCCTTCCCCTTCACAATTCTCTCTCACTGATGTGCCCCCTCCCGAGGAAACTTCTCGAACAGCTTCGTCTTATCGATCCGATCATGATGATCCCAAGTTTGATTGGACTATGTGCCCTAATGAAGAAATTCCCAATAGGGCTAGAACTTCTCCTCACCACCACCGTTCTACATAGGACTCCCATGCCAACCAAAGTTCTATGTAAGGGTTCCTAAATGACTGTTGCATCAAACTCAATGCTTCCCCTCTCTCAATTTATTCTCTCCTACCTCAAACTAGTGCCACTTAACCGGATTAATTCTATGGATACCGTCCTCTAGCCATAACATATCCACCTTCTTCAGAGCAATTAAATCTTTGGTAAGGATCTAAGGACCCTACTCTCTCTTTTTCCATCGTTACTTTGGCCCGCGTTTTCCCTGATTATCTCAACATGTAGCGTGCTATTTGTTCCATTGTCGGCGTTCACCATTATGGCAATGCAGGGGTCGAGCGACCTTCCTGAGGCATCAAGCAGGGACCCTAGGCATCTGCAAATGTCCCTGATCTTTAGACACAATTTTCTTGCTTAGGATTCACAGTTTCAGACTTCGCTTTCTTCCCCTATTCTGTTTGCTCCGATGACCTATTATAGGGCCACGATGGTCCTTTCACAACCAAAATTGTTGCTTTAGATTCTACAGCAATTCACGATTCTATTCAACTAATTTTCCCTAGCCTTTGTCCTAGTTTCTATGTGCTGGCTCTTCTAGCTTTGCCTTCCATGGCGGCAAGGATTCTCAGGCGCATGACCATCGGACGAGCTAAGTTTGGGCTCTTCAGGTCCGTCCAGGCCAGGCCAAGGTGCCTAGTGCCTCAATTTCCAACTACATGATTAAGATCTCAATTTTGTTCTCCCAAATCATGATGGTTCTCATGTGTGTTCTACGCATGTTCCCTCATGCAAGTTGGATTTGGGGAAGAAGACCCCACACACCGAGATTACAATTTTGACCTGATCTAGATCGTTGTTTGTCACACGCCCCAATGGGAAAAATCAAAATTCTTGCCTTTTGTTTTATAGACTATCATGTGAGGCCAAGCTGTACTCTCTAGCCAGTGTGTCCGTGTGCAATTGGCACAACTAGGCACTAAATCCAGGACTAGGATAATACTTGACACATGGCTTTTATTAATATTTTCATTGGTGCATCTTCATAAATTCACAATAACTCAACCGTTTATCAAAAAAAATTGAATAAATAGTCATTGGAAAGGTTTTTGAACAGGGAACATTATTTTCAAGGTTTTTAATTATTCAACATCATAACATGTTTTCCTTAAAAGACCCAAATTAGGGTTACAATGTCAATTAAGTAATAATTAATACAACACATGTTAATTACAGGAACTTAGGAGTTGACCAAGATCAAAAGGACTAAGATTGGAACTTTCTTTCCTCCAGGTAAGTGGGTCAGGCCATCATACATACGTACTTTGGTTGAACTGCATGTTATGTATGTTTTATGATTATGCTTTAAATTCCAAGTTAATGAATGAAATTAAGATTATGATCATGTATCATATTATATCATTGTATGATGTTTGTTATATTCATAAAGTCCTATGTTTATCACATATAATCATTAGTTTAGTTATTATGACCATGTAAATATTAAGACATTTAAGAAAGAACCATGTAAATCATGTAATGAGGGAGAAATCCCATTATGTCAAAGATTTAATGTTCAAGATTATGATAATGTTCATTTTAAGAATTAGGTTATAAGAATTTTATTAAGTTTTATATGCCCTCACCATCATGGACCTCAAGGGGTCGTTATGGGCATTTGTGCCAGTTATGGGCTTTCATAGCCAATCAAGGACCTTAGGGTCGTTACGGGATTTTTAGCCAAATCATGGGCATTCGTGCCAATTATGGGATCTTAAGTGGGCAAGTCATAGAGAGTGCATATTTTACTTATTCAATTCTTATTTATGCCAATTCATGTCAAGTTTTCCTTTCACGTCAAGTATATGTTTATTTTTAGTTCTTATAAAATGTATGGTGTCGCTTACTGATGTTGTTTCTTTGTTTCACATGGTTGTGGGACGAGATGTCCCTATATCAAGGAGAAAGAGGGAATTGATGTGATCCTTCAAGTGTAGCTGACTTAAGGAGACTTTAGCTTAGTGGGGTGCCATCTACCACTCCATAGATTATCTAGTTTAGTTTCAATTTATGCTTTAGATTTGCTTAGCCTACATAGGTTTTGAAATAAGATGAGACAGTTTATGTATTTTACTTTTTATGAACAATGTATGAATCTATTTTTGAGTTAATGCAGAGTGTTTCATTTATCTCATTGTAATGATTATCATGTTTTGCGACGTTCCTTCGAGATGAGCTACCCATGTTATGGACAACATTGGGTTTGCTTCCGCTGCATGTAAGTGCTTGGAGGGGCATTACATTAGCATTCCAAGGCACAACTGAATATTAGATAACTCACAATCAAATCTTCAGAAAGGAAAACAAAGAAGGGAGCTATAAAGACAATCAACAATGTGGGAAGAGGAGTATCTAAGAAGTGCCTTCAATAGATGAACAAACTTCTCCAACAAACAACCACTCATCTCCTCCCATATTCAATACAAAATATCATATTCCAACTGGATCATCTTCCATAACTCAGTCACACTTTTACTGCAGTTATGGCGTACTCTTCTATTTCTCTCTAACTAGATGTGATACATGATAAGAAGACTAATAATCCTAGATTTATGATCTTTTAAAGCCCCCCCAATTACTTGGAATAGAGTCAATAACTTTCTTATGAACAACCAAGACCCATAAATCATAAGTGAAGGAGCATCTGAATCATATGTATTATGTGTCTTCATACCCACTACAACACAGAAAACAAATCGACGCAACAAATATTCCCCTTCTTTTAGAGTAATCAGAAGTTTAAAATTTATTGAGTTTGGCTTTCCACAGGTGAATCAAGTTGTTGATATGGCTTTTAAATCCCCATATCCAACTGAAACCATCATCTTCAACCCCTTTCATTTTGATATGATTCCACCCACCTCTAAAATTTACATTTTTGCTTCCCTTGAAAGTGATATGGTCTTCCTCCAGGGTTAATACAAATGCTACTCACAACATCCTCCAGAACCTATGAACTTCTAGATTTAGGGATAATCCACTTTCTATTAGATATGATGGATCTCAAATTGGACCTAGAAGTAATGCCAACTCTAATGACCATGTTATTTTAATGAAATCATTAAGAAATTTTTGGTTCAGCCAAGGGTCCTGCTAGGTTTTAAAATAATCTCCAGAGCCAATGTTGAATTTAATAAAAGGGAGTAACTCATCCCTAACCCTCAATATAATATTGAACATCCATGAGAAGTTAGGCGAGTGAGATATACTCCAGAAGGAATTCTTCTTTAATATTGCTAGAATTATTCCATGTATTGAGGACATGACATGCTTTTACAACCTCCTTACTATTCCTTAATCCCCAAACCTCCCTCCTTTTTGGGCAAGCTGACCTTTTCCCATTTAACCATATGGGGGTTCCTCTTTTCTTCATATTGACCCCACATAAAGTCTCTATAAATTTTGTCAATCTCCTCCAAAGTAGAACATGGAATAGGGAAGGCAAGGACCCAATACATATGCATAGTAGTAAGAGTGGATTTTACTAACACCAGTCTACTTTCCGATGAAAGACATCTAGCTTTCCACCCTTCCATCCTTTTTTGATTCTATCAATAAGAACATCACATTGGTTTTTCCTTAGTTTGCATACAAATAAAGGAAAACCTAAATATTTAGAATACTCCCACACACCTTCCTTCACGTTCAAAGGTCTCTATACTAAAGAAGCATGCACATATTTACCACAGAAGATAGAACTTTTAGAAAAGCTGATTTTCAGACTTGATTTCAAATTGAAATCAACAAGAAGAGATTTAATATTTATCACATTATCATACACAACACTGGAAAAAATCATCATATCATCATCAAATATATGATGAGAACAATGAACTATTTTTGAAGCTTGAATAGGAATAATCTTTTTCTCTTTGAAACTTTCCTTCATCATCTTAGAAAATCCCTGCATAGTAATAACAACAAGGTATGGAGCAATGGTGTCTCCCTGCCTAACCCCATTCATTGGGAAATGGGCATCGAAGGTTCTACATTAACCAAAATATGAGAAGAGGTAGAATAAAAGTTACATTCAATCAATCTTATCCATTTTGAAGGAAATCCAATTTTATAAAAAACATACAAGTGAAATTTCCAACAAACCAAATCACATGATTTATTAATATCAGCTAGGATAAAGACATTAGAATGGTGAGACTTTTTGAAGTTACTTAAAAATCTCATTAGATAGGAGTGTAACATCCCTGACCTGGGTTATGAGTTAACCCTAGGTGTTTTGCCTAAATATGTAATTAAATCCTTGTGATTAATTTAGGGTATGTAATTAAGTTTCTCAGAAACATATATTTCAGATTTTGCTCCTTTTTATATAAAATTGTAGCATTGTTTTGTTATACAGGGACCTATGTGCAATTTACCCAGATAGAAGGGTTAATTTGCAATTTGCACATATTGATATGTTCCTCTGATGTTGAGACATCATGAGAATCATTATGATGAAGTTTGAGGGATTTCCCAAGCTTGGGCACCAAGGTGCAGCTGTGGAAGCAATCCCTGTGCTTGAAAACCCTAAATTGGAGTAAAGTGCAAATTACCCAATTTGAGGGGTGCAACTTGTAATTTACACCATCAAAAGTATTTATTAAGACTCTTGTCATCACTTAGAGAAGAAATGATGAAGAGGTCACTTTAATTGAATAATCATATAATGAAAAACACCTTTGTGATTGAATAATCAAGGTGTATGTACAATAGCCTTTTATGTGTATGCTTAAGTTATAGGTTGATCTTCTTTGCCTTCATTTATTGACCTTAAAAGAAGGTTGTCCTTAGAAATAAGAAGAGGGGACGAGCAAAGAAGGATGGAGGGACTAAGTTGAAAATATGGAGAACTTATGAGCTTATGTTGAAAATCTCACCCCAAGTATATATACTCTCCACTTCACTTAGCAAGGAAACCCTCCCTTCATTCCTTTCGCTGTTCTATTTACCCAAACCGACTAAAGAAGAGCTGTGGAGCTCAGGAGGACGACCAAGGAGTGCAAGGTAGGTTTGAATCCTCCTTTTTGCTTAAGTTCATGGTTAGAACTCGAATTCAAGGTCAAATTGATGGCTAGCTCACCTAGCTCTACCTTTCTAGCCATCTCTTCTCGACTTTCCTTGGAAGGATCACCTTGGCCGACCTGTGGAAACTCAAGGACGCCATTAAAATCTTGGAGCTAGAAAGCTTGGAGCTCAAGGAGCAAGCTTTAGGCGGGTTTTATAACTCTAAACCTATGCTTTGTTATATACATCTCGTTTATGCTTTTAGATGACAGTTCTTCTTCTTCTCTACCTTCCTTTGCTACCTTGTAAGCAAATCCGTGAGAAATCCTTGCTGTTCTTGATCTAGGAGATGAAGACGTTATTTCCAAAGTTAATCCACTACTTTTCACTTTACTAAACGGTCTCCACAAATTGCTCTCTCGGTTTGCAAAACCGTGTAGTGAGCAAATGGTCTCAGGACCGTGTAAGGGCAAACGGTCTTCAAGACCGTTTAGCCGCATTGACCGAGCGTGGACCGTATAAGATTTCTGTTTATAATTATGTAGGATAATCACCCACAAAATTTGAGATGATAACTCCAAGGGAATCGTGAGATATGGCCTTTTTAATCAACAACTTTAATTGAATTTACTCCTGATTTCCAATCTGTTGAAATCGCCCTTTTTGGGAAAACGGTCTCAAGACCGTGTAAGAACGTTGACCAAGCGTTGAACGTATGAGATTACTGTTCAAAATAATGTTGATTAGCAACTCACCAAATTTGATGGACTATTTCCAAACGAGCTAAGAGTTGAAGGATGATTACTAGGGTAAACCCTAATTGAAATCAGTACTAAAATCTCAATGAATAACTTAGTGTTTTTGGGTTGATTGACCCAAACGGTCTCAAGACCGTTTCGGGATCAACCAAACGGTCTCAAGACCGTGTGGTGACAACCCAAGACCGTTTGGAGGTCTAGGGTTAAGGTAATTTGATCAATTGAGGGCCCAATTGCAATAGGTTATTGAATTAATCAAAATACTGATTTGAGACTAAATCAAGGTTCAACTCCTATCAAATCACATTAGATTTTGATGAAATATTGGGAAAACGGTCTCAAGACCGTGTGGAGTTCATACACACGATCTCAAGACCGTTTGGGCCAAGTTTGGGCCCAATTGGAGCTCAATTGAAGGGTTCAACCTTGTGTTGATTCACATTGTTGAGTGTTGATGGTTGAACGTTGATGGACCTTAATTGAACCAACTTCAACCCTAATTGGATAACAATTGAGGGTCAATTGGTTAAGCATAACCCTAATTGACTCAATCTATAAATGGTTACCATGACTTTGACCATTTGGAGGCTTCAACATTGATAATCATAAATGATTGAAATCATTGAACCATGTTGAAGGTCCAAACGGTTTGAGACCAAATGGACCAAACGGTCCCAAGACCGTTTGAGGCCTCACGGTCTCAAGACTGTTTGAGACCACACGGTCTCAAGACCGTTTGAGGTCACATGGTCTCAAGACCATTTGAGGTCACACGGTCTCAAGACCGTGTGAGGCCTCATGGTCTCAAGACCGTGTGAGGCCAAACGGTCTCAAGACCGTTTGGACTCAAACGATCTCAAGATCGAGAGACACCAAATGGTCTCAAACCGTGTAAGCCCTCTCGGTCTTGAAGTCAAACTTGTTAAACGGTCTACACCCTCACACGGTTTGGGCAAACGAACTTGAAGGTCACACGGTCTTGGAGTCAACCCTAGAAAATAGTCAACTCATCCAAACGGTCTCAAACCGTTTGGAGGTTGAAGGTTGAAACCGTTTGAGGTTTTCAAAGGTTGATTTCACTTAATCAATTGAAGGTGTAAATGGTTCAATGATGCTCTAATCTAAACCCTAATGATAACCTAGGATATTAAGGGATTAAGTGACTAATGAATTGAACCATGATGGTGATCAATGGGGTGAATTACCAAAATACCTTGATGGGTTCAATTGAGTAATACCTCGTTCAAATCAAACCCTAATCACATGATAGTGATGTTTTGACATATGTTAGCCCATGAGGACTTAACCCAACCTGATCTAGAGTGGTGTTATCACCATATACTAGTATGAGGAGAGAGAAAGTATCTTAAGAGAGAGAAAGTACCTTAAGGGAGAGAAAGTACCCTTTTAGGGTGGAAACTCAAGTAAAGAACCTTCAATACACATGAATGTGCATGATTAGGGTATGATCCACCTATGTGAGATCATGGAAACCCTAATTATGATATATGATGAATCTTAAGCTAATCTGAGAGCATCAATGATGATGTTCCTCATACATGACGATGTTATGAGTTCAATTCACCATATGATGTGAATAGTAAAACCTAATTCAAGGGTAATGACATGTGATGTGAATAGTAAACCCTAATTCAAGGGTAATGACATGTGATGTGAATAGTAAACCCTAATTCAAGGGTAATGACATGTGATGTGAATAGTAAACCCTAATTCAAGGGTAATGACATGTGATGTGAATAGTAAACCCTAATTCAAGGGTAATGACATGTGATGTGAATAGTAAACCCTAATTCAAGGGTAATGACATGTGATGTGAATAGTAAACCCTAATTCATGGGTAATGACATGTGATGTGAATAGTAAACCCTAATTCAAGGGTAATGGCATGTGATGTGAATAGTAAACCCTAATTCAAAGGTGATGACATGTTATATGAGTATTAAACTCTATTTGATAAGAATCAAAGAACTTAGTTCTTATGACAAGAGTGGAAAGTATAATTATTGTTTTGAATTACCTTTATTAGTTGAATTAACCATGCAGGTTCTGATATGGAGGTGATCATATCCAGGTATGGATGATGATACTATATTCATTAAAGGCATATTGATAGCTTTATGAATAAGTAAAGTATCTTGATGCCTTGTCAGTGGCATTCTATGATAATAATGGGCTGTGAGAGCCATGAATACCATCAAGGTCATGCTTTAGAGATGACTTGTGATGAGTATAATGAGAAATGATGATTGATGTGAGTTAGGCTTGTTACATTTAGTATTCTCCTTTTATAGCTATTATGCTACTGTTATTGTTTGAAGAACAATGTGTGATGTTAAATGAATACTGAATGTACCTAACTAATCAAGTATAATGTAGAGCCCTGATCATAGAGCCATCATTGTCAGAGATCAAATGATGGTGAAATAGGTTTTCCTAAGGGAACTCCTGGATCACATACTATAGAGTATGTGGGGTATATGGATGTGTAGAACCTTACATCCTAGTGTAGGAATTTGATGTAGATATGTAATCCGTCAATCCTTCACTACTATCCCATACCGTATCAGTAGTAGGTAAACATGAAACCTCCTGATGATGAAGAAAACATAGATATCCGTATCAGTGGAGATAAACATGAAATCTCCTGATGACAAAGAGAGTACAGAACGCCACTGTAACTCTAAAATAGTGAAGGACCAGTTTACCCTGGTGAGCTATAATAGTAGAGACACAAGATGTCCTACAAGTGATCCTCTTACTGACTGAGGAAGGTGAAGGTCATGAGATCCGGCTCTCTTAATGACCTATGTATGATACTGATGTGACTTCTTAGCGATCAGTTGGAGTATGAGTGGTATGCCTCATCTCCACAGGGCATAATATTGTTTTTAAAACATAATCAACCACGTAGTGTACCTGTTAGAGATAACTACGAGTTAGTTGATTGATGATACACTGTAATAGTGCTTATATTCTTCATGTCTCATAAATGTTGAGCTCTTGTTTATAGCTGCGACTGCTTTTAAATACTTTGAAAGCTTTACTGCTTAAGATATTCTTTGATGTTATAATAAAGCTTCTGGCGGAGAGTTATAACTCTAGCTGGGACAATTATGTAAAATTGTCTCACCCCGTAGACTTCAACTTTTAGGTGGACGTCGAAGACAGAGGAACCGGTCTACAGGTGACCAGTCCCAGCAGCAGCAGCAACACCAGGAGTAGCAGTAAATCTCAGGTGGAGATTTAGCCTGCCATGTGGTGTAGTTAGAGTCAGTCCTATGTGTCCTCTGTACTCTCTGGTCTTGGAGTCTTTTGTTATGAGTTCTTGAGATTTTGTATCTTGATGTATATAATTACTCAAGAAGTAATTATCATGAGATGTAAAAAGTTTATCTCTTGTTATGAAAGAAGCTTTTAAGGATTCAAGCTCTTGTCTCGAAAAGTTTTAATTTCCCGTGATTTTTGTCTTCCGCTGTTAATCGATTCGCTTCCGCTAAGTTTAAATCGTGTTTATATCGTGGTTTGGAGATCAGAGCCCACAATTAGTGGTATCAGAGCTCTAGGTCAGTTGAGTCTACAGAGGCATAGGACTTAGGATGTCGAGTCTATCTTTAGTACTCTTTCCCTATCTAATAGAATCTTCTACTCCTCAGGAGAAGAAGATACATAAGGATGGATGAGCCTCATGATGAGTACGTGGTAGAGAGTAGTGCTAGTGCACCTCAAGGCGGTGCAAGGGTTCCAAGAATAGAACAGCCTGCACCAGAGTCACCAAGAGAGCCACCCCAGTTTGACCCAGCCGACATGGGTAACCCAGCTGTACAAACAATGTTCAGGCAGTTCATGACTGCCATGACACACATAACCGACAAGATGCCCATGCCTACACCTAGGGCACCTGTCCAGCTTGAAGCACAAGGTATCGGTAAGACGTTCGAACGACTTCGTCGTGTCAGAGCTACCGAGTACTTTGGGACTGCCGACCCCGCAGATGCTGACCTATGGTTGACAGAGTTGGAGAAGGCTTTCAGGATTCTTATTATCCCAGAAGCTGAGAAGGTTAGACATGCTGTCTATCTTCTCAAAGGCAGTGCTGGTCACTGGTGGAACATGGAAGAGCAGAAGAGACCTGGAATAGAGTTCTCATGGGAAGAGTTTCGTCGGGAATTTATCAATAGATATTTTCCAAAGACCTTCCTAGATGAGAAGATCTCTCAGTTTGAGAGACTAAGGCAGGGTATGATGAACATCAGCGAGTATGAAGCTAAGTTCATGGAATTGCTGCGGTTCTGTCCGCACATGGCTGCCACAAATGAGGAAAGAATAAGAAGATTCGAGAAGGGTTTGAATGCTGATATGTCAACCTCTGTGTCTGCCTTAGAAAACCGAGAGAGATTCTCTACCTTCATTGAGTCAGTCCGAAGGATAGAGAGATCTGTGGTTGAGAAGAGGAAAACCCAGAAAAGATATCCACAGTTCCAGGGTTCTTCATCTAGGGATTTTAAGAAACCTAGATTCTCTGCACCTAATCCTCCACCACCCAAATCGAGTTCTCAAACTCAATGGTCACCAAGCAGAGGTAGAGGACGGAGTCAACCGCTTCAAGGGACTCACAGTTCTGCATCGATGTCAGTTACTGGACCACCCCGACCACAACAACAGGAGAGGAGATGCTACAACTGTGGTAAGGTGGGACACTTGATGAAGGATTGTCGTTCTAGGCCTGTCAGTATGACACAGCCTCCGAGACAGAATCAACAAGGATCTCAGAGAATGAAATCTCAAGGAGCAGCTTGAGGACGTGGACAAGCGTCTCAAGCTAGATCATCAGCACCACCTCAACACCAGGCGACAACGAGGTTCTATGCTATGAACCCACCAGATGGAGTGGTCAATCCACGGGTAGTGGCAGGTCAGATGAAACTTTTATATCCTGATATGTCTACATACTGTGTTGTATCTGTTCTGATTGACCCGGGTGCTACACACTCTTTCATCACTCATAGAGTGATTCGTAACTGCAATGTGACTGTTAGTCATAGGGAAGATAGTTTGTTGTTGGAGACTCCGTTGAGTGGGTATGCCGTTTTGCAGGAGGTATGCTCTCCTTGCATCCTATTCTTTTCTGACCATCACATTCAAGTGGATCTTATACCGCTTGATATGCAAGGATTTGATATAATCCTCGGGATGGATACCTTAGAAAGGTATAGAGTTGTCTTGGATTGTGAGTCCAAGTTGGCTGTGTTTGCTGATGAAAGCAACACATGGATCTTTCAAGGAGAAAGAAAGATTCTGCCCACCTGTCTTGTGTCAGCTATGGTTGCTGATAAGTTGTTGAGGCAAGGATGTTATGCATTCTTAGCCCATGTGGTAGATGTTACCACGGAAAGGTCCAATCCTGCTGAAGTTCCCATAGTCAGGGAATTCGAGGATGTGTTTCCTGAAGAACTTCCTGGTATACCACCACCTCGGGAGATTGATTTTGAAATCAATCTGATCCCAGATACGAAACCCATAGCCTAGACTCCGTATAGGATGGCTCCTGCCGAGATGGCAGAACTCAAGAAACAGCTTCAAGAGTTACTTGAGAAGGGTTTTATCCGACCGAGCACTTCACCTTGGGGTGCTCCGGTCTTGTTTGTTAAAAAGAAAGATGGGTCAATGCGGTTGTGCATTGACTACAGACAACTCAATAAAGTAAAAATAACGAATAAGTACCCTCTGCCGAGGATTGATGATCTCTTTGACCAGTTGCGTGGTGCAACCGTCTTTTCCAAGATAGACTTTAGGTCTGGATATCATCAACTTCGTATTAAGGATAGTGACATATCCAAGTCTGCCTTTAGGACAAGGTATGGTCACTATGAGTTCACGGTTATGTCGTTTGGACTAACCAATGCACCAGCTGCATTTATGGAACTCATGAATAGAGTTTTTCGACCTTTCCTTGATCAGTGTGTTGTCGTCTTCATAGATGACATTCTGATCTATAGTAAGGATGCTCAGCAGCATGAGCGGCATCTTCGCCAAGCTTTGACCTTGCTAAGAGAACACAAGCTGTATGCTAAGTTTAGCAAGTGTGAGTTCTGGCTGCCGGAGGTATCTTTTCTTGGACATGTGATATCTGCCTCGGGAATTCGTGTTGACCCTACAAAGGTAGAATCTGTTCTACAGTGGGAACAACCGAAGACACCGACGGAGATTCGAAGTTTCTTGGGGTTAGCTGGCTATTATCGAAGGTTCATTAAGAACTTTAGTTCTATAGCCTTACCTTTGACCAAGTTGACCCGGAAAGATGTTCCTTTTTCTTGGAGTGATAAGTGTCAACAGTCTTTCCAGTTGTTGAAGGAGAGGTTGACAAGTGCACCTGTGCTTGTACTACCTGAACAAGGAAAAGGATATGTAGTTTTCTGTGATGCTTCCAAGAATGGACTAGGATGTGTGTTGATGCAGGATAAACAAGTGATTTCTTTTGCTTCCCGACAGCTTAAGAAACACAAGGAGAATTATCCAACACACGATCTGGAGTTAGCTGATGTGGTTCATGCCTTGAAGATCTGGAGACATTATCTCTACGGAGAAACATTCCATATTTTCACAGACCACAAGAACCTTAAGTATATCTTCTCTCAGCATGAGCTTAACATGAGGCAACATCGTTGGATGGAGTTAATCAAGGACTACGATTGTACAATTGATTACCATCCGGGCAAGGCCAATGTTATTGCAGATGCCTTGAGTAGGAAATCAGCAACATCAACCATGAATAGAGCACAACTAAACTCTTTAGTATGCTCTAGGAGAGATATGCTTATCTCTTTAAGGCAAGACAATGTACAGTTGAAGGTGTCATTGTTAGCCGGGTTGTTATCTGAGATGCATATTAAACCTACCCTAAGAGAGCAGATTAAGGAAGCACAGCTAGGTGATGCTGCAGTTCAGCAGATTAGATCTGAGTATGGAAATGAGAAGCGAGATGGTTTCCATGACTCAGATGACCAAGTATCCTGTTATAATGGAAGGATGATAGTGCCGGATGTGGATAACTTGAGGAAGTTAGTCCTGGAAGAAGCTCATTCTTCCATGTATGCTATGCATCCAGGGAGCACCAAGATGTATCGGAATTTGAAAGCTCTGTATTGGTGGCCTGGAATGAAGAAGGATGTTGCAGAGTTTGTTCTGAGGTGTCTTGTGTGTCAGCAAGTTAAAGCTGAACACCAGAAGCCTGCAGGAACAATGCAACCTTTACCCATACCACAGTGGAAGTGGGACCATGTGACCATGGACTTTGTTGTTGGCCTACCCAGGACAAGCAAAGGACGTGATTCCATTTGGGTAGTTGTTGATAGGTTGAAAAAGACAGCGCACTTCTTACCGGTCAAAACAACCTACTCTGCTGAAAGGTTATCACAATTATATGTTCAAGAGATAGTGCGTTTGCACGGAGTTCCTGTTACAATAGTTTCTGACCGAGGTCCTCAGTTTACAAGTCATTTTTGGGAACAGTTACACAGAGCCTTAGGCACCAAGCTAAGGTTTAGTACGACCTTTCATCCACAGACTGATGGACAGTCAGAAAGGACCATACAGACTTTAGAAGACCTTTTGAGAGCATGTGTTCTCTAGTTTACCGGGAGTTGGGATCTACACCTAAGCTTGATAGAGTTTGCCTATAACAATAGCTATCATCATAGTATTGATATGGCACCATATGAAGCCTTATATGGTAGACGTTGTAGATCACCTTTGTGTTGGTTTGAGACTGGTGAGCGTCAGTTGTTAGGTCCTGATCTTGTGCAGCAGACCACAAAGAAGATTAAAGTAATACAACAAAAGATTAAGACTGCACAGGATAGGCAGAAATCTTACGCTGACAAGCGTCGTAGACCCTTAGAGTTCCAGGTTGGAGACAGAGTATATCTCAAAGTCTCGCCTTGGAAAGGGGTCCTTCGTTTTGGAAGGAAAGGGAAGTTAGCTACTAGATTTATGGGGCCTTATCCAATCACTGAACGGATTGGAAAGGTAGCATATAGACTAGAGCTGCCACCACAGTTACAGAGGTTACATCCTGTGTTTCACATTTCTATGCTGAAGAAATGTCACCCAGACACTGAGTCAATTCTACAACCTATGGAGGTAGAATTGAACGAAGATGTATCTTATGAGGAGGGACCAGTGTCAATCCTTGATAACAGAATTAAAAAGTTAAAGAAGAAAGATATAAGTCTTGTGAAAGTCCTTTGGAATCATCGTGGTGTTGAAGAAGCCACTTGGGAACTAGAGGATCAGATGAGAAGGAAGTATCCTGCCCTTTTCTCTTAATATGTCTTATCGATTTCAGGGACGAAATCCTTGTAAGGGGTGGATAAGGAGGATAACATCTTTTATACTTATACTTTTGACAAAGGCACATTGATTCCAATCAATGATAGTAGGTAACATAGTTTGGAGTCTATTCGCCAATTTTTTGGAAAATATCTTATAGAACACATTGGATAATGCAATGGGTCTTCAATTGGAAACAAAGGATGAATCAAATCCTTTAGGAAGGAGAGCAATAAATTTTTTATTAGCTTCTTTAAGCAAACTGCCATTGTCAAAGAATTCCTTCACTACATTAAAGACATCATCTCCTATAACCATCCAAGACTTCTTGAAAAAATGGCCATTAAAATAATTCGGCCCAGGAGCCTTGTATTCATTCAGTGTGGCAACCGCATCATCCACCTCTTTCCTTGTAACTTTATCAGTCATCATAATACTATATTGTTTAGAAATGCGGGCACCTTTCCATTCCCTTTCCCAAGCACCTCCACTACTATCTTTGCAGAAAAGTTTAGAATAGAAGTCCACAATAGTACTTTGAATAACATCAGGATCATAAGACCTCTCACCATTGATCATGAGGCTTCTGATCGTATTTCTTTTCCTTCTAGTCCTCACAGATGAATAGAATAATTTAGAGTTTAAGTTTCCCTCTTTATGACACTAGACATTGTCTTTCTATCTTATAAAAGATTCTTCAAAAATCAATGCCTCTTTAGTAGCCAATCTTAAATCTTTTGCCACTTCTCTTTTAGTGTCATTCAGGGGATCTAGGTCTTTCTCCTTATGGGCTTCAAGATCTAAAGCATTCTTGACAACAATTTTTTCAAAAATTTCTCCATAAATCGTTTTGTCCAAATCTCAACTTGCATTTCAAGTTTTCCAATTTTCTATACAGCTTGAACATGGTAAAACCCTTGACATTCAAATCCCAAGACTTCCTCAGAATACCATCAGACTCATCTTGTTTAATCCAACTATTGATAAATCTAAATGGTGAGTTGTGTTTCTTTGGATCCCCAATAAATAGATTTATTCTTTTATGATCTCTAATGATAATAGAAATAGATTCTCCCTAGAAAGATTCAAAATAATTTTGAGACTCAAAATTGTATAATACTCTATCAATTTTAGAAGTAATGAAACCATCTCCATCAAGAACACATTTGTTAAAATATTCCATAGATTTCTTGGACAAAGGATGAATCCCAATTTTCTTCTCCTCCCTTCTAACAACGTTGAAGTCTCTCATTATAACCCATGGAGCATTGAAGTTTTCATGAATTATCTCCACATTCTTCCAAAGATTTACTCTATCATTGTCGTCATTCTGCCCTTATACAATAGAGAGAACACAATTTGTCTCTTCATTTTGAACATTGCCATGGATCACTTGATCATTTTTGGATATCTTAGTAATAGTACAACTATCCGGTTTCCACAAAATAATCACCCTTCCTAACACATGTGATTCAGAATTAGCTAGCCAACTAAAATCACCAAAGTTCTTAAGCATGTATTTAGCCAACTTATTATGTCTCAAATTTGATTCATTAGTGATAATAATGTCACTTCTAGCCCTCCTCAACTCCTCTTGAACACTTAGAGTTTTATTATCGATGCCTCTGCCATTCCAAGAGGTTATATGCAAAGAGAAATTCATTTTTCACCATGGGCTATTGAGCTGACAACCTCAACATTTTCATTAATGATCTCCAGACCCCCAAACTTGTTAGGCATAGGAGCGAACTTAAAGTTTGCTACTCTGTGATATATATCCACATTCACTTTTCTTTGGAACTTTGGAGGAGATTTTGACTTGCTCTTCTTAGCTAGAGTTTCCTTCAACACCATGTTCTAGGAATTAGTACTGCCAGTAGGGGAATTCTTTGGGAAAGTAGGAATTGGTGTAGATGGAATCGACCTGATCTCTTTACCCTATAAACCTTTGGCCTATTTTACTAACTCTAGGTTATGAAGTATAGTAATTTCATTAATCTTGTACAAATGCACGTCTTGACAAAATTGAGTTTGATATACTGCCTTAGTAGTATCTAACTCAAGCAAAGTGTCGAACTCTTGCCCCTTCTCCTAACTCACATATTGAATCTAAAGTCCTTTTTCTTCCAGATCTTAGTCACTGATATAGCACTGGACCCCTTCCTTACATCCAAATGTAGATTTGAAGATGAAGAGGTAGACATTTTCACCTAACGGTGATCAGAAAGTAATCCTTCCATATTCACTTTGAGAGGAAATGAACCTTGAAATGATACTACATTGCTATTCCCATTCCCTGTCTTCATATTGTCATCGAGGACCAGATTATCACTCTAAATAACGACCACACAATCATCATGACCTAGGAACCCACAAGTAAAACATCTGAATGGATACCATTCATACTCAATATAAATCACATAATCTTCACCGCCAATGCTAGTTAAAGTAATAGTCGTTGGAAATTTTACCTCCCACAACATTAGCACTTGAACTCTCGCATAGTCTATTCTCTTACCATTCTTTGTTTGGTAATCCATTTTCCACATAACACAAATAAATGATCCTATCCTCTCAAAGATCCTGACATCCCATAATTCTAGAGGTAAGTCATACCCCCTTACCTAGACCGGAACCTCTGTCAACCTAGTTTTAAACAATTTATCACCTAGATTCAATTTTCTCAATATCATAGGTTTATTTGCTGCATACCATTCAACCTTAAGTTCTAGCTTTAGATCATCCACATCAGAGAATTTGATAACAATGAACCCATCACTTCTATGAAAAACTTCTATGGAACCTCTAGGATTCTAGATCCAATACAAGTAATCCACCATAGAAGGAATATAAGGAATGAAATTGAAAATGTACCTTATAATACAATGATTCCACTTCTCAATGTTCTCCCTTGCCTCCTCCCTTGGGTAAACTAGTTTTCGACGACCACCTAGATATATTTTTGATGTAATAGTAATGAGCCTCCCTTCTCCTTCTTGTGAATGGTTTGCCAACTCATTGGATCTTGAGAAAGGGGAATATCCATGGCCAAATCTACCATACCAATATTATCATTAACTTCTATGACCTTCAATTGATGAGTAGATTCCTAGGGGAAGGCGGTGATGATGGGTTGCCTAGTCTGTTTGCCTACCATTTGTGATTAATAGCATGATCATAGGGATGTGAAGAGTATGCACATTCTTATTATGTCCCTGGTCAGATGTTACCGTGGAAGGCAGATAAACAACAATTACACTAAAGACTAGAGTGTGTATTGGTTAATGAAAAAATCTCATTAGTCATGATATGTGATATTAAACCAAGCACATAAATACTTGTTAGAGAACAATGTATCAAGCAAACTGACCTTGAAAGTGACACATGGAAACTGTACACGGTGGTCATAGTCATCTCTCATAATGAAGGTGGTGATTGTGGTTCTTAGACCTAAAGTCACCACACTCATCACATGTTGTTCAGTGTGCTTGGACATCATCCACTGTGATCTTGAACAAGGGTTGCCATAAAGGTGATGATTGGGTGCATTTTGACACATAGGGATGACTGTGAGTGATGTAGATGGGATTTCTCCCTCCTAAAAGAGTTTGATATCCTGGCCACTTGATAAGTGAGACTAGGAAAAGCATACCCAACAAGTTACTTACCTATTTTCCATGCCTTCAACCAATGTTTAATTACAAAGAATAGTGGTACCCTATAGTACACACCTAGATCTTCAAATCAATTAGCTGATAACTTAGCAAAGTGCGCTGGAAAATCAAAACTGACTATATGCCATTGGGAGGTATGCCCAACATTCATCTCTGACATGTACATAGATGAGCATAGGGAAGCTAATATGTATGCTGAGTGCTTATCTTTGGTCGACAACCCTTAGAGCAGGATATATTACTATTTCTATAGAATCTCTTACTTAAAACATGCATGTAATGGATGTTATCTTACTTCAATTCTCAAACATAATTAATGAAAAGATATGCTCATCTTAAGCATTGACCACTTAGATTATACACTATCTAACTATCAAATGGTAAAGTGAAGAAACTCTAAAGTTGTCGCAAAGGCCCAAAACCTTTGAACTCAACCTCAGTTGTAGACAAGGATCAAAATCCTATGGGTAAGGATCAAAACCAGTGCTTGTCACCCCTTAGCAAACTAAAACTAGAGCTCTACCCAAGGACCAATATCTTTAATGGAAAGGGTTTTAACTAAGAACCAATACCATTTTATAAACCCTAGGGAGTTGTGGATAAGGTCTATCACCTCCTATCTATTTGGAAGCCATGAATAAGGCATGCCATCATCTAAATAGGGAGTAAGAGTTATGCCTAAGGCCTAAGATCTCTTAATTAGGTCTAGAGTTGTGGATAAGGCTCATTATTTCTTGCTCAACATAATAGAGGGTCATGACCAAGGCCCGCAATCTCTCTCTCCATCAAGCACTAAAACAATTATCTCTCTAAAAAATAAAAATAAACAGACAATTACGGATGTGGTCCTTCATCTCTCTCTCTCTCTTGCAACATTAACAATAGGTGATTAACATATCATTTTAAATTAACTAAGTATTTCCTATTGATAATATCATGCATAAAAAATGAATTCTAAATTTTTTTGAGTATGACATCCTCCACAATAACTCTTCATTAATTAAATTACACACTTATTTAAGCCTTCATCATCATATTGATTACAACAATTACCTTACCATGAAAGTCACATCCTATTCCTCAATATGTTCTAGTTAGCTCCTATTTTAGTCAAACTATTATATCACATCAATTTTAGAATAGAGAAGCTCTTGACAAAATATTCTAATCCTAGAAGAGGAATGTTTAGAAAATTTATCTTGAATCCCCAATGAATGAAATAGGACTAACTTACCCACATAAATCTACTTTAAACACATGTCTTGCCAAGCATCAACTTCATATACATCAAGTCAGACCACTATATTTATTAATAAAAGACATCCCAACATCTAATGGAAACCTTTGTTCAATATCATCTAATATGGTAAATATATTGGGTATTCAATCTCTCTTTTTCTTGGGCCAAAAGTCTGAACACAATTGTCCTAGTTAAAGAAATCAGACTTTGAATTTATACCTAATTAGTAGAGGCATCTGAAATACAATATGGAGTCCTTGTAGTAGTGTGGGGTTGAACACATGGACAAGGAGAATAATAGAGTAAGAACGTGAAATCTTGTCTTAGTCTAGCCTAACCAAAAGCAATCTTGATGGAATTTTTATTAAGGAACATATTTAACCTAATTAAGTAATAAACCTAAGTTATGACAGATCAAAGAAGAAATAAAGATAGACAGAGAAATCAAAACAAAAGGGACTTGGATTGGGTTTCACCAATCAAGCCAACAACAACCATGTAAAACCTTCACTCTTATTTTATATATATTCTCTACTCATTTTGCAAACAACCATAAGAAAATATCTCTCCCTTCCTTCTCTCTCGAGATCTAGGCATATTTCTATCTAACAAGGTTATCTCTCTCGAGGTAATAACTGAAATATCAATGGAAAACCACATGAATTTTGTTATAGAAACTCCCCACTCTCATGTATCATTACTATCCTATACTTTAGATCTTGTTGAATTTACTCTCTCAAAAAATATTCATATCAAACGTCAAAAGAAGGTTGCTAATCATCAATCGATGCAACTAAACAAGAGTAAATGAACAAAACTTTGAAGAATATATGCTATAAAATAGAAAGATGAACAATTACATGGTTGGGAGGGCTTGACGGCTACTCCCAATCCAAGTTAGGGTTTTAGCCACCCATGACCGAAGAAACAAAAAGAGTACAACTAGAATAAGTCATGATGAAGAAAAGAGGAAGAGAAGATCAATACAAGGGTAGATCAAATGATCAATCTACCAACCTATCGGTTGATAACTTGGCGGTCGAAAATGGTGTCAACATGCTTTCTCCTTATTTGTGATCTTGGTTTGAGACAAGAAACTTCAGATCAACGATGATGACGAAGGAGCCATCATGGAGGAAGGTCGACATGCCAAGATCAAGGGATCTAGCAAGGTCGACATGTCTCATCCTCCAGAACTTGACAAGTCTTAGTAGCAACCTCTTGGCATTCTGACTCCAAGGATTCAAGATGTGCTATGTGGCTGTACTGGGGGCCTATTTATAGGGTCGAGGCTGTTGATCCCTCTCAATTGGTGTCAATCTTGTCCTATTGGTCGATGGATTTTGGACATGTTGTTGGAACTATCGATCTTGGTCAATAATGTTTCTTATCAAAAAACTTTGTCTATCGATAGGTATGTCGATCTCCTTTCTTCATCGACATAGTTCTTATTTGCAAGGGATCTATCGAGGTGATTATATCGATCTTTTAGGTCGGTATGTCTTTTGAGGTGATTCCTCGACAACTGTCTTCTAGACATCGATAGTGTTTTTGACATGGATATTACTGGAATGACCAATAGGGGTATCGAGTATCCTCTTCTAGACAGGTGTATTGAGCACTGTTCAATTGCTTTAGATTGACAAGCATCTATCATCATCGATGGGATGGGTTGTCCATGTGAAATAGACATAATTGAGATTCATCTTCTTATTCGGCACTCTTTACCTGGATAGGTTCCTATCGAGGTTCTTCAATTTGTCAGATTGGTAATCGATGGCTCTATCAAGCTCAAGTCAGTAGTCTTTTTTCGATCCCTTTGGTGAATACCTCTCTTGTCAACTACTTTGTCGATTGTTTTAAGAAAGGTCTTTTGAACACTTACTCAAACTCCATCATTTTCACTTGATTTGCATCCCATTCGTTCAAATATCATCAAAAATAAATTAGAACTTATTCTTTAAGTGACTTAGAATAAAAATGGGTAAAAATAAATATCTAAGCATTATATCTAATGAATTTATCATGTAAAATGCTATTGAAATTGCACCAAAACTAATGTTATCAACTCACCCAAACTTAGATTTTATCTTGTCCTCATGCTAATGAAATCATTATTTCTAATAAAAATCTAAAAATTATTGAAAACACAAGTTTATACAATCCTTTTAGAAAAACTAATATTTATCCAAAATTTCATTATGGCAACAGTTACTTTCTTTATTTGTTTTTGAGCCTTATGCTTGTCTCCAGTATATATGTCACTTTGTCAAAGAAGCATTCACTCTGGTCTAGGTATTTATGTGTAACAATTAGGAAGGCTTATTGATATTCCTTTCTTATTTTGGGTCATTCAAGTATGGGTCCATTTAGATAGGCGAGTGATCCCTGCATTCCAAACCAAATGGTTTTAGATTAGTGAATGTACATCCCAAGTATCACTGCCCCGGGTTGCAGTAACTTTAAATGCACTTCAATAAAGTAAGGTAGTGTTTTTAGAGACTAAATGAAATCGACATATCTGTGTTAATGAGCACAACACCTCACCGTTTTAATAGCTCTAACTCATGGGATGTTTCTTAGATTCTTTTTCACTCCTTACTCTTTTTGGTATGAAATATTCGAAAGAGGGCACAAGGTATCTCTTTATTTGTTATTGTAACAACATACCCTTGACAAGATAAAACTTTATTAATTATATTCTTTTTTTAAGAACCAATTGATGACATCATAAAAGATAAATGACATTTTTCTTAGAGGAATATATAAAAACTATATCCGTAATAAAAGATTTTTCCTTGAGATATTAATGTAAAATGGAGTAGGTTAGGAAAAAACTAGAATCTTTGTAGAGGGAGTTTTTCCATCAACTATAGCTTCATTGCATAAGCTTGTTTGAATGTAAACAAAGAAATTATGAAAGAAATATTAAAGGAAAAAGAAAAGAAGGAAAGCAATGTTTGTGATACAATGGATACCTACTCACAGGATTACACCCCCAAAAAAAAAAAACTTACAACACACACTATCCTCAGAGTGTGAAAAAAATAAAGGAAAATTAAATGTAAAGTCGTGAGTTCTTCAGTGAAGGTCCACTTTTTCCCATGGGGACTTGAGTAGCATCAGAGCATAATTTCCTTGAAGAAAATGATAATTATCATTGTGGTTTCCTTCAACAACAACATGGAGAACTCTAATGGTGTACATCTTGTGTAAAACATAGAAGCCACAATCATTGTCTAGCGGACGTTGTTGAGGACAATGATGCCAGAATCAGGTTACCTTACCTTCCATCTTTGTGGTTCTTGTGAAGAATAGCCACTTCCAAATTCACATATTAGTGGAATAAGCGCCTTTGAACATTCATCATTAATGCTTTCAAGCGTACTATGGATTAGCATAGATTATTTAGGGCCTTCAAGGTCAACACAAGAATCAAAACTATTGTAGATCATGGCCTCCCTTTCATGAGTAGAGACAATAAGAAAAGTCTAAGGCGCATCGTGAAGAATAGGTACAAAGATATAACGGGGAATAGACTCATGTAGTCGTCGAAGCAGAAGATCTTTTTCATCCAAATTAGAGTAATGGTAGAGATCGGTGAAAAGATCTGGACCATCCATGTAGACATCATCAACATTTTGGTAGCCACCAGGAGGCTATTAGATAAACATCCATGTGGTTGAAGAGTCTCCAGGAGGTCATCTTTCATGACCAAAAGGTCATCTCTATTGAAAACAACATGATTTCCTCTAGATTTGAAGCAGTGCATCATCATCATCAGCTAAGGGAGAGGAAGTTTACATCATGTAATGTGGTCAAAATTCTCAAAACTTGGTTCTATAGTGGTAACTGGGCCATATACCAGAAATGGCTCAGACTCATCTAAGAATTTCAGTATATTAGCAGCTTCTTCAACTTTTATAGTTGTTGTAATAGTAGCAAGAGGTTCAGTGACAATAGGTGATAGTGTAATTTTCCCTTCTTCTACTTCCTTTTTTTGTAAGATATCCTAAAAAGCCTCATTCTTAGGTCGAGGAATAAGTGGATAAAGATCCCTTAGATTTTCTAACAGTTTAGGATCTTGAAAGAAGCACCTGTCGTGGATGACCTTCATAGCGTAGCATCCACGAAGAGATGTGAAGCCATTGGGATCTAGGCTAGAAATAGGAGTTTCATGACCGAGGGTTTCCATGACCCATAGAATGATGAAATCACTATCATTATTCTTGATATTGTGCTAGATAGTTAGTGGTGCAATCACATAACTTCTCCAGTTAGGTTCATAATACTAAACTTCACGAACAACTTGTTGAAGTCGGATTGGGATATGAGGATGCTTTTCGACAGTGAGATCTAAAATCACATGTCAAAACTTGTTAGCATTTCAATGTTGGTGTTGAATAGAGTAATTTGATGTTTGTTTAGATTAGCAACACAAAGGAGCCACAATCCTCTGAAATGAAAAGGCAACAAGATAACTCTTGTTTTCTTAAAAGTAGCTTTGCTAGCAAAGTCAAAACTACCTAAGCTTTCAAATGCTTCTTGAATAAGCAACCAACCAAGGAAGGAGTTGCATTATAATATGGACAATACTTATCTCTAGGCATGACGTCTTCCAGAATAGTTGATGTGAGGATGATAAACATTTTTTTGGTAAATTTAGTAGGATTACAAAAAAGATTCTGGAAATTTTCTTGAGAAAGAGTGATGGAGACGTTGTTATAGACAATATGGATACCATCACGTTGATCATCCATAATGTTTTGTAGGACAAAGATGTCTCGAACCACCATTCCTTTTAAGCAATCTGGGTCAAGTCCACTCATTTTTAGAGGAAGTTGAGGTGGAAGTGGCAAAAGAAGTTTCAGAAAGATTGGTTCAGAGAGAAGAGGGGGTGTGGCTAATAGAACAACGTAGAGGTCACCATTATCATCATAAGAAGAAACCTATTCATTGTCTTTAGGGCTCATAGCATCATCATTGAGGCCCATATGTGTTGTATATACCCCGACAAATATGTCTTCTTCTATGTGTAGACTTAGCAAAGAGCGGATTGGGCTCAGATTGAGAAGTTCTTCGTCATGTATCTATTTCATGTCCCTCTCAAAATTATCTTGGGATGATGGTGGAATAGTTTCTTATGAACGATCTTCAAAATAGATGATTATTGGTGTTGTATTAAAAAGAGGCAAACCATATATGAAAGGATGCAAGATATGAGGAATGTGGTCTCTTAAAAAAGGTTTGGTAGAGCCAAAAATAGATTTTGACACATGGGAGATAGATTCCTAGAAAGATCCAGTGGCTTGATAAAGAGAGTGGCGACAAGCATCTTCGCTCATAGTATTTGTGGCATCCAACTCACAAAAACGTGATTAACCGATAAAACAAGATTAATTAATGCAGAAGCGATCATTAGCAGCGGATTACTGAAAATCACTAAAAATTAAAACCATTTACAAAGAGATCCATTCTCAAGAAAACTCTTTAAACAAGAACCACAGTATTATATTTACATACTGATTCACAAACTACATTCCATGTACCATCTCTTCTCGAGGAATATATATACATCATTGCTTTGCTAAGAAGCACAAGTAACAAAATCCTCGAGGCACAAAGCCAAAATCTCAGATTGAATTATTAAAGAACTAACTCCTAGGCCCTGAGAGTACAGAGAAGACACATAGGACTCTATATAATACTCATGATAGCCATTATCTCCACCTAAATATCATTGTTGACCCTGTTGTTTCTGCTGCTGCTCTTCCCCTACTATAGAGTTTCTGCCTCTTTGTCTGTGTCTACCTAAAAATGTTGGATCCCACAAGGGTGAGACAATTTGTAAATTGCTCCAGCGAGAGATATAACTCTCTGCCGAAAACATTATTATTGTAGTTTAATAGAAATAAACTGAACAGTGGAATCATATATTTCAACAACAGATAAATCAATATCTGTGCATATTAGAGCAACATTCGTGTTCTATCTTTTCAGCTATAACTTGATAAAGCAACATGTCTCTAATTCAATACAGAATTAAAGAACATAAGTAACATTTATGTATCAAGGACATGCTAAGCAAGATAACATCAACCAATGCTTCTCATATTTTAATCTTATGCAAATACGCTACACGACTGATTACATTTTACAAACATACTTAAGCTTTGAGGAGATGAGGTATACCGCTCATACTCCAACCGACCATTGCGAATTCGAAATCGGTACCATACAGAGTGAATGGAATAGCCAGCTTCCATGACTTCCCACATCTCAGTCAGTGCGAGATCACATGCAGGACATCTTGTGTCTCTGCTACATATAGCTTGCCAGGGTATAGTGGCATCTTCACTATAGAGTTACAGTGGCAACTGTACTCTCTTCGCAATCGAGAGATTTCATATTTACCTCCATTGATTCGACATTAACATCATCGGGAGATTAGTGATACATCCATCCCGACACATATAATGAAGGATTGAGAGATTTAATGTTTACCTTCCATCAATTCCCCCATTAGGATGTACGGATATTTTCACCCATTGACCCCCACATATTCAAAAATATGCGAACTCCAGGAGATCCCTTAGGAAAACCTATTTCACCATCACCAACTACTGATGATGATGGATCTATGGTCAGAGAACTACATGAAAATATTTCACTTGATTAATTAAGTACATTATAATATTCTTTTAGCATCACTCAAGTTTTCATATACTATTTTGATCAGTTACTTCTCAATCTTTATAAGACATTGGGATCTCAGTCCCTTATTTCAATATTGGGAATACTCATCCCTTCACAAACTCAAGGCCATAATCATATGGTTCTGGGTATTCAAACCCTTGACTCATCTCTGAGCATTATTACCACTTTTTCAGGTAACTATCACCTTTAGGTCATCTGACCAAGGTAAACATGATACTTGTTACACAAGCATCTCTCATGGCACTTAAGGCCCATTAATTCTCTTATTACCTCTTACTAGGCAACAAGACATAGTTTGGCACATAGGGCCCAATAAACAATTTCAATATATAAAACATCATAGCTCATACCTAGCTATGTTCATCATCTCATGATACCTACATGGTTAGTACAGATGATAACAATTACATCAATTTCATATCAGCACCATGAAAAACAATATATAACATCACTATTAAAGGGTAACACCACTATTCCCTTACCAAGGTTAGGGTTTCCCATTCATGTCAATTGGGAATACTCATACCATTACCCAGATCAGGGTTATGGTTTATCACCATATTGCCCAAGATTAGGGTTTCATATAGCATTACATTGCATCACCCTGGATTTATGTTCCACATTACATTAATATTCCAGGGTTCACATAACATCACCCTAAATTAGGGTTCCACATAAAATCACCCTAGATTAGGGTTTACATTCAATATCCCACAATTAGGGTTTACTATTCATCCCAATTAAGGTTTCATATTCAATTACCCATAATTTAGGATTTACTATTTATCTAAATTAGGGTTTTACATTTCATAACCCTTATTTAGGATTACTCAAGTCATCACCCTCAATAAGTGTTTCACTATTACCCTAGAGTAGGGTTTCACTCAGAATTGCCCTGAATTAGGTTTAGGGTTCATTAAACTTTTCGATTAGGGTTTAAATTCATCAATCAACTCAATTAGGATTTTATGATCTCTTTGTCAAGGATCATACCCTAATTGTATATTATACTTATGTCGAAGGTGTTAGTCTTGATTGCTACATGATTATCTTACATGTATGAATCTCTCTCTCATCCTATTTAGGATGTCCACTACTCAATTATTGTCTAGATTGAGCCAACTCTTTATTCAAATACATGCATTTAAGGTTAACATGATGTATTGAATTATTGCATCATTATGCATCAATGATTAATCCCACTAAGGGTATCAACCATCTAAATACATTGGGTGTCCAAAAGATTTGATCAATTGAACCTTCAATTACATGAGGTATCCAAATGAATTGACCAGTTGAATATTCAATTACATGAGGTATCCAAATGGATTAGACATGTAGAACTTCAAATGGTTTTGATGACTTAGACCCTAAATGGACTTGGTCTCTCAGAATTCAAACGGTTTGAAATCGTTTGGGCAAATTTCCCTTGAAACCATTTAAGCAAGAAATGTGTTGAAACCGAATAGACTTGCGTCTCCAAACGGTTTGAGACTATTTGGACCCAAATGGTCTTGAGACCATTTGGACCCAAACGGTCTTGAGATCGTTTGGACTCAAATGTTCTTCAGACCATTTGGTCCAAACGCTCTCAAAACTGAATGGACCAAAAAGGTCGTTCAACACTTACACAATTCAAGGTTTCCATCAATGAACCGCCTATCAATTGAATCCTTGATTTATTCATCAATTGAACTATTGAATCATCATTCAATTGGACCATCAATTAGGGTTTTGAACCCAATTTAACTAGGAATTATACTCAAGAAACCATCAATTAGGGTTTTGAAATCGAGGAACCTTTAATGGTTAACATTGTGGAACTAATTCAATTGAAATAAATGAATCATCATCAAATTATGATATGACCTGACCTGAAATGGTTTTGAGGTCGTTGGATGACCTCCAAAAGGTCTTGGTTGACCTCAAAATGGTCTTGAGATTGTTTGCCCCATCCATCATTAAAATTTGTGAAATTCAATTAGGGTTTGCATCATTGGATTGATCATCAAATTAACTATTGATTGCATTTAAATTTGATATCTCTGGATCTTCAATAACTCAACCATACTCAACCCTAGACCTCCAAATGGTCTTGGTTGACCTCCAAACGGTCTTGAGACCATTTGGGTGATCTCCAAATGGTCTTGAGACCGCTTGGGTTAATCAACCCAAAGTTTTAAATCAACCAATTGAAATTTCAGCACTTAACCCGATTAGGGTTTCTAATTGGAGGATTGTCCATATATTGAATCAATCAAATGGATCCATTAGATCATCATCCAACATGTACTAGGGTCATGACCTCAAATGGTCAACCCCTCCAAACGGTCAACCCTTCCAAACGGTTTGGAATCCAAACCTCCAAACGGTTTGCAAACCATTTGATCTCCAAATGGTTTGGTGAAATAGTTTGGACCAAGGTCTTAAAACCGTTTGCAATAGAAAATTGTTAGAATGTGTGCCTAAGATTATGTCATCATCATCAAGCCATAGTACATCAAAAACTACTGCCATTATCATGGTAGTTGCATTAACTAATCAAAGGAATTGTAAGAAGAGCAATTGAACATAATTGATTGAGAAATTGAATTCAATAACAATGAATAGGGGTTCACGTTATATAACCCACCTCCAATTGAGCTTCAAGGCTTGGAGCTTTACATAAACAATGGTGGAAGAAGCTTTCTCAAACTACAAGGTTCGTTCCTCAAGCTTTTGAGTGAAATGGAATGATTAGAATTGAAGATGGGATCGAGATAAGAAGAAGTCATGCATTGATTTGTGATTTCCACCATCAAATTAAGGTGAAACGAAGTCAAGAAGATTACCAACAGGTTGGGGTTTGTCGTACTGCTGCTCCTAGCTTCATTGATCGTTTTTGCAAGAAAAGAGAAGAAGTGGATTCGAAAAAGCCTTTGGTTTGAGTTGTAAAAAGTGTTTTTATAAGAAAATCAATGAGAGAGAAGATGCCTTATAAAAATCTTTTAATTCCAAAATTGGTGCCACCTCTCCCCCTCAATTCCTTGCATGCAAAGATATCTTCCTCACCTACGAATTCCCTTCCATTATCCATGAATTAAGGGAAAAGAAATTAAGCACCTTAATCATATAATAGTAATATCCATAAGTTAGTGGATATTTCTTTTTATTTTCTTAATGTGAGTGGGTTCTCCACTCACGTAGATATTTCCTTTTCCTTTTCAAGGCACAAGGACGTTCATACATGAGAAAATCCAACCATCTCGTTTTTTGTTGAAGGCCCTTCAATTATTTTATTTATTTTTGCATTAAATTGAATTAAGGTTTCAATTATGCTTAAATCTTGATTATTTTAATATCAAGATTCTCTCTCCATCAAAGTAGCTCAAATGAGATGCCCCTCTCATTTTCTTGCCTCTAAAAAATTCCAAGAAATATCAGGGACTATATTGAAGTGGAAATTTTCATATTGAACCCTGGGTTTTGGGTAAATTGCACATTACACTAAAACTAGGTTTTAATGCACAAACATTGCTTTATCAGCTCTTTCTTGGTACTCAGGCTTGTGGTATCCATACCTCTGCATCATCTTCATTCTCATGATGATTCAACACATGAGTAACATATTATCATGCACAATTTGCAATTTAACCCCTGAACTTGGGTAATTTGCAATTCAGTCCAACACAAGCAAAACATTATTTTCAACATTATTCAAAATGGACTAGAATTGAAATATAAGTTCCTATTGAGCCTTAATTACTTTTCAAAAGATAATATCAAGCATATAATTATCTTTCTTAAACAAAACACCTAAGGTTAAAGCATAACCCAGGTCATGGATGTTACAAGTTATGCACCCCTTATAAGGATTTTGTCCCCGAAATCATCAATGAAAACATTAAGAGAAAAGAGTAGGGTACTTCCTCCTCATCTCTTCCTCTAGTTCCCACGTAGACTCTTCAATGCCATGGTGATGCCAAAGAACTTTTACAAGACAAATGTCTTTCTTTTTTATCTTTTTGATTCTTCTATTAAGGACCAACACAAGTCCTTCAACATAAAATATATCATCATTTAGTTCTACCTCCACAGGTTGCAGAACTAAATCTGTGTCAGGATGACATTTCCTCAACATGGAGATATGGAACACTGGGTGCAATCTATGCAACTCAAGTGGCAACTCTAGCTTATAGGCTACCTTTCCCATCCTTTCAATGATCAGATAAGACCCCATAAATCTAGGAGCTAACTTCCCCTTCTTTCCGAATCTCAGGATACCTTTCCAAGGTGAGACCTTGAGGTATACTCTGTCTCCAACTTGGAATTCTAAGGGTCTACGAAATTTGTCAACATAAGATTTCTATCTATCCTAGGCAGCTTTCAACTGTTGTTGAATTACTTTAATCTTCTCAGTTGTTTGTTGTACTAGCTCAGGACCCAAAAGTTGATATTCTCCTATTTCATACCAACATAAAGGAGATCTACAACGTCTACCATATAATGCCTCATATGGTGCCATATCAAAACTGTGCTGATAGATATTATTATAAGCAAATTCTATCAAGCTCAGGTGTAGATCCCAACTTCCTACAAACTGAAGGACACATGCCCTAAGCAAGTCCTCCAAGGTTTGTATGGTCCTCTCAGATTGTCCGTCTGTCTGTGGGTGAAAGGTTGTACTAAACCTTAAATGCATACCCAAAGCTTTATGGAGTCGCTCCCAAAAATGACTCGTAAACTGGGGACTTCTATCAGAAATAATAGTAGCTGGAACCCCATGCAAACACACTATCTCATCTATGTATATCTGTACAAGCTTCTCAGCAGTGTAGGTTGTTTTGACAGGAAGGAAATGTGTTGTCTTTGTCAGCCTATCAACTATCACCCATATGGAATCATGACTTTTGGCTGTTCTTGGCAAACTAACCACAGTCCATGGTTACATGATCCCATTTCCACTGCGGTATCGACAAAGGTTGCATTGTTCCTGCGGGTTTCTGGTGTTCATCTTTAACCTACTGACACACCGGACACCGCATAACAAACTCAGCTACATCTTTCTTCAATCCATGCTACCAATACATATCTTTTAAGTTATAATACATCTTGGTGCACCCTGGATACATAGCATACATTGAAGAATGAGCTTCTTCTATAACTAACTTTCTTAAGTTATTGACATCAGGTACTACCATCCTACCATGGTAACAGACTACTTGATCATTTGAATCATGGAAACCATCCCATTTCTCATGACCATACTCTGACCTAATCTGTTGAATCACAGTATCAACTTGATGTGCTTCTTTAATCTGTTGCCTTGGAGTAGGTTTTACTTGCATCTCAGCTAACAACCCAGCTAACAATGACACCTTAAGATCTATATTGTCTTGCCTTAAGGAGATAAGCATATCTCTTTTAAAGCACACTAAGGAGTTCAACTCAGCTTTATCTAAGGCTGGTGTTGCTGATTTTCTACTTAGTGCATCAGCTACTACATTAGCCTTCCTTGGATGATAATCAATGGTACAATCATAGTCCTTGATTAACTCCATCCAGCGGCATTGTCTCATATTCAACTCATGCTGTGAGAAGATATATTTTAAATTCTTATGGTTTGTGAAAATTTGGAATGTCTCTCCATAGAGATAATGTCTCCAGATCTTCAAAGCATGGACCACAACAACTAGTTCTAGATCGTGTGTTGGATAATTCTCCTTGTGTTTCTTAAGATGTCGAGAAGCAAAAGAAATCACTTGTTTATCCTGCATCAACACACATCCTAAACCATTCTTGGATGCATCACAGAAAACTATGCACCCCTTCCCTTGCTCAGGTAACACTAACACAGGTGCACTAGTTAACCTTTCCTTCAGCATCTGGAATGATTGTTGGCACTTGTCATTCCAGAAAAAAGGAACCTCCTTTCTGGTCAACTTGGTTAGGGGTAAAGCTATAGAATTGAAGTTCTTAATGAACCTCCTGTAATAGCCTGCCAACCCTAAGAAACTGCGAATCTCCATTGGTGTCTTCGGTTGTTCCCATTGCAGGACAAATTCTACCTTCTTAGGATTAACACGAATACCTGAAGCAGATATTACGTGTCCTAGAAAAGAAACTTCTGGTAACCAGAACTCACATTTGTTAAACTTAGCATATAGACTATGATCTCTTAGCAAAGTTAAAGCCTGACAGAGGTGCTGCTCATGATGTTGAGCATCTCTACTGTATATCGAAATGTCATCTATGAAGACGACTATAAACTGATCAAGAAAAGGTCGAAAGATTCAATTCATGAGTTCCATGAATGCAGCTGGTGCATTAGTTAGTCCAAACGACATAACTATGAACTCATGTGACCATACCTTGTCCTAAAGGCAGACTTAGGTACATCACTCTCCTTAATATGCAACTGATGATATCCTGACCTCAGATCTATTTTAGAAAAGATAGTTGCACGATGCAATTGATCAAACAAGTCATCAATCCTTAGCAGAGGATACTTGTTCTTTATTGTTACTTTATTTAACTGTCTGTAGTCAATGCATAACCGCATCGAACCATCTTTCTTGTTAACAAAGAGGACCGGAGCACCCCATGGTGAAGTACTCGGTCGGATAAAACCTTTCTCAAGCAACTCCTATAGTTGTTTCTTGAGTTCTGCCATTTCAGCAGGTGCCATTCTATATCGTGTTTGTGCTATCGGTTGTGTGCCCGAGATTAGATTAATCTCAAAATCAATCTCTCAAGGCGGAGGAACAACTGGAAGTTCTTCAGGAAATACATCTTCAAATTCCCTGACTACCGGAACTTCAGAAGGATGAGGGCTCTCCATTGTGGTATCTACCACATGTGCCAAGAATGCAAAGCATCCCTGTCTCATCAACTTCTCAGCTACCATAGCTAACACAAGACAAGTTGGAAGAATCTTTCTGTCTCCCTAAAAGATCCATGTGTCATCGTTGTCTGTGAACACAGCCTGCTTGGAACCACAGTTCAAGACAACCTTATAATTTTATAAGGTGTCCATCCCAAGGATTATATCAAAACCATGCATCTCAAGTGGTATAAGATCCACTTGAATGCGATGTTCTAAAAAAGAAAGAGTGTAGGGAGAACACACCTCCCGCAACACTACAGATCCCAACAAAGGTGTTTCTAACATCAAACTATCTATTCTATGAATGAAAATCATGTTGCAGTCATGAATCACTTCTTGAGTGATAAAGGAATGTGTAGCACCCAGATCAATTAACACAGATACGAAGCAGGACAAAGTCATATCAGAATAAAATAATTCAATCTGACCTGTCACAACCCGAGGGTTGACAACTTCTTTAGGCTGGTTCATTGCATAGTACCTCGCCGTTGCCTGCAGTTGACCCTGTGCACACTTGTTGGGTGCCGACGATCCAACTTGGGATGTTTTTTCACATCCTTGAGCACTACTAGGAAGCTGTCTCTTCTGTGAGCCTTGTTGATTCTGCCTCTGGGGTTGAGTTATAGTTCTGACTTTCTCAGGACAATCTCTCTTCAAGTGTCCTGACCTCCCACACTGGAAGCAGTTGTAACTTCCTAAACTCTACCTAGGTGGTCCTATCACTGATGCTCATGCTGTACTGGGGACTCTACTTGGAGGAAAACTACAGCTCCTACCCCTACTTGACGTCTACTGCATCAGGGTATTAAACCTTAGTGGTGGTGGTGTACAGAATCTCGTCTTCTTGAAGTTCTCAGACCTTTTTCCTTGAAACTGAGGATACACTTTCTTATTACTGGTCTGTCGCTTTTTCGATGACAGACCTCTCTATCTGCCTAACAGATTCCACAAAAGTGGCAAATCTCTCCCTATTCTCCAAAGCAGACACAAGAGTGGTCAATTCAGTGTTCAACCCCTTCTCGAAATGCCGAATCCTCTCTTCATCAGTAGCTGCCATGTGCGGACAAAACTGTAAAAGCTCCATGAACCTAGATTCCTACTCACTAATTTTCGTCTGTCCTTGCCTCAAACTCTCAAATTGAGAGATTTTCTCATCTAGATACATCTTAGGGAAGTATCTCGTGACAAATTCACGTCAAAATTCATCCCATCCGACTTCAACGCCTGGTCTTTTATCTTCCTCAATGGTCCACCAGTGACCAACACTCCCCTTCATAAGGTATACAACATGCGTCACCTTATCTACTTTAGGGATGTTAATGATTTTAAAGGATTTCTCCAGCTCCATCAACCACAAATCTCCATCAGCTGGGTCAGTTGTACCAGCATAGTCTGTGGCTCCCACCCGACGAAGTCATTCAAAAGTCTTTCTAGTTCCATGTACTTCATTATGGGCTCGTTCTCTTGGTGTAGGTGGTGGCATCCTATCCTCCATATGCGTCATAGTTGCCATAAACTGCCCGAATAGGGTATGGAAAGCTGGGTTCTCTAATGCAGCTTGATCAAGATGAGGAATCTCAGGTATGGATTTCTCCCTAGCTTGATCCCTTACACCTCCTCCTGGTGCAGCAACGCTTCTCTCAGCAGCATGTTCATCATGTGACCCAGACATCTTCAAGTTCTTCTTCTCCTATATGAGTAGAAGACACTTATCAAATAAAATGGAAGACACTAGAACAGACTCAACAAACTTAATCCTATGTCTCTATAGACTCAGAGAACCTAGAGCTCTGATACCACTAAACTTGTGGCATCCAACTCACAAAATTATGATTAACTGATAAAACAAGATTAACTAATGCGGAAGCGATCGTTAGCAGCGGATTACTGAAAATCACTAAAAATTAAAACCATTTACAAAGAGTTCCATTCTCAGGAAAACTCTTTAAATAAGAACCACAATATTATATTTACATACTGATTCACAAAGTACATTCCATGTACCATCTCTTCTCGAGGAATATATATACATCATTGCTTTGCTAAGAAGCACAAGTAACAAAATCATCGAGGCATAAAGCGAAAATCTCAGATCAAATTATTAAAGAACTAACTCCTAGGACCTGAGAGTACAGAGAAGACACATAGGACTCTATATACTACACATGATAGCCAGTATCTCCACCTGGATATCACTGTTGACCTTGTTGTTGTTGCTGCTGCTCTTCCCCTGCTACAGAGTTTCTGCCTCTTTGTCTATGTCTACCTAAAAAATGTTGGATCCCACGGGGGTGAGACAATTTATAAATTGTCCCAGCGAGAGATATAACTCTCCACTGAAAACATTATTATTGTAGTTTAATATAGAAATAAACTGAATAGTGGAATCATATATTTCAACAATAGATAAATCAATATCTAAGCAGATTAGAGGAACATTCATGTTCTAGATTTTCAGCTATAACTTGATAAAGCAACATGTCTCTTATTCAATACGGAATTAAAGAGCATAAGTAACATTTATGTATCAAGGACATGCTAAGCAAGATAACATCAACCAGTGGTTCTCGTATTTCAATCTTATACAAATACGCTACACTACTGATTACATTTTACAAACATACTTAAGCTCTGAGGAGATGAGGTATACCACTCATACTCCCACCGACCATTGCAAAGTCAAAATCGGTACCATACAAAGTCAATGGAAGAGCTGGCTTCCATGACTTCCCACATCTCGGTCAGTGAGAGATCACATGCAGGACATCTTGTGTCTCTGCTACATAGCTTTCCAGGGCATAGTGGCATCTTTTCTATAGAGTTACAGTGGCGGCTATACTCTCTTCGCAATCGAGAGATTTCATGTTTACCTCCATCGATTCGGCATTAACATCATTGGGAGATTAGTGATACATCCATCCTGACACATATAATGAAGGATTGAGAGGTTTAATGTTTACCTTCCATCAATTCCCCCATTAAGACGTACATATATTTTCACCCATTGACCCCCACATATTCAAAAATATGCAAACTCTAGGAGATCCCATAGGAAAACCTGTTTCACCATCACCAGCTACTGACGAAGATGGATCTATTGTCAGAGCACTACATGAAAAGATTTCACTTGATTAATTAAGTACATTATCATATTCTTTTAGCATTAGTCAAGTTTTCAAACATAACTTATTAGGACAAAATGCTACAAAGAAACATGTACTATTTTCATCAGTTACTTCTCATTCTTTATAATACATTGGGATCTCAGTCCCTTATTTCAATACTGGGAATACTCATCCCTTCACAAACTCAAGGCCATAATCATATGGTTCTGGGTATTCAAACCCTTGACTCATCTCTGAGCATTATTACCACTTTTTTAGGTAACTATCACCTTCAAGTCATCTGACCAAGGTAAACATGATACTTGTTACACAAGCATCTCTCATGGCACGTAAGGCCCATTAATTCTCTTATTACCTCTTACTAGGCAACAAGGCATAGTTTGGCACATAAGGCCCAATAAACGATTTCAATATATAAAACGTCATAGCTCATACCTGGCTATGTTCATCATCTCATAATACCTGCATGGTTAGTACAGATGATAACAGTTACATCAATTTCATATCAGCACCATGCAAAACAATATATAACATCACTATTCAAGGGTAACACCACTATTCACTTACCAGGCTTAGGGTTTCCCATTCATGTCAATTGGGAATACTCATCCCATTACCCAGATCAGGGTTATGGTTTATCACCATATTGCCCAAGATTAGGGTTTCATATAGAATTACATTGCATCACCCTGGATTTAAGTTCCACATTACATTAATATACCAGGGTTTACATAACATCACCCTAAATTAGGGTTCCACATAAAATCACCCTAGATTAGGGTTTACATTCCATATCCGACAATTAGGGTTTACTATTCATCCCAATTAAGGTTTAATATTCAATTACCCATAATTTAGGATTTACTATTCATCTAAATTAGGGTTTTACATTTCATAACCCTTATTTAGGATTACTCAAGTCATCACCCTCAATCAAGGTTTCATTATTACCCTAGAGTAGGGTTTCACTCAGAATTGCCCTGAATTAGGTTTAGGATTCATTAACCTTTTCGATTAGGGTTTAAATTCATCAATCAACTCAATTAGGATTTTATGATCTCTTTGACAAGGATCATACCCTAATTGTATACTATACTTATGTCAAAGATGTTAGTCTTGATTGCTACATGATTAACTTACATGTATGAATCTCTCTCTCATCCTATTTAGGATGTCCACTACTGAATTCTGGTCTAGATTGAGCCTACTCTTTATTCAAATACATGTTTTAAGGTTAACATGATGTATTGAATTATTGCATCATTATGCATCAATGATTAATCCCACTAAGGGTATCAACCATCTAAATACATTAGGTGTCCAAAAGATTTGATCAATTGAACCTTCAATTACATGAGGTATCCAAATGAATTGACCAGTTTAATCTTCAATTACATGAGGTATCCAAATGGATTAGCCATGTTGAACCTCAAATGGTTTTGATTACTTAGACCCTAAACGGTCTTGGTCTCTCAGAATTCAAATGGTTTGAAACCGTTTGGGCAAATTTCCCTTGAAACCGTTTAAGCAAGAAATGTGTCGAAACCGAATAGACTTGGGTCTCCAAATGGTTTGAGCCCGTTTCGACCCAAATGGTCTTGAGACCATTTGGACTCAAAAGGTCTTAATACCGTTTGGTCCAAACCATCTCAAAATCGAATGGACCAAAAAGGTCTTTCAACACTTACGCAATTCAAGGTTTCCATCAATGAACTGTCTATCAATTGAATCCTTGATTTATTCATCAATTGAACTATTGAATAATCCTTCAATTGGACCATCAACTAGGGTTTTGAACCCAATTGAACTAGGATTTATACTCAATATACCATCAATTAGGGTTTTGAAATCGAGGAAGCTTCAATGGTTAACATTGTGGAACTAATTCAATTGAAATCAATGAATCATAATCAAATTATGATATGATCTAACCTCAAACGGTCTTGAGGTCGTTTGGATGACCTACAAACGGTCTTGGTTGACCTACAAATGGTATTGAGACCGTTTGCTCCATCCATCATTAAAATTTGTGAAATTCAATTAGGGTTTGCATCATTGGATTGATCATCAAATTAACTATTGATTGCATTTCAATTTGATATCTTTGGATCTTCAATTACTCAACCATACTCAACCCTAGACCTCCAAACGGTCTTGATTGACCTCCAAATGGTCTTGAGACCATTTGGGTGATCTCCAAACGGTCTTGAGATTGTTCGGGTTAATCAACCCAAAGTTTTAAATCAACCAATTGAAATTTCAGCACTTAACCCAATTAGGGTTTCTAATTGGAGGATTGTCCATATATTAAAATCAATCAACTGGATCCATTAGATCATCATCCAACATGTACTAGGGTCCTGACCTCAAACGGTCAACCCCTCCAAATGGTCAACCCTTCCAAACGGTTTGGAATCCAAACCTCCAAATGGTTTGCAAACCGTTTGGTCTCCAAACGGTTTGGTGAAACCGTTTGGACCGAGGTCTTACAACCGTTTGCAATAGAAACTTGTTGGAATGTGTGCCTAAGATGATGTCATCATCATCAAGCCTTAGTCCATCAAAAACTAATGCCATTATAATGGTATTTGCATTAACTAATCAAAGGAATTGTAAGAAGAGCAATTGAACATAATTGATTGAGAAATTGAATTCAATAACAATGAATAGGGGTTCAAATTATATAACCAACCTCCATTTGAGCTTCAAGGCTTGGAGCTTCACGTCAACAATGGTGTAAGAAGCTTTCTCAAACCACAAGGTTCGTTCCTCAAGCTTTTGAGTGAAAAGGAATGGTTAGAACTGAAGATGGGATCGAGATAAGAAGAAGTCATGCATTAATTTTTGATTTGCACCATGAAATTAAGGTGAAAGGAAGTCAAGAAGCTTACCAACAGGTTGCGGGTTGTCCTCCTGCTGCTCCTAGATCCCTTGATCATTTTTGCAAGAAAAGAGAAGAAGTGGATTCGAAAAAGCCTTTGGTTTGAGTTGTAAAAGGTGTTTTTATAAGAAAATCAATGAGAGAGAAGATGCCTTATAACTATCCCCCTCAATTCCTTGCATGCAAAGATATCTTCCTCACCTAGGAATTCCCTTCCATTATCCATGAATTAAGGGAAAAGAAATTAAGCACCTTAATCATATAATAGTAATATCCATAAGTTAGTGGATATTTCTTTTTATTTTCTTAATGTGAGTAGGTTCTCCACTCACGTAGATATTTCCTTTTCCTTTGCAAGGCACAAGGACGTTCATACTTGAGCAAATCCAACCATCTCGTTTTTGGTTGAAGGCCCTTCAATTATTTTATTTATTTTTGCATTAAATTGAATTAAGGTTTCAATTATGCTTAAATCTTGATTATTTTAATATCAAGATTCTCTCTCCATCAAAGTATCTCAAATGAGATGCCCCTCTCATTTTCTTTCCTCTAAAAAACACCAAGAAATATCATGGACTATATTGAAGTGAAAAGTTGCATATTGAACCCTGGGTTTTGGGTAAATTGCACATTACACCAAAACTAGGTTTTAATGCTCAAACATTGCTTTATCAACTCTTTCTTGGTACTCAGGCTTATGGTAGCCATACCTCTGCATCATCTTCATTCTCATGATGCTTCAAAACATAAGGAACATATTATCATATACAATTTGCAATTTAACCCCTCAACTTGGGTAATTTGCACTTTAGTCCAACACAAGCAAAACATTATTTTCAACATTATTCAAAATGGACTAGAATTGAAATATAAGTTCCTCTTGAGCCTTAATTACTTTTCAAAAGATAATATCAAGCATATAATTATCTTTCTTAAACAAAACACCTAAGGTTAAAGCATAACCCAGGTCAGGGATGTTACAATATCGACAACATCTGAATTACCCTCGACGAATTGGGAAGACAGTGAAGGTGACACTTCAACAGAACTGTGTCAGCGCCCACATCTTTGTTCTCAACAAAGGGTGTGTTTTCTACTCGGCGCTGCCTGACTTTTTCATGGTGGGGCATATTGAGCAGGAGGTGGTGTTGGACCTTCAATCAAGCTTACATTGGAGGGTCACCATCTGTAGAAGAATGTGTCTTGGGTTTTACTGCACTAACAAATTCACCTAGGGCTGAAATCCCTAAGTTTTTACAAATACCTTGAGCTATAGTACCACCCACAAGAAGACACATCTTATCACAATATAGTTAAGGATCAAATCCCAATGGATAATGTTTTTAAAAACCTTACTAGTTGTATTAAGTTGAATCAAGACTAATATTGAGAATCAAGAGTTGATTTGGGTTTAGTTAAACTAAATGCAAGGGAAGTAAAAGGGCAAGATTAAAACATAGTTTATATTAATGATGGCAATCAATGGGGTGGAATTGGGTTTCACTGCCACTATACATGCAAACACATCCAAAACAAATCTAGGCAACATACAACTATCCAAATGGAGTAAGAAAAGCCATATGTTAGGTAATAGAGTTTGTGTAAGCATCTTTGTAGGCTCGATATCTCATTACCCACAAATCAAACACTTACTACTCTGAAGATATCCCTTGAGAAATTCTCATCCATGCGTCAACCATGTTAATCGGTGTTCAAAACCTAAGTATTGAAGTTCTTGCAACAAAGGAATATGATAGATCATGCAAGGCATGTGATCAATCCACAAAGCATGCATTACACAATTAATAATGAAATGGAAAGTTATATACAAGCCATGGAATGTTATAAAATGGAAATGTAAGCATAGGAAGTGGGGCTAGTCCCCGCACTCCAACAAAATGGACTACTCACTCCTCATGATAGAAACAAAAAAGAACAAGAGAGAGGGAAGATTGCACCATGGTCATAGTGAAGAAGATGGTCACAGCTCAGTGGAGAAACTATCTTCTACTCGATGATGGGATAGATTTGGATGAGGAGGGGAAGAGCACCAACAATAGGTGATGATGACCTTCTCTCTCCTTCTTCCTTCTCTTCTCATGCTCTTACTTGCAGGAGATGGAGTAGTGGATGGATGATGGCGGAGGGTGCTACAAATCTAAACTCCTACCACTTTTGTGGTTAGAAGATAGATTTGAAAGGAGTGGAGATGGAGGTGCAGTCAGTACACCCACATGGTAGTCGAGACCATCAGTAGTGGTCGTAAAAGTGTCTTGGTCACAATGATATCTCGATCGCAACAATATCCTTAGTCGCGGTCGTGACACCATGGTCACGACCATCCCTTTTGTCAAAATCGTGATGATGTATTGATAGCAACAATATCCTTGCTCATGGTTGTGACATCCTTTGGTATTACGGTCTTGACCATCCCTTTTGTCACGAGCGTGATGTTGTCTCGATAGAGAACTCCTTCTCAGTCACGACCCGTTATAGGTATGTAGCGTTCCCTACACATGCTTGCTTATTGTGGTCTCTACCTTTCGGGGTGCAGCGGGACCACCGTCTCCAAAGTTGGTGCACATAGTGCAATGCTTAATTTTGCAAAGGAGACCACTAGATTTGATAAAAACCTTAAATAATCATATGAAACTGAGGAAAATTATATATATGAGAAGATTCAATAGGTATATGAGAGATTTGAGTGCAAAATTGGGACAAAAATGACAAATAAAATCAAGATAAATATGCATTCATCAAAATGCTTCTTAGCTCACTGAATCATGTGTCCAAAGATTGAACTTGTTGTTCAATATTTGTTACAACCTTTTGAAATTTAGGAAAAGTAGCAAGAATTTCTCTAGTTAGCCTATGAATAGTGTTGAATTCACGACCAAAGGCCCCACCCAAAGTATCTAGCTCAAAGGAAGATGAAGAATGAATTTCAGACTAGGGTCCTGGTGAGAGGAAAAGGGTCAATATAAATGCGGGTTACATCGTGGTGGGCTATCAGGAACATCATGCATAATATTCCTTGGCAGAAAGACATGTTTGCTAATAGTAGTAGCTCTAACTGGGATGGTAGCAGGCCATTTTGTGGGGGATTTATGTTTCTTACTTGTGGTAGTAGATGGAGTAATCAATGGCATTCTTCTTTAGAAACTAGAGGGGAGTCTGGGCCATGCTCGGGTGACACTAGCAGTTCTTCTAAATCATACCCAACTACTCTCCTTTATTCACTTTCTTCCGATATCTTGGACAAAAACTGCTCAGGTTCCTTTCTAACAATAGGCTTTGTTCAGACCCATGCATATGATGTGTTTGGCTGTGTTTGGTTTGTCTTATGCAAGTTTTGAACAAGCTCTGTAATTTCCTCTTTAGAAAATAGTAACTTTTCTTTGTCATAATCTGCCAATCCAAGTAAAGGAATAGAAATCTTGGTTCTCATGAACCTGTAGTGGTTAGAATTGTTACATCATACCAAGATACTAGAATACATCAGGTACCTTATGGTGATAAAGTTGTCTCCTATTATTTCCTTGAAAGCGATGCATGGCAGGTGTCCATGTGCCTAAAATATGAGTCTAACGAGACCACTCATATAATATTCCTTTTGTGGAGCGGAGCAGATCAACAACCATTTATCAATCAAAAGGCAACCAATATTGACAGGGAGTCCTTCCATTATGAAAGATAGCACATATAGTTCTTGAAGGTAGATGCTTCCCGTTTCTTGTTTAGTGAAGATGATGTTGGCTACTATTTTGTGCATAATTCTATAGAATCCAGAATGCACTTCTGATGCTTTGGAGTGTCCTGATTGATTCTTCTTTTGGCATGTCAACTTATCCCAATATATGGAAGTAGTAAAACTGGAATTTTCTTTTTCTAGGAGGCCTAAAGAAGCCCTGGTAGCTTCTTCCTCTAAACCATAGAAAATTTTGTTCAGACTTTGGTCAGTGAGAATGTGATCAACATTGTTGATCATAATTTGTAGCTATTTTGAGTGCACCTCCTTAGTAGATGATATCTCCTTGATAGATGATATGAACTCTATAGTTTCATCCATGTAAGCTCGTGGGTTAGAGAAATAGAGGTGGGCTAGATTTGATTTAGCTAACATTTCCTCCAATTGTGCCCGGATGCCTATTTCTTCAAGAGCAGTGGAAGAGATAAAGCGAGTGAGTTTCAAAACTACTCTTTTCAAGCTCCAACTAGGAGCTTTATAGAGCCTCTAATTTTGGAGCAATAATCCTAGCCCTCCTGTCTGCTTCAGTGGTGAGTTGCTCAGAAAGAGGTCTCTTCTCCTCCTTCTTCGATGGGATGATAGTTCCTTGGTGAGCCACCACTGTAAAGGAAAGAGGAAAGAGCATAGATTAGGTGGGAATTAACGTTGTCAATTAGCATTATAGAAGCAGGTGTCGACAACATGCACAAATGGTGGTGATGTCGACATGAAAAAGGAGTATAATTTCGATGTGGTTATCGAGTGATTATAGTGAAAACATGTCAACAATGTTATCGACAAGATGATCGACAAGAGGTAAATCAACTAGTGGATTATAGTCATGGCATAAGTCAATAGGGTCATCGATCAACTATTATCGAGGCATAGGTCGACAAGATTGTCGATCGGCATGAGCATCTACCTGTTGATTAGTTAGGATTGTAGTCGACAAGATCACAAAGGCAAGGGTGTCAACCAATACATCGACAAAAGGCTTGTCGAGCGACAATGCTTGGAGTTTGACAGGTGAGTAAATCAGGAGGCAACACTTCACTATGATTTGATGATGGTAAAAATTCTTATCATTGGGCCCTGTATTTATAGCCGCTAGTTAAGGTCAGTGAAACTAAAGTTGATTATTAAGATGCAAATCCAGATCTGGAAACTTACTATTAGTCAACAAGGGTGTCGATCAAGAGGGTTGACAAATCTCCATATGTATTTGTTCTTCTTCTTTGTGAAAACTGTTGATTATGAAGTCGACAACTAGAAACCAAAAGACTGTCAACCGTTGTGTAGACAAAAATCTGGTCAATCTGGCGTGACTGTAAGGATGATGGTCATTCCCCAAAGGGAAGATCAGCTCTAGTTGGTTGACATCTTTGTCAAACTAGATGGGTTGACAACGTTGTTGACCTGTGACAATCGACAAGGTAGTTCAAAGCTTTCTAAATATAATATTCAAAAAGTCATATTAGGATTTAGGTTAATAGGTCAAAGTAAAATGAATGTCTTCCAATTATCATTTAAAATAAAAACAATTGTGCTCCTTGATTTAGACCGTACAACTCTTAAGAATTTTTTGTATGAGGAAAAACAAAATTAACAAAAACTAATCTAAATGACAGAAAAAGTAATGGTTGGGTTACCTCCCAAGTAGAGCTTTGTTTATATTCATGTAGCTTGAATTCTTGATCATCTCATTATGCTTCAGGGCATATGACAACTTCAAGTCTGCCTTTCTGGTGATGGCTTCATCTTTGTAGTACCACTTTAATCGGTGACCATTGACTGAGAATGTCCCTGATTTCTCATTGTGAATGTCCATCATTCCTGAGGGATAGATGGTAATCAACATGAATGATGTAGGCCAGTGAGAATGAAGCTTTCCTAGGAAGAGACATAGAGAAGAAATTGAATAGAAGAACCTTGTCCCCTTCTTCAATATCCTTTCGTATGATATGAGAGTCAGGCCAAATATTGGTGTGCTCTTTGTAGATCTTTATATTTTCATAAGCATGTAGGCAAAGTTCTTCCAGCTCCTATAGCTATAAAAAGCACTTTTTGTTAGCAAGTCCAACATCCATATTTAGGGCTTTGATTGCCCAATAGACTTTGTGTTCCAGTTCTAGTGGGAGGTGACAAGATTCCCCATAGATTAGCCAATAAGGGGTTGTCCCTATGGGTGTCTTGTAAGCAGTCTGATATGCCTAGAGAGCATCAACGAGCTTAGACGACCAATCTTTTCTTGAGTTGCTCACTATTGTATCGAGAATTTTCTTGATCTACCTATTGGAAACCTCGACTTGGCCCACTATTTGAAGATGATATGGAGTACCTATATTATGTCTCACTCCATAGTGTTTCAAAAGATCCTCAAATTTCCATTCAATGAAGTGCGATCCTCCATCAATGATTGCATTGCGTGGAATTCCAAACCTAGGAAAAATGATTTGTGTGAATAAATGCATGACCCTCTTGGAGTCACATTCTAATGACGATATAGCCTCCACCTACTTTGAGACGTAGTCAATGACCACCAGGATGTATTTTGTCCTAGAAGATGGTGGAAAAGGTCCCACGAAGTCTATTCCCCCGACATCAAAGATCTCTACTTTGATCCAATCAACAAGGGGCATCTCGTTGCATTTGCTGATATTCCTAGTGCATTGACATGCATCACATTGTTTAGTGAAAGTGTGCACCTCTTTAAATATAGTTGGCCAGTAAAAACTAGAGTTTAAGATTTTTAAAGCTATCTTCTCAATGCTAAGATGTCGTCCATAGGGGGGCTCATGAAATTTTTGTAAGATTGAATGAGCTTCGTCATGATCCACACAATGATGATATATATTATCTCTACACTTTTAGAAAAGTAGGAAATCATCACATAAATAGTTGTTGATGTCAAAATTTCTTTTCATTATAGGCCATTCCTGGAGGTAACTACTAGCATGATAGGTAATTGTAGACACTACTACAGAAACGACCTTTGGCGTCGGTCGTTTAACCCCATTTGGCGTCGGTTTCCGACCGACGCCTATGTGGGTGCCGCTAAAGGTCGAACACTTCGGCGTCGGTTTTTTAACCGACGCCTATTTGTCTATAGGCGTCGGTGGTTTAGTAAATAACCGCCGCCAAAAGTGTTCACACCACAGAAAATGGCGTCATCTAGGGCACTTTGTCGTCGGTTATATACTAAACCACCGACGCCTGTACTTCAAGACGACACGGCCGTGCTTCCCTGCACGGCCGTGTTTAGTACTATAGGCATCGGTTTTATATGAATAACTGACGCCTTTTACACCACGGCCGTGCTATCCTGCACGGTCGGGTTGTTTGTACTATTAGGCGTCGGTTTTTATCAAATAACCGACGCTGTATGTCTTTACTGACGGTTTTCTATAAATAACCAACGCCTATTTATATTTTTTTTTTTTCATATCAGTTTGCAGGCCTGCTGTGGCTGGTCAGCAGGATGAGAACATGCAGTTCAGTTTTCTGAACTGCAGGTTTACAACATCCATTGATATCAGCCTACAAACAGGCCGCAAACCTGCAAAAGTCACAAGGAAAATTCTACACAAGTACATACATTCAGACATCAATTCAATTCTCACATTCACACATATAGAAACATTCAAATACATGTATTAACATTCAGAAATATTCATTTACAAAGTATCATTCATTATCGCTATCAACATCCCAATTATATCTTACAGTTGCCACTGCTTGTATGGCTTTTGCCCATTCTTCTCTTACTTCATTTAATGCTTCCATCGTATATGGAGCAGGTATATTTTTTAAGCGTTTACCTGTAGTGTTGTCAGTTTTAAACACCTGCAAAGAGAATGATGTATATATATAAGTAATAATATAAAAATAAGATAAGATTGATATATTTCATACTAACTAATGAGACTATATATAATACCTCATGTATGGTATCAATGTCCAATGCGGCATATTTGATAATCATCTGCATAAATTGCATCACATAGTATGCGCATGCCCAGCCATTGTCTTGTGTAGCACACTATAAATTGAAACATACAAAATAATACAACTAAGCACAATTCACATCAATAATATATATATTCGAGTCGGGAACTTACTTGTACGTTCTGCCAATTTATTGGCTGGTTCTTTTTCCTTGGGACCGTTCCTCCAGCCTTTTTGAATGCATCTAAACCCCTACATGTTAATATAACACAATAAATTGCATAAGTAAATAGTAATGTAATAAAAGATGTTAACGGATATAAAAATGAAATATTTCTCACCAGAATAATGGCATTCTCATTACGTGTCCAATTTTAGTGTTCAATGTACTCCCCGCAGGATCTAGATAATAAACAGTGAATGTCCCGGGGACAATAACTAGTAACTCCCAATGTCTACCGCTAGAAGTAAGAAGTTAACAATTAATAACTCAAAATGCAAAATAAAAATGGAATTTTCTTAAGTCCAAATTATAAATAAAGTAAACTTACTTGACATTGAATGGAGCTATTATTATCGTCTTCTTTTGCTGACCAAAAATTGTAAAAGCATCTATACAGTATTGTTGAACATTATCAGGGTCTTTAGCTACCAAACTAATCAATGATGGAATCAAAAATCCCACATGTTCAAATGCAAATTGTTTGCAATGATCTTCGACTAAGTAGCTGCAAAACATATAGGCGTATGCATTAATATATAAGAAACCAGATCACCGGATCTTACACAAGGTATATGGATGTATAAACAAGATCTCACCTTATCCATGTCTATATCATTGATGTATTCAGCCAATCATACATAAACAGCTCAATAATATCTTGTATAAATAAAGAGCTATCGTATGATCGACCTGCATAATCTACATCTAAAGAAACTATTATAGGGCAATGTATATTATGTGCCCATAGCCAACATGCCATTCCCCTACAAGAAGGACCTAACGGGTATGTTAGGTCAGTTGGAACCCAAGTTGGTAATGCGGGAAGTGGAGGTGGAGGCCTAGGTGCTCCTGGTGTCTTCTTTTTAACCTGTATATATAATTTAAGATCAGTTGACATCATATATACACATTAACAGTCTAAATCAATGTAAATTTATCTTACAATTTTAGTCGTGTAGACGACATCTGCTTTGGGCCACAATATGACCCCGCCTTCTGCCTCACCAAGTGTATCAATATCTGGGTGGGCATATGGCAACGCAACTTCCCTCCAATCGGGTAACACACGTAATGGGCCCACACGAACATAGCCCTGTGGCATTGGAGTCCCGTGAAACCTTTCCCCAGGAAGGGACGGGTAAGCCTGCGCCTCTGCAACAACATAGTCTTGCATTCTTAAGCGGCATGGCTTCAATGCCTACAAATTTACATAAAGAATATTATACATATATACATATCATCTTGAAAACATATCATCTTGAAAAGATTAGCTACAATGTCATAAACAATACTTACAGCAGGCGTGCTAGGCGATGGGTCTCCAGGATTAGTCGCAGTCTGTGCATCAGGAGAAGAGTGGGTCGCCATAGGCGTATTGGAAGCCTGAGATGCCTGCCACCGCAGCAACTGTTCCTTGACCTTCTTAGAAACTAATTCCTCAACTCTCTTATTCTCCTATACATGGATAAAAGAAACATTAACTTCTTATTAATGAATTTCTTTTTGCAGTAACATTCTAAAAAAAGAATAGGTTACCTCTTCTTGAGAAAGTCCCGCTCTGGGTTTGCGTTGGGATGGCCCAAAGAATGCTTTGATGCCAACACCAGCGCAGGTACCTCTAACACGTCCAGGATGCTCTGGGTTACCCAGAGCAACTGTCAATTCATCCCTTGCGCCCTGAGTGATGAACTTTCCTTGTTGCCTCTGCTCGTGCAGCTCCCTCTAATCACCATAAACATAAATTGGTAAGTTAACACCACAAATAATCAATATTCAAATGATTTCTCTAAGAGTTGTATTTTACCATTTTTGCAGCCGCCTCAGCAGTTACAGGCTTCTTTATTTCATCTTTCTTGTTTTGCCTGCCAGCTATCCAGATATCATGGCGAGGCATGGGTGTGGCAGACTCCTGAGCAGACTGCTGAGTAGCCGCAGACTCCGCCTGTAGTCTTTGGCGAACACTTGCATAGCCTTTTGGACCCATAGTGTGGTCATGCACATTCAGTGCATGCCTTGCTTTTTGTGCGTCACTGAGGGCCTAGTTAGTATGCACAATAATGATTTGGTTAGTAGCACTAAATGTTAATCTTGAATAGGTGAATACAATGTATATTAATTAAATTGGGAGTGACGCCTAATACCTTGAATTCTTCAGATTTTCTTGAAGCAACAAAATTGTCCCAATCTTCTTTGTCCAAGAAGTTCCATTGTTCAAGGGCTGACTTCTTCTTCTTATCACCCTCTTTTATGTATTCTCTGTTCAGATTTGTCCTATAATTCCTAAGAATCTTCCCAGCGCGTTGCATCACACTTTTACGATGCAACTTCTCATCCAATGCAAATAGTTCTGTAAAATAGAAATGTTATTAACTAGTATCCAAAATAGAATTGCAAATAATAGAATTTGTAATGTACAAAATAGAATTGCAAATAATAATAACTCACGCATAAATCCTTCCATATCAAGTCTTTTTTCCCTTCAGGAACTTTATGCCAATTATCATACTTAACACCGCAATGACTCCGAGTGGTACACCCAAGATAGTTTACAAAATTATTGCGGTTCACTCCAATTGGATTTCCTCCATTATCAAACTCCACCACCAATTTGGATCCACTACCACTTAGCGCTAATAACTTCTTCAACAGAGTGATGCCCCTTTTCTTGTTAACTTTTTGGTGCTGCGCATCAAGTTGCTCCAGTGCTTCAGTGGGTACAGGTGCATCATCAACCTAAAATTTGACAAAAATAAACACACTAAATTAGCCCAATATAGAAATATAGGATATATGACATAACTAGAAGATAATGAATTGTATAGAAATACAGGATATGTTTTTAGAACTTACATTAGTATCCTCGCCATGCTCGTCATGGACAGCATGTTCATCATGGACTTCATGCTCATCATGGACATCATGCTCATCATGGTCAGCCATCTGAAAATGTCATTAAAAAGGCAAACATTTAGCATTTGTATTAACTAGAAAAAGGCAAAAATTTAGCATTTGTATTAACTAGAAAAAGACAAACATTTAGCATTTGTATTAACTAGAAAAAGGCAAACATTTAGCATTTGTATAAACATACATGTCTCTAAAATTGTGATCTTTTTTCAATTAACAATCCTTCATTGTGATCGCCGCGCACATATAAGTCATCATTATCTTCAATATTTTGTGGAGTGGGCAACCCAACTGAGAATGGACTGGAGTCATCATACTTATCATAGTACTCTTCTTCATCTATAGGATCTTCAATGAACTGTCTTTTACCATGAAGAACAACCGACCATTTATCATTCGCAGGATCATCGATATTGAATATTTGTTTCTCCTGTGATGCCAATATGAATGGTTCACCCTTCTCGCCAATCTTTTCAAAGTTCACCAAAGTGAAACCCAATTCATCCACTATAACTCCTTTGGTGTTATCAACCCAATTACATTTAAAGAGCGGAATTTTGAAATCTATGTAGTCAAACTCCCAAATGTCCTCAATGACACCGTAATATGACATTTTAGCTTCACGTAGACTCTTATCCTTTGCACTTGCAAAGTACATAGTCGACGCTTGAAGAGTGACCCCACTATTTTGGACGACACTCTTATCATCTTGGCGCTTTGTGTAATATGTGAATCCATTAATGTCAAACCCTTCATAAGACATAACATTCGGTTTTGGTTTAAAGGCGAGGCATTTGATAGTTTCTGTAATATCATTTGGTGTTTGAGATAGTTGATGTAAGACTTTATCTTCAAACCACTTAGTAAAAGTCTTATTATGCTCTCTAGCAAGCCACATTGAACTTGCTCGAGGATGTTGTCTCTTTATGAAATTGGTATGTTCCTCGATATAAACACTCACTTCGTCCATATTGTGTAAAATATACAAGTGAGCTTGTTCCAACTGCTCACGGCTGATTACTTTCACCCGTGATCCCAAAATTCCTTTGCCCTCCTCAATATTCATGTCATTATCAGGAGTGTCATTACCACTGAGAAAGTCATTGCAAGAATCCATAACCTCTCTCGCCACATAACCTTCAATAATACTCCCTTCAGGCCGATAACGGTTTCGAACATCACCTTTAAAAACGCTCATGTATCGTTCAAAGGGATACATCCAATGCAAGAAAACTGGTCCCAACATTTTCACTTCCCTAGTCAAGTGGACAACAAGATGTACCATGATATCAAAGAACGAAGGAGGGAAATACATCTCAAGCTGACATAGGGTAACAAACACTTCTCTTTGCAAATTATCGAGAGTATCAGGGTCAATAACTTTGCTGCATAGACTGTTGAAAAAGAAACAAAGTTTGGTAATTGCAAACCTTACATGCTTCGGCAATATAGATCGAATTTCCACGGGCAATATTTGTTGCATTAGAGTGTGACAATCATGAGATTTAAGACCTATCAACTTCAGATCTTTCATTGATACCAATCTACGAATGTTGGATGAGTAACCATGTGGCACCTTAACATTTACCAAGCATTCACAAAAAGTTTTCTTCTCCTTTCTAGACAACGTGTAACAAGCGGGAGGTAAGTATGTTCTTTTATTACCCATTTCACGTAATTCTGTTAATTCTGACCTTATTCCCATTTCACATAGGTCCAGTCTGGATTTTATCCCATCTTTAGTCTTACCTGGTATATTTAATAGAGTACCAATGATGCTATCACAGACATTTTTCTCAACGTGCATTACATCGATACAATGCCTGACTGTCAAAGAACTCCAATAAGGAAGATCCCAAAATATTGACTTCTTCTTCAATGAAGAATTGTCACTCCGTGTGGCCATACTACATTGTGATTTCTTACCAAATTCATTGACAATGTCTTTTACTCTTTCATAAACAACATCCCCTGGTATAGGTTTAGGTGCACTTTGTTCATCATTCCATCCATTGAATGCTTTGCTCTTCCTACGATACGGATGGAATTTTGAAAGAAACCTTCGATGACCAAGATATACAGTCTTGCCGCCATGTTTTAGTCTTATTGAATCAGTGTTTTCTTCACATATAGGACACGCTTTAGCTCCTTTGACACTATATCCAGACAAATTCCCATATGTTGGAAAGTCATTAATAGTGCAAAACAACATAGCGTGCAAACGAAATGTCTCTCTTGCTGAAGCATCATAGGTCATCACACCTTCAGCCCAAAGTTTCTTTAAGTCATCAATCAAAGGTTCAAGATAAACATCGATATCATTTCTGGGTTGTTTAGGGCCCGATATCAACAATGACAACATAACGTACTTATTTTTCATACACATCCAGGGAGGAAGATTGTATATAACAAGCATGACTGGCCAAGTGCTATGTTGGCTGCTCAATGTCCCGTACGGATTCATCCCATCTGTACAAAGCCCAAGTCTTAGATTCCTATCTTCTTCACCAAATTTAGGGTACAATAGATCAATCTTCTTCCACTGTGGGGAATCAGACGCATGTCGTAGGATCCCATCATTATTTTTCTTAACATCTGCATGCCACCTCAAATTCTTCGCATCTTTCGGATTTGCAAACAAGCGTTGAAACCGTGATATTATAGGTAGATACCACAACACCTTGGCAGGAGAACCAATTTTGGACTCCCCCGAAGTCGTCAATTTATACCGTGACGCACCACATTTTGGGCAATCTTTCAAATCTACATAGTCCTTTTGAAATAATACACAATCATTCGGGCATGCGTGTATCTTCTTGGCCTCCATTCCCATTGGGCACAACATTTTCTTTACCTGGTATGTTGAGATTGGAAGCTCGTTTCCTTCAGGAAGCATTTCTTTCAACAAAGTCAACAATGAAGTGAAGCTTTTGTCGCTCCATCTATTGTTAGCTTTCAACTTATACAATCTCAACACATCGCTAAGCTTCGTAAACTTAGCACAACCTGTGTATAACGGTATCTCAACATCATGCACAATGTTTGTAAAGATAGGAGGTGGATCGGTGTGCTCTACCCTACAACTATCCAGCATCGCATCAACAATGTCTGCTGGAACTGGTCCGTTCACATTTACGTCATCAGAGGCAATTTCTTCTTCCACCCAAGCACTGCTATCGACATCTACTGGTTTCGATTTTGAAATCTCTCCATGCCAGTGCCATTCTGTATAGCCTTGTACAATCCCGTTGCACATGACATGACTTTTGATTTCCTCACCAGTGTTGACTTTCAAGTTGTTACCGCAATGCCTACATGGACAGTAGAACCTATCTGTAGGTTTTTTCCTATGTTCCTCGGCAAATCTAATAAACTGATAAAGACCAGATATAAACTCTGGGGTGCAACGATTACGAATGGACATCCATGATCTATCCTTTCTATGATCAGAGAAAACAAGTATATATTAGGAAACAAGTATATATTAGGAAAAGATTAGGGTATACACTTACATCCTAAGCGTATAATGTGATGTCATTCTTATATATAATAAATGTGTACCACCTATCCCATCCTTGAAAACCTAATCTCACTAGTAAGTGTATAATGTATATTTGGTTTTCAAGAAAATTTCGGCAGCATTTCCCCGCTGTTCTCTAAGTACATATGTACTTAGAGAACAAACGGGGAAATGCTACTGAAATTTTCTCGAAAACCCAATACACATTATACACTTACATCCTAAGTGAGATTAGGTGTTCAAGAACAGTCCCAAACCGGGGACTATCCAAGATTTACTCCTAATGAGTCAATCTTGGATGGGTTTCTAGGCCAACAAATACATTTGATGTCATTCTTATATATAATAAATGTGTACCACCTATCCCATCCTTGAACACCTAATCTCACTAGTAAGTGTATAATGTGTATTTGGTTTTCAAGAAAATTTCGGCAGCATTTCCCCGCTGTTCTCTAAGTACATATGTACTTAGAGAACAAACGGGGAAATGCTACCGAAATTTTCTCGAAAACCCAATACACATTATACACTTACATCCTAAGTGAGATTAGGTGTTCAAGAACAGTCCCAAACCGGGGACTATCCAAGATTTACTCCTAATGAGTCAATCTTGGATGGGTTTCTAGGCCAACAAATACATTTGATGTCATTCTTATATATAATAAATGTGTACCACCTATCCCATCCTTGAACACCTAATCTCACTAGTAAGTGTATAATGTGTATTTGGTTTTCAAGAAAATTTCGGCAGCATTTCCCCGATGTTCTCTAAGTACATATGTACTTAGAGAACAAACGGGGAAATGCTACCGAAATCTTCTCGAAAACCCAATACACATTATACACTTACATCCTAAGTGAGATTAGGTGTTCAAGAACAGTCCCAAACTGGGGACTATCCAAGATTTACTCCTAATGAGTAAATCTTGGACGGGTTTCTAGGCCAACAAACACAATAATAGATATGACAAATATATGCAAGCAAAAGATTTGTTCATATATGCAAGCACAAATGTATGACAAATATATGCACAAATTAGAAGTTCATAACCCTCATAACCCCCCATCTTAGGATGATGAAGGTCCATCTTTGCAGTCCTTGGCTACCATATGAGCCAATGAACAAGGAAGTTGGTCGTTTGTCCCAGGATTAACATTGTGAAATTTGAGTTGAAGAACATGAACAAATTTGAGTTGAAGGTCCATATTTGAGGTCGGTCATCTAGGTTCACCCACAATACAACTTATCAGAAGAACATGAACAACTTTTAGGGCAAGGTCAAAGCAAAAATCAGAATTAGAATCAGAACCAAATCCAAATCTACTAGGATTTATTGTACAAACCGTTCTCCTTTGAAAAATTACAAGCAAATATAAATGACAAAATGAACCAAATTGCAATAAAAAACAACAACATGTTGAATATGATTGAAGCAAAAATGAGCTGTGTAACTAGGTATAAAAACTCATAACCAAATGATTGACCAACAACTCAGAAACCAATCTGACCTTATAAAGAACACACATTGAAGGATCCTATAACAGAGTAAAATCGAACCTGTAAGTAGCAAGCTCATGGAGGAAGAAGGGGAGTAGCTCTGTCGATAGCGAGCTCCGTTAAGGAAGAAGAGCAGTGGAGGCGGCGACGTTGAGCAGTGGAGGCGGCGGTGTAGGCAGTGGAGGCAGCAGCGGCGTAGGGCAGTGGCAACAGCAGTGGAGACGCGGGGGTCGTCAGGCGGAGATGCGGCGGAGGAGAGGCAGTGGCAGTAGTGGCAGAGACGTCGGCGGAGAGCAGCGGCGGAGAGCGAGCGGCGGAGAGCAGCAGCGGAGAGCGAGCGGCAGAGAGCAGCAGCTGGAGTCGTCGGGCAGAGAGCGAGCGGCGAGCAGCAGGATGAAACAGGAAGAAAGGGGGAAGAGCTGGGTGATCGGGTCTATTAATTTGGTAATAAGCATCGGTTATTTAGAAAACCGACGCCTCTAACGCTTTAGCGTCGGTTGTCTGTAAAAAACCGACGCCCGTTTAGAAAACCTGTACCCTAATTTTTTTGGCGGGAACCATAATCAGCATCGGTTATCTGGCACAACCGACGCTGAAAGTGGGACATTTTCATGCAAATTTTCATTTTAAATAGGCGTCGGTGAATACCTATAAAACCGACGCTAAAGATGACCTAAAATGTTTTTGCTCGAAATTTGGATTTCGCGGGTGATTTTAGGCGTCGGTTTTTTATAAACAGCCGACGCTGAATATAAAGCGGTACCCGTGTCTGGCTGGTCTTCAAATATAGACGTCGGTTTGTATAAATAACCGACGTCTAATAGTATCGGCGTCGGTTTCCGTAAACAACCGACGCCCAGAAAAGCGACACTGAATGCTATTTCTGTAGTAGTGAGAAATCAACATACCATGGAGTAACTTGATCAAGAGAATGAATAAGAAGTAGTAATTCTTCTTGATAGGATTCATTGATAGGGAATGAATTGTTTTCTTCCACCTTTATGTGAGAGAGGTGATCAACAATGAAATTTTCTATCCCCTTTTTGTCAACAATCTCGTGATTAAAATCTTGTAAAAGAAGAGCCCACCTGAGGAGACATAGTTTGGTATATTTCTTATGCATAAGATACTTGATTGCCCCATGATTAGTATAGATTGTCCCCTTCCCACCTAACAAATAGGATCTGAATGTGTTGAAGGTGTAGACGATGGCTAATATCTCTTTCTCAATGGTGGTGTAATTTATTGGATCCTCATCAAGAGTTTTGCTAGCGTCGTAGATAAAATGATGTTTCTTGTCTTTCATAGGTCCTAGGACAGTCTGGACTGCATATTCACTAGAATTACACATTATTTCAAAGGGTAGGTCCCAATCTATGGCTTGCATAATGAGAGCAGTGGTCAAAGCATCCTTGAGGGTAGTGAAGGCCTTTTGGCATTCTTCTTCAAAGATAAACAGAGTGTCTTTTATCAAAAGTTTAGACAAATGTTTTGCAATCTTTGAAAAGTCCTTAATAAAGGGATGGTAATACCCTGCATGTCCCAAAAAAATATGGACAAAAGAGATAGAAGAGGGGGTGGCATTTTAGAGATAGCCAATATCTTTCTTCTATCCACCTCTATACTGGCTTCAGACACCTTGTGTCCCGAGACTATTTCTTCTTGTACCATAAAGTGGCACTTCTCCCAATTGAGGACAAACTTCTTTTCTTCACATCTTTTGAGGACTAGGGATAGATTCCTTAAACAATCTTTGAAAGATGACCCATAAACAGAATTCATCCATGAAGACTTCCATTACCTCCTCTATTAAATAAAAAAATATAGCTGACATGCACCTATGAAAGGTGGTAGGGGCATTGCACAGACCGAACGACATGCATCGAAAAACATATGTCTGATACAAACAAATGAATGTAGTATTTTCCTAATCTCTTGGATGAATGGGAATATGATAAAATCTAGAATACCCATCTAAATAAAAGAAGTGAGAATGATGTGCCAACCTATCTAGAACTTGATCAATGAAAGGAAGCGGGAAATGGTCTTTGCGTGTTGCTGAATTTAGTAGTTTGTAGTCTATGCACATACACCAACCAGTCACTGTATGAGTGACTAATTCTATTCCTTTGCTATCCTTTACTATTGTCATCCCAACTTTCTTGGGAACCACATGGACTAGAATTACCCAATTGTTGTCACTGATAGCATATATAATATCTGCATCCATAAGTTTGATGACTTCTTTGCGTACGACCTCTCACAATTTGTCATTCAACTTTCTTTGACCTTGGACTCGTGGTTTAACATCATTTTCAAAGTTGATTCTATGCATGTACAACGTTGGGCTGAGACCTTTGAATTCATGTATAGAGTATCCAAGACCCTTCTTCCAATTTTTTTCATTTAGATAAAAGTTTCTCTTGCTGATCAGAGGGTAGTTGTGTATTTATGATCACCAAATTTCTCTTTTCATTGTCAATGAATTTCTACTTCAAACCTTCTGGAAGAGGTTTGAGCTCTAGTAGTGGTTTTGGGACTAAAACTTCTTTTGGTTCACGATGAAAAGAAGCATATCTTACTATTTCAGTAGCTCCATAAAATTCTTCTTCCGCGGCCATGGTTGCCAAGTAAGCTAGGATTTCTTTGACCTCAGGATCGTCAAATCCCGACGCCAAGTTGTTTAGATCTCACATCAGGGGATCGATTATAGCATTGTTCTCCTCCATTTCTATGAATAGTTGATTGCAACAATCAGTAATATAACTTGTTTATTTTGAAGAGGGGCCTCACATATGATCGAGTATGTGGAAAGCGATAGATTTGTTCCCGACTCTTATTGTGATTGACCCATAGACTACATCAATCAATGCTCATGAATTTGAAAGGAAAGGTCACCAAAATATCATGGGACAGGTGGGATCTTCTACATCGATGATGACAATGCCACAAGGGATGATGAAATTCCCTATCCTGATTGGTACGTCGTGTACCACCCCAATTGGTTTAGTATGAGTGTTATCTGCTAATTGAATCCTTATATTGGATTTAATAATGTTGGTGAGTCCCAACTTGGCTGAAAATAGTAAGACATCATTATGATGCGAGCCCCTAGATCTGTAAGACCATATCTCATTGATGAATCTCCAATGAGAAATGGTATAGTAAAGGGACCAAGATTTTTTTGTTTTGTTGGCATATTTGATTGGAAAAAAGTGTATGCCATTTTTGAGAGGCATACTGTCTCGACTTCTCCCCTCTTCCTCTTCTTTGTGATGAGATCCTTTAGAAACTTGACATACATAGGAATATCATCTATGACGTCGAGGAGAGGAATATCAAGATGAATTTTTCAATAGTATTAAAAAATTTGGTGTTTCTCTTCTCGAGTTGCGCCTTGATTAAGATATGTGGATAGGGGGCTCTTGTGGGAATTTCTATTGTCTTCAATGATGGAACATGGTCTATGGCTACCTTTGACTTTTTGCATACATGGGCTTGTTCAAGGTTGTTGATGCTTCCTTGCCAGATCGGTGCTTTAGGCTATGGAACAGATGTAGAAATCCCAGAGTGAAGTGTGGCCAATCTTGTTTTTTCATTTTTGGGATATTGCTCCGTGTTTGATGGGAATTGACCTGTGGATCTCCCAATCGACGCAACAATACAAGCTAGTTGTTGATCAATCATCCAATTGTGGATTTGAAGATCACTTATTTGAGTATCCACAATGCTCATCTGTATCTGCATGTTCGCTAATATGTTGTTGTTGCTCATGAGACATTCCCCCATCTTCTCTTTTAAAGTCTCTAGACTAGATATACACTTTTGATGTTGCTGAAAGAGACTCCCTCCTCTTTGTCCATTGTAAGTTCCCTGTTGTTGTGGCTGAGGTCTGTTTTGTTGAAATTCCGGTGGGGTTTCTCTACCGATGGCTTGACCCTTGCCCATTGTTTGAGGAGATTGATTCAGTTGAAACAAGTTCTCTGTCACAGAGGTGTTCATAATCTAGGATGATCGAGTTGTTTTTAATTCACATAGGACACATTCTCAGTCTACATGTCTTCTACTTCATGGTTGTAGATACAATGATCAATACTATGACCCCCTTCTCCACAAGTGACACACCTTATTGATGCCTCGATATAATGTTTGGAATTGACTTTGTTCTGATTCTGGACGTTAGATGCCATTTTATCAAGTTTGTTGTTCAATTTCTCTAGTAGCTTATAATCTAGAGATTCACTGATGGTGGACACAGTTGTTGAAGATCCCCTATCAAAATTGTTACCTACTTGGAGAGCTTCCATGTTATTGAGTGTCTCTTTGGAGGTTTCATCATCATGTTTTAGGAAATCGCTTCCAGCTGCAATGCTTAAAGATGTTCTCTCGATCAAGGTAAGGCTTTCATATAAGGTGGCGATGGTAAATCCATCATCATAGACATGATGAGGACAATCTCTCAAGTGTTCTTGATATCTTTACCATGAATCATGTAGGCTTTTAGTAGCCTTCTGCCTAGAACTTGTTCACAAAGGCTTCAGACAACTATTTCCATGAAGTAATGCCCTTTTGAGATAGGTACCATTGTAAGGCTTTATCTTTGAGAAAGAAACAAAAACCCTTCATGTAGATGACATATTGTGGTACTCTATTCACCTTAATAGTATTACAAAGGTTCTTGAAGGTGTTTATATGATGATAAGGATTTTCTTCAATAGAGTTTCCCCCAAACATCTAATTTTGGACCATGCTGATGAATCCAGGCTTCAACTTGAAGTTTGTTGCTGGTATCTGAGGGAGAACTATAGGATCCCAGTCATCATTAACATGATCTTTGACTAGGGAATGCAGATAGGGCTTTTCTTCAGTGACATTTGCGTCAGGGGGACCTCATACCACCATTGGATCTATGAGGAGAATATATGCCTCTCGATATTCAGCGAGGAACTCCAGGATTGGTTAGAAATGGTAAGAGGATACCTATAAGAGAAAATATTGAAAGAATTAGAGTCTGAGACTAGTAACATAACCAACATTCTAGTAGATAGGTAGTAAAAGGATTTGTTAATAATGTTTTTACAAAATTTAGAAGCAATGACTAGTGCTAAGTAGACCACATGTTCTTAGAGATTATCTGATGCCTTGTCCCCGACAACTGTGCCAAAGGTTGATCGCTCTTTTTTGTGGGCCAAAAGTGTGAACACAATTGTCCTAGTTAAAGAAATTGGACTTTGAATTCATATCTGACTAGTAGAGGCATCCGCAACTCAATACAAAGTCCTTACAGTGGTGCGGGGTGGAACATAGGGACAAGGAGAATAATAGAGTAAGAACGTGACATCTTAGCTCTATCTAGCCTAATCGAAACAATCTTGATGGTGTTCCAATTAAGGAACAAATTTAACCTAATTAAGTAATAATCCTAAGTTATGAAAGATGAAAGAAGAAATAAAGATAGATCGAGAAATCAAAATAAAAAGGGACTTGGATTGGGTTTCACCAATCAAGCCAACCACAAGTGTATAAAACCATCACTCTTATTTTATATATATTCTCTAATCATTTTTCAAACAACCATATTAAAATATTTGGCCCTTCCTTCTCTCTTGAGATCCAAGAAGATTTCTATCTAATGGGGTTATCTCTCTCGCATTAATAACCAAAAGATCAATGGAAAACCATACGAATATCGCTATAGAAACTCCCCACTCTCATGTGTTGTTACTATCATATACTCCAAATCTTTTTGAATTTAGTCTCTCAAAAAATATTCATATAAAACGTCAAAAGAAGGTAGATAATCATCAATCGACACAACTAAATAAGAGTAAAGGAATAAAACTTCAAATAATATATGCCATAAAATAGAAAGGTTAAAGATTAAATGGTTGGGAGAGCCTGATGACTACTCCCAACCCAAGTTAGGGTTTTAGCCACGCATGGCTGAAGAAATAAAAAGAGTACAACTAGAATAAGTCATAATGAAGAAAAGAGGAAGAGAAGATTGATACAAGGGTAGATTGGATGATTGATCTACCAACCTCTTGGTTGATAACTTGGTGGTTGACAGTGGTGTCGACATGCTTTCTCGTCATTTCTGATCTTGGCTTGAGATAAGAAGGTCCTTCAGATCAGTAGTGATGATTAAGGAGCCATCAAGGAGCAAGGTCAACAGGCCTGGATCAAGAAATCTAGTAAGGTCGACATGTCTCATCCTATAGAAATTGAGAAGTCTTGGCAGCAACCTCTTAGCATTCTGACTCCAAGGATTTATGATGTGCTATATGGCTGTGCTGGGGGCCTATTTATAGGTTCGAGGCTATCAACCCTTATCAATCAGTGTCGATCTTGTCCTGTCGGTTGATGGCTTTTGGACATGTTAGTGGGACTATCGACCTGTGGGTCAATAATGGTTCTTATCAACAATCTTTGTCGATTGACAAGTATGTTGATCTCATTTCTTCATTGACAAAGTTCTTCTTTGCAAGGATCTATCGAGGTTCTTATATCAATCTTTTAGGTTGGTAGGTCTATTGAGGTGATTCCTCAATAACTGTCTTCTAGACGTCGATAGTGATGTTGACATGACTATCACTGGAACGACCAACATGGGTATACATGATCCTATTCTCTACAAGTGTGTCGAGCACTCATTCAATAGCTTCTCTTGTCGACCAATTCATTAATTAAAGTGTCTATCGATGTCGATGGGATGAGTTGTCGATGCGCAATCCACAATAGTGAGATTGGTCTTCTTGTTTGACACTCTTTACCTCGACACATGCCTGTCGACGTTCTTTAAGAGATTAGTGCTCAATGTGTCTAATAAGCTCAAGTTGGTAGTCTTTTGTTGATCCCTGTGGTGAATACTTCTCTTGTCGACCGATTCATTAATTGAAGCATGGTCTTTTGAACACTTACTCAAACTTCATCAATTTCACTTGATTTTCATCTGATTCCTTCAAATATCATCCATATTGAATTAGAAGTTATTCTTTAAGTGAACTAGAATAAAAGATAGGCAAAACTGAACATCTAAGCATTATTTCTAATGGATTTTATCATGTAAAATGCTATTGAAATTGTACCAAAACTAATGTTATCAGTATTTTAGTGTTACTGCAAATAAAAAAAATTCCCAAAAAAAACCCTTAACCAACTTATCTATTTAGTCATCAAATGTCAATATATTTAAGACAAGAAGGATACCAGATGTACCTCAACACACACTAGTTAACAAACAATTAGACATGTATTATGTCAGTGTAGAAATCAGACATTCAGGTCTAGATATGAAAATGTTTTCATCATGTAGTAACTCACTTATATCCTTCATATTCACATTAAAATCTTGTCGAACACTTCCTTAAAGCCTCAACACAAGTTCCTCAACTTCTATGTCCTCCATGTGGATGAAAAATATCTTGTTGCACCACCTTGTCAGCCAAAAGGAGTCATAATTGTAGTCATTGATGTGCTGGTGTCATTTTCCCTCCTCCTTATACCATGGGTTGTTGTTATCATCCTTAGTATGATTTTTGGTATCTTTAAGAGGGACAATTCTTAAAAACATTTATCTCATTGTGTGTATTACTCTTTGGACTTTCTCCCCTTTATACAGGTGACTCATGGTCTTGGATTTCCTAATAGTTTAATTTTCATCTTAATTGCAACTCAAAATAGAATCTAACTACAAAACTCAGATAGACTTCTAGTCGAACTACTGGGACATCTAGTCATTGATTGGCTCAACCAATCAACCAACTATTACACCCAGTCAACTGACTAACCAGACCATGCAAGTGGTTTTTTGATTCTAGTTGACCAATACGATTCCCAACCCAACAAATATTCATTTTGACTCATTTCTAAAATTGTGCCCAGCCAACCAACTATGACATCTAGTCAAATAGTTATTCACTTTCCAAAAATGGTAGTCAACCAGTCACTTGATATGATCGTATCCATTTTAGTAAATAGCTTTTCTAGTCGATCAACAAGGTTGAAATCAGACTTTATATAATTCAAAATATTATGTGTTTGATTGGAAACTTTAACTCTTTGAGGCATCATTGTGTGTGTTATCCTCTAGGTTCTATATTATGTTAAAAGTGATGTCAAATACCTCGTAAGAAAATAGTGGTCCAACATATTATTAACACCCAAGTAATAAGAATAGGTTGATAACAACTTCAACCTATAAGAGACCAATTTTGTGAATACCCAATTTCATATTAGCCATCCAATTAGGCTTTTCTTGATTGAGTACATGCCTTACTAGCTTGACCCTCATTTAAGATTGATTAATGATGATTGTAATATCCTAAAATTTCGTAAATTTGAATAATAAAAATATAAGACTTGTTTTGATAAGAAAATTCTTTAATTATAATTGATAGATTAATAAGACCATCCACTTTGTGAGACTAGTGAAACCCGTGGCCCAAATGAGGCCCATGAGACTATTTTCTTTGCAAACATGTCCTTGGGGAACAAGATAAAGAAATAAGAGTTTTCATTCATAAATAAAAGATAATGGATTTATGATTTGTTAGATAATAAAAATATGAGATAATTTCAAGTTTCCAAAAGAAAATATGATATATGGTGTTTTAAATAATTAATGGAGTAATTATCTAACTATGAATGGAAAGTCAAGATTTGATGCATCAAATAGTGTTATATTGGTCTTACTTTTGGTATACTTAGAGACAATAAAAAAAGAAGAGAATTCTAGAGTTTAAGAGAAAGAATACTTTCCCTGTGGTGTGGGAAATTTATTTGAGGATATACTAAATAAGCAAGTTTTGGCTACAAAAGTGATTCCAATAAATCCCAAAAATTTTATATGAGTTTAAAAAGGTACTAATGAGTTTACATGGAATAACGATAATTGGTTTAAGGGATACATCAAAGAGAGATATATGGAATATCTAGATCCCAAGTCATAATGATTTTTGTAATGGATTAATGATCAAATTATCCAATATATACTCTCCTTAATGGATTTTGATTTTCTAATAAAAAAATATCCTATTGAGGGAGAGACTTAGTAAAATCCTAGATTTCATACTAGGATACAAGTGATTCATTCTTACAAATCCATTGATGTTAGCCAACATAGTGGGATATCAAATATTGACACTACATTATATGGAAAAATCATGTTTATTTGATGTGATCAAACCACTTTCCCATGAGACCATCACCTACCTTTACTTAAAAAATAAAGGAAGAAAACCTCACCTAATACTCATCTCTCTCTCTCCATAGTCATGCTCCTAACCCCAGTTCTATGCTTGGACTTATATAAGAAACCATAGGATCCCACCCTTAACATGTAACATGGTTATTATCCTTTCTTGTTAATGGAGATCCCTGCCTCACTGCTCTCTTTGTTGACGAGTATCACCTTGAGCAGTAGGAAATTGCACTCTAGTTCCTAGAACATACATGAGTGCACACTCCTCATCAACCCCTTATCTATAAGCATGGCTTGGTGGTTGGCGGAGGTCTCTGGGCCACTTCAAAGACCAAAGGTAGCTATCGTGGAACCACCAGCATGCGAGTAGGGACGATGAAGGTTACCTAAAACGTTCACTGATCTTTGTGATGCTCCACTACATGAGGGGTGCGAGGAGGCAAACCCTAGCATCGTTCATAGTCTGGGGATCTGCAAAGAGGTTTAGGCCTCTATAGACCCCCTATAGTGCATGGGGTTTGTGCTTCATAGATGGGTTGAAGCTCCCTCGTTAGGGAGGTGAAGAAGGGATATAGGCTTGGGACATATTCTAGAGATCAAAATCTCACAGTGCGTGCATGACATACCTTGTAGTATCATGCAGAAAATTGCCAAAGGAAGAGGGTGATCAGACTGACTTAACTCAGAACTAGTCCATTCTCTCATTCTTTCTAATTTTGGATTCCAGTGATGAATCAACTTTCAACCCAGTCACACCTCCCAAACTGGCTCAGGAGAGGACCACATGTGATTGGATTGTGGACCTAGCACATGGCCATTAAGGACCTACTACATTACCCACTTAAAAGGTATTTTCCTTACAAAATTCCTTTTCTTAGTATGTCTCCCAAAAATCATGGTAATTTCTAGGATTATCCAAATATAGACAAATTAATTCGAAAAATGTGTACAATCTAAATATAACACTTTCAATGTATAATTATGCTTGTTCCAAAATTTTTCCAATACATGTAATTAGGATAATTCAGGCATCAAACACTAGAATCAATGATTAATGTATAAAATGCATTATGTTTATTATGGAAATATTACCAGATGGTGTTGAATATGATGGTAATCCAAGATGATCATGATCATAATGAGGGATAATTATTGTTTATAAAGTGGATAACCATACATGTTTATCATTAGGGTTTTGAAAACAAAAATCATAAATGGTAATAATATTAATGAACTTAACCTGATCTAAGTGATCATAATGAAAGGATATGCTGGGATATAATAATTACAGTTCCACCTAATGTTTGATATGCAATGGAATTAGGGTTAGTGACCCTATTCATTATCCAAAGTCGTGACAATCCTAAACCCTAGATTAGGACCCATGTAGGGTTGAATTTGGATAATGTGATAGTGACTATTAGCATATAGATACATGTAGATTAAATGATGATTGCTTGGATTCATCTTTTATTTATTGATTCGATAATATGCTTAGAGTACGTGGTGATCTGCATGGTTATACATTGAGGTACATGGTTAAGATGATGACTAACCTCAATATCTTTTGCCAATGTTTACTAAGGATTTCTCAAGGATTGATGAAAATAAATAGTTGGATGTTTATTTACGTTATGTTCTATTATAATGCCACTTTAAGTATCAAATAAAATAAGATATCCTACTTTGAACCCTAGGATGACATCTATCAAGGGGTGATACACATGAGACTGGATCTGATAGTTATTACACCCAAGATAGGGTATCAAGTATGGGTTAGAATATGTAATGAAATTGCTAGTTCGTATTTGCAAGCAATTGACCAATTATATGTCATATACTAGCACACTTTTGCATGCATCCCACATACATAGTATAGAAATGTGTTGATTCATATTTTGTTTCACATTATGTTAGGTAAATGCAAAGGGAAAAGATATCAACACATGATGAGTTATATGAAATCGATCGAAGATATTAAATCTAATCAAAGGGGGATTAGTTAGATACTTCTTCTCAATATGTATTAGTTCATGTTGAAAATTCATATAATTCCTTAGAGGAGCATCTTTGTATAACTTGTAAACAATGTTTGTGAATTAATGGAAATTATTTTCTAGTATTTGTTATTTATAAACATATGGATTTTGATAATTTAATGGTAATATGTCTCAACCTTAAGGTCCTTTCTTAACTGGGGGATGTTGAAAAGTGAAGTCTTTACATTTGGTATTATAGCCCCATATTTTTCAAATAATATTTAATAGTTTATGATTTCATGTGATTCATAGAAATATAAGGAGAGTTATCAAGGCATGACCTGATGGTAATGGTATCTAGAATGGATCATGATTTTGGGGTTGGAAATATTTTCCTCTACACGATGAAGTTGGTATACAAGGACTCCCTTAGCTAATGTGATACCGGATAGGCCAAAACCTAATGTTTTCTTAGAGTAATATTTCCTCTAAGTCTTCTCATCTCTTATTTCATCCAATTATCATTGTCTTTCTTAATAAACCATAAAAGATACTTCCCTCCTCATATAAAGTTATGGTTTTGGAGAAGAAGTAGGACTAATGTATCCTCTATCAATTAATGTGCATCTAGTTTGTGGCTAGTTTCGTTTGGGGGTGGTAGCAGCCATGTCGTGGCCTGGGACACCATTGCGAAGCCTTACTGCAAAGGCGGCCTCAATCTGGTCAACCCCATGACCATGGTCACTGAGAGCTATGGGAGAAGGGTCGACAGATTTTTTAGATGAGGTGATAATATATGGACTCAGTGGATGATTAGAAGGTATGGTGACCTGAACCGGGGCTTCGACGGAAAATCTTTGAGGGTATGGAGGAATATGTGCAGAAGATGGGAGACATTACAGAACGACTACTGTGTTGATGACAGTGGTGGTGCTTCTCTTTTCAGACCAAGTACGACACCTTGGATCAGAAGAGGCGATGTGGCTAATGTTTTTTGGGCGAATTTCCTGTGGAACAAATTCCACATTCCTAAGTGGAGCACGACAACCTACAAGGCTCTCCTTTGCAGGTTACCTACTGCTGATAGGCTCGCTGGATGGGGTATACAGGTAGAGAAAAGATGCATTCTGTGCAAGAGGGAGGATGAAACCCATAGCCATTTGTTTGGGACATGTAACTTCTTCAGAAGAAGTTGGGCGATTGCTACTCTCAGATGCGGGTGGGGACAGATTTTTGATGATAGCATTGTTGGGTTGATGTCCAAACTGATGGGTTTTCTCGCCGGAAAACATGAACAGGACATAGGTAGCTTATGCCTGACGGGTGTTTTCTATTATGTCTGGGAGGAGAGGAACAACAAAACTCATAGTAGGTTTTTTTGTAGAGAAGAGGAGATTGTAGAGAAGGTTGCTCACACACTTTCACGATATCTCAAATGTAGAAAGGGCCTCGCCTCAGGTCTGTCTGAGCAAGCCAGTAGATACTGGGGTTTTTGTAGATAATAACCCTCTGTATATGTTTTTGTAGTTCGGTCCTATTTCTACAGGTTCCTTTGGCAATATATTTACCTATTTCCAAAAAAAAATTAATGTGCATCTAATGTCAAAATATGATAAAGTAAAGAAAAATGTTTTATGGGTTTTTCCTTGCAAGGGTAAACCCTAGATGGAGCTAGGGTTGGTTTAGAAAAGCTCTTAGTGCATCAAGGGAATCATAAAATCTTAAGGTGCATGGTGTATTCCCTAACCGAACCCTAAAACCTAATCCTAGGAAATGGGAGCAGTGTGGGTGATATACTAACACTACCCATTTAAACCCTAATTAGGGTAAAGGGAATCGGAAAAATCCAAATGAGTTAAGGTGACCCAGTCTCCCATGCATGCCTGTATGTGGAACAAGACATTAATGTAAAGGGTTTTTCAGAAACATAAGAAACCAATGATTACATAAGAATGAGCATATGAAACCTCCAATTCAACTCTTAGTGTTGGTGTCCAGACCTAGGGAGGGTCAACCCATGAACGGGAAAGGACCAATGAGGGAGGCAAAACCATAAACCGGTGGGGACATGTTGTGACAAGAGAAACTAACTTCCTCCTAATAGACAAGAAGGCACCTAGGTTAAGACCTTCCCTAGAAGGGTGAGTTGACCATTTAATTTAAGAATTGGGGTAACTTTGAATGTCACCTAAAGTGTGAAGAATAAAGTATACAAAATATGAAAGTACATACATTCTTATTGAATCTAGGTGTGCCATCTCTGAGGGACACAAGGAAGAGTCACTAAGTAAGTTGTCTACATGTAACCAAGCCTAGAAAGGAAGGTCAATAATGAGCCAAGATCAGAAAGGAAGGTCACCATAAAGACAAATCCCGGAAAGGAAGGTCACTAAGAGGTCAACCTTGGAAAGGAAGGTTTCCATAAAGACCAAGCCCAAAAAGGAGGGCTGCCATAAATATCAAGCCCAGAAAGGAAGGAAGGGTACAAGCCTAGATGGAAGGTCATTGATGGGGCTATAAATGTTGCACCCAGAAAACTAAAAGAATAACTCCTAGGCTTAACCAAAAGTAGAGCACTAATTCCCCACTCCACATGAGCGGAATCCTTATTGTAGTATACATTAGGATCAAACCCAAAGGAGAACCTTTTAAAGAAGTAATATAGATTCATATTTATTAAGAGTAATATTTATCACTGAGTAATTAAAAGATTGATTAAACTAAATTTTTGCCAAAAGAAACAAAGATTAAAGAGATAAATAAAAGAATATAAAAAGAACCAGGGCGTGGGGTTTCACTACCAATACCTGCGTAATTATCCTAACAAGTTCAAACTCTTCAATAGAGGTTTAGCTACTGCACCCTCACATGATATAGGTCTTCACTTTGTCTAAACTCCTTTGGAACCAACCATCATTGGCACCCAAGTTCCTAGTTCATTCCAACTGGAGTCCCTCACTTATGACCAATCATCCTTGGCACGTAGATGATCATAGCCCAGTCACCTCATTATCCCTTGCTGATACCTTAGGGTAATAATAAGATCATTCTGGTGTTCTAATCATGCTCACAACAACATGCATATCCATGATTATAACGTATATGCAAAGAAAGTTGTCAATTTGCAAGGCAAGGAAATAAGCATAACAGTACTTTATTTAGAAACTATATTGTAGAGCTTAGATACAAGATAGAATAAAATATAGGAAGATGGGGATAGTCCCCATGCCCTAGAAAAATCATCTACTCTCTCATGGAGAGGGACAACATCATAAAGATAGAAGGAATGATGGAGAGGGCCATGATTCTTAGTGCAGGAAGACCGATCTCTCCACCACGACCTCTGCCTCCTCATTCCCTGCTAGGGTTTGTTATGCACAATGTGGCTTCTAATCACCAATCAGAGACCCTTTACAATGGATGATAAGGGTTCCCTTTTATACATGCATTCCTTGATGTCAAAACCCTAATCTTGAATGCTTGTGGTCAAAGGCATCTAGTTGCATGGCCCATACTCGGTCCAACATGCGACTCGCGTAGGTTACTCAATTTGGACGTCGAATCTGGTTCTCTAGAAGACCAACATGGGGTGGATTGGAATGGGATGGATGCTGGGAGAACACATCAAAATAGAAGAATCTGGAAGACTCTAGTTAGAGAGCTGCTCAAGTCAGGCAAATGGCAAATCCAATCACTTGACTAGGCAGTTGGAAGGTGAATGAATGGTAAGTTTTTAGGCCTTCCTTCCCTTGAGGCACAACATCATGAGGGCTTGATTGTCCATCTGAGAAGTTTTGTATGATTTTGGTTAGTTCTACATAATATATATAAAAATGCATTAAAGTCAGAAAAGGAAAGATAATTGCATTTGAGTGAATATGAAGCTAAAACTAGGAAATAGAAACACAATATCCCTTAAAAAGAGAGTAAAGAAATATGTAAAAATGGGAATAGATACACTCATCAAACTACCCCAGACTTAATCCTTTGCTCGTCCTAAGTAAAGCAAAATAAAATGGAAATGAACAATGTATACTGGGATCCAAGCCTTCCTCTCCCAACTAAGCAAAATTTGTGGTCCCCTTTCCACCAATCACGATCAAGCGACCCTAATCCTTAGGGGTCACATAGCCACACTTGCATATCCCCAACTGCGGCTTGTTCCTCTAATTGCTAGACTCCAAAACATGTAACAAATTGATTTCATATCAGTAATACTCCTGATCCATCCGTCCAAATAGAATGTATAGTAATTGGATGAAAGGGAGAGAAAGACAAGGCATAAACCCGATTCCCTGGTCTCTCCTCTATTCGACTTAAGACCTTATTCAAGATTTAGTTATTTTATTTGTCTCTCCTCTATTCTACTTGAGACCTTTTATTTGGTTGTCGTTACATTAACTGCATGTTTTCTTTTATGCTCATTGGCCTCTTCCATTCATACCATATATGTAGATGAAAGTCAAAAGGGAGGATTATTTATGAAAGAGATGCGACCCAGACTTAGGGTTTGAGATATAGTGAAAATTTCATCTTTTTCTTTGTGATAGGAGAAGAGGTAAGAAATGATGGAAGAGGATTGAGAGTGAGAGGATGACTTGTGCTTTTCCATTTTATTGTTGGAAGGGAATCATATCATCATATTATATCAATTAATTTAGTTAGTGTGGGGTAAAGAAGTGTCCACAAATATTGTTTCAATTCATGTCAGAGGCACATGTGGCATGACCTTTCAAATTCTATCTGCTTATCATCACTTCCAACGGGAAAAATGCTTATTATCGTCATCGAGGCCCAGGTCTATTCAAGACATGTCAATTCCTTAAAACTTCCTTTTTCATGGGTTAGCTTGAGAAAAAGGGGGATAGTTCATTTATATATATCCACTTTTATCATACATCAAAGTGTCTGACTATGTAAGGGCCACAACTCTTAAGAAAATTTAAAATAGAAAGCATTAAACAAAACAAATGGAAATAAAAGATGGAGAACAAGAAGAAAGAAGTGTTTGAAGATCAAAAAAGGAAAGGTTAGAGTTGAGGTGGTGGAGATGACATTCCAACCACCCTCCACCCCACTTCAAAATTATACCCATCCTCGGGGAGATAGAAGTTAGAGATGGAGGGGATTTAGCATGGAGAATGGTGGAGGTGGATATGAATGGGTTGGATAATATTGTTTGTCCAAGAGCACATAATAGAACCCTAAGAAGAGGTTATTCTTCCATTGGTGACTTCCTAGTCCGAGCGCCGCCTTGTACTCCACTTGTCATGATCTTCATTTGGTGGTGGTGAGGGTGTGCGCCCCATTCCCCACTTCCTTCATCTAGCCAATGGCTTACTGCTAGGGCGATGGTTTGCTAATCATACATCCATTTGATCATCAGATCTGGATCTACTATTGGCATCCCTCATCGATGTTTCCAGTGCACAAATCATAATTCCCAAGGGACATAAGTGTCTTGGGAGTAGTAGAGGAGTAGATCCTGATCTTATTGAATCTTGTCAATCGATGAAGGGTTTCCACTCGATCGTTGAAATCCTCCTTTGATGTTGATATTTGTTGATGCCATTGGTGGGTGTTAAGGTAGAGGGAATATGGATGCTTGGGCTTGTGTTCAATCATCAAAAGGAAGATGTTGGTGTTACCAAGCCTTTTGCTTCACGCATTATATAGCTGCATCCAAGAGACATTAGGGGTGCCCCAAAAGTTGGCGGTTACAAACCATGCACCCATTATCCCTAGTCCATAGGGATTTCATGTCAATCGCTACTTGAAAAGCCCGAATCAAGATATTATGACACTGAATATTAATAATTGGAGTGAGATAAAATCAAATATTATTTCTAAGAAAAGATAAAGACAAATTATTCAAGAGAAGGAAATAAAGTCTCTTATGGAAAATGATGAGAGCAATACTCATTGGACCACATAGCTCACTTTCTATGTCACTTATCATTTCACAAGATTGAGAGATCTCTTTCTATCAAATGAGCAATTGGCCAGTGGGAATTGATGGACAAATGAGAAATTTTCACTGTGAAGTTTTTTTTTGGTCAACAATTTTTTGGTCAGAAATTTTCATCATGAAGTTTGCTAGTCACGTCGACTATCCATTAATTAGATAGGGTTTTCAAGGACTTGGTCCTCCTCCTTATTTTCTCTCCCCCTTTTCTTTCAAAATAAATTTGTCCAAAGAAAATAAATAAAGGGAAATAAAAATGAATATAATCAAAATAATAAAAAAAGGGTTGGGTTGCCTCCCTGCAAACGTCCCAGTTTAATGTCGCAGACCGGACTGATGATAACATTTTTCATGTCAAACACTTGAACTAGGTATCCGAGCCCTTATCCTATAAACCTGTAGGCCCTAGATCATGGTTAGATGATGCTCATGCCTTTCTTATAGGCAAGAGCTTATTTTCTTGATTGAGATCTTGTAGTTCTATTTGTTGTAATTTTGAATTACCTCCTACATTAAGAGCTTCAATTGAATTATGCACCTTTTTAGGACATTCGAGAACCTGATATTCAATAGTCTTCTTCCATGGTCATATGACACATTTGCTAGATTCGACATGTACTAGAGATCTTACAGTTGCTAGAAATGGCCTCCCTAAAATGAGTGTGAAACAATTGGCTTCTTTGATATTCATAACTAGGAAATCAAAAGGGACATGGATATCATCTCCTAGCTTAATCAAGACATCTTTGATAATTCCCTAGGGTTTAGAGATCTATGCACTGGATAACTGAATGGTCATTGTTGTGGGTAGGAGATCTACAAATCCTACATGCTAGAATAGAGTGTAAGGAATAATAGATATGCTAGCACCTATGTCAGACATTACCTTACAAAATGTGTCATATCCTAAGAAGCAGTCTATCCAAAAAGATCTCGGGTTCCGTCTCTTTTGAGGTAGTTGATTTTGTATGTCACAATAGGCTATTTGTGTTACCTTTAATGTCTTGGTTTCCTGAATCAAATACTTTCCTGAAAAAATTGTCTTAAGGTACTTGTACCAGATTGGTGTTGTAGTAGCAGATTGAGGAACAATATATTTCCATGGATCTTCCTTGTGGTGTCCTTGAATTTCATTAGTCAGTCGCCTAGCTTGGGTTGCTTGAGGCATCCTGCATATGGCATATGTGGCATGTACACAGGCACTGTGGGTTTTGTCAGTGGTTCAAAGTTGACTGCCAGAGTTGCTTTAGTTGATTTTTTATTGGTGCTTGGTTGTGTCAACGCCATATGGGGTTTTTGCTGTCTGGTCTCCTAGAATTCTAACCTTGGGATGATCATTCAGGCAATTTTGGGCTTTGATTGTGGTCCTTTTATCTATGTTGGGAGGATTAAAGGTAGGAGTGGAGGTAGGAGGTGCGAGATACAAATTTCTTCACCAGGTCATTATGACATTTAACTGTTCTGGCTACTCCAGATGCTTGGAGTTGTTTTCAGGCTGACCAATGATCATGTCCACTGGGGATTTTTGACTAGCTACCAAATAAGTAATTTGAGATTCCAGTGCCTTTTGATTTGCTACAACATTGACAATTTGGGTGTGGTATGACACCATCATCTCCTGAAGTGTATTCATAGGTTCCTGTGTTGGTGCAACCTCAATTTGTCGAGGAGGGGCCTCGATTTGGATTCTAATATTACTGCCACTACTAGTAATTACAGCTAGGAAAATCAAACCTAAAGTTTCCTTGGTTGCACATGCCATTATAGCTCATTAGTTCTTTACCCTAGACAGGTGGCATTGAGGTATGATCATGACTCTTGGTTCTTGTGGGTTCCCATATTGGAAACCAGGATGGCTTCGAGGTTTGTTTGGATTATATTACTCTTTCCCTGTGATATTGTTGATAGATTTCACATCTTTAGCCTGAGTGACTATAGTTGCTTGGCTTGGTTCTCATGGAATGCAACATATAATGGTTGAAAATGGGCTATTCTGTGATCCATTGCATGGTAGAATTTGTAGAAGGGTGCAATGATTTGTACTCGGGCATCTAGTTCTTCCTCTCATGCAAATTGAAGGATTTGTTGAGATTATCCTATTGGGGGAGAGAGAGCTTTCAATGATTTAGAGATAGATTTAAATTCTAAGCAATCCTCAACCATAGGTACTTTAGGTACATTATTTCTTGAGAGTCTTATCTAGTGAGTTTGATTTTCCGCCATGAGGTTGTGCACTGTCGAATCTTTGTCGCATGAAGTTTCCATTGGAAGAAAAATCTAATAACTTCTTAGTCTCATCGTCAACCCACCCCCGATAGAAAAATTTAATGATCTAGTTCTCAGGGATGTTGTGGTGCGGGAACCTGCATAGGAGTTCATTGAATCACTCCCATGCTTCATACAAAGACTCTTTGGGTACTTGATTGAATCTTTTAATCTGTCCTTGGATCAAGTATGTCATTTAAGGAGGGTAGAGCTTCTTTAGGAACCTATTTATCACACTACTCATGTAGTTATCAGGTCCCCTCAAAGAGTGTTGTACCCAACTCTATCTTTGCTAGTCAAGGAATATTTGAAAAGTTGTAGTCCCATGGAGTCATTAGTGGTTCTAGATGGCTTCATCATCGAGCAAAGGTCGATGAATTTAAGGAGATGCTCTCGACAATCATCTCCAATCCTTCTTGTAAAGTTAGAGTTTTGCAATAGGCTGACCCATTAGGATCTAATCTTGATCGAATCACCCAGAGGCTGGACTGGATAAGTTAAGTTGGTGCCCTTAGGGATGGAGAAATATCATAGTTCTTTTGTGCATTTGGTGGCTTGGGGGTTTCTAGGTTGGTCATGAACTCGACTTCTGCTTTTTGTCTAGCTTCTGTGGCAATTCTCATTGGGCCATAGTAACTGCATCAATTCACACATGGATAGCTACTTGTAGAGCTGCTGCATCCACTATGGTCTTCTCCATGTGAAGTTTTTTGAGGGTTTTCTCAATTTCAGGGTCGAATTGCAATCCTAAATCAAGACTGTTGGATCTTCCCATATGCTTGGAGTACCTAAAATGAGGGAACATGATCGTAAGTGATGTTTCTAATGCAAGAGGATTATCAATATTATTGAGAAAAAAAAATAAATAAAAAAATCCTAATTACACTTATACTTTTGAAAATATATAACTGCCATTGTCCCCGATGACAATGCCAATTTTTCATGGGTTTATGTTGTGGTAAGAGAGACTAACTTACACCTAATAGCCAAGAAGGAACTTAGGCTAAGACCTTCCCTAGAAGGGTGAGTTAACCAATCCGTTTAAGAATTGGGGTAACCTTGAATGTTACCTTAAGTGTGAAGGATTAAGTATACATAATGTCAAAGCACATACATTCTTTGAACCCATGTATGACATCTCTAAGGGTAACAAGGAAGAGTCACTAAGGAAGTAGTTTACTACATGTGTCAAATCCCAAAAAGGAAGGTCGCTAAGGAGCCAAGCCCGTAAAGGAAGGTCGCCATAAAGAAAAGCCTAGAAAGGAAGGTCACTAATAGGTCAACCTCATAAAGGAAGGCCTCCATAAAGACCAATCCTAGAAAGGAAGGTTGTGGTAAAGATCAAGCCCAGAATGGAATGCCACTAAGAGTCCAAGCCTGTATGGAAGGTCGTTGATGGGGATACAAATGTCGCACCCAGAAAAACCCTAAAAGAATAACTCCTAGGTTTAACCAAAAGTAGTGCAATAATTCACCACTCCACACGAGCACAAGTCTTATTGCACACTTTAGGATTGAACCCAAAGGACAACCTTTTTAAGAAGTTATATAGATTCATAAGTTTTAAGAGTAATATTTATCATCGAGTAGTTAAAGGATTGATTAAACTAAATTGTTGTCAAAAGCAACAAAGACTAAAGTGATAAACAACAAATAATATAAATAACTAGGGCATGAGGTTTCTCTACCATCGCATGTGTAATTATCCTAACGAGATCTAACACTTCAAATAGAGGTTTAGTAGTTACACCCTCATAAGATACATGCCATCATTTGGCCTAAACTCCCTTGGAACAAACCATCCTCAACACTCAAGTTCCTAGTTCATTCCAACTAGACTCCCTTACTTATGACCGATCATCCTCGACACATAGTATATAATATCCCAATCACCTCACTATCCCTTACTGACACCTCAGGGTGATAAAAATATTATTCTAGTGTTGTAATCATGCTCAAAACAACCTGCTTATGCATGATTATAATGTATATGCAAAGCAAGTTGTGAATTTGCAAGGCATGGAAATAAGCAAAATGATACTTTATTTAGTAACTATATTGTAGAGTTTAGATACAACCTATAATAGAATATGGGAAGAAGGGGCTAGTCCCCATGCCCCGACATAACTATGTACTTGCTCATGGTGAGGGACAACATCATAAAGATAGAAGGAATGATGGAGAGGGCCATGATGCTTGGTGAAGGAATGTGGCTTCTAATCACCGATCGGAAACCCATTAAAATGCATGATAAAGGTTTCCTTTTATAGACTCATTCCTCATAGGAGAAACCCTAATGCTGAATGCTTGTGGTTGAAGGCATCTAATTGCATGGCCCGTACTCGATCTAATAGATGACTAGAGTGGGTTACTCAATTTGGAACCTGTGTCCAATTCTCTAGCAGACCTACATGGGGTAGATCAAAATGGGATGGATGCTGGGAGTGTGCATCGAAACAAAAGAATTTGGAAAACTCTGGGTAGAGAGAAACTCGAGTCAAGCTAATGGCACAACCTATGACTTGACTAGGTAGTTGGAAGGTGAACAAAGGGAAAGCTTTTGAGCCTTTGTTCCCATTGAGGCATAGCATTGTGAGGGCTTGATCATCCATATGGGCATTGTCATATGATTTTGGATGGTTCTGCATAATATATATATAATGATGCATTAAGGTTCAGAAAAGTAAAGATAAATTGCATTTGAGTGAATATGAAGCTAAAACTAGGAAATAAAAATAGAACAACCCCTAAAAATTAAATTAACATGTAAAAATGGGTATAAATACACGCATCAGTCATCATAAAGATCAAGCTTGTAAAGGAAGGTTAGTAAAAGACCAAGCCCCCAAAAGAAGGCCCCATGAAGACCAAGCATAGAAGAGAAGGTCGCTAGGAGCCCAATGAAGGGACCTAAATTCAGAAAAAAATTGTACCCCAAGAGATGAAGGAAAAGTGGGTTAAAGAATTACATAAGATCGTAATATGCTAAAAAATGGTTAAAGTTGTGATATATCAAAAAATCTTAAGTAGGGTAAATCCCTAAGTCATGTTAAGGTAAAGTAAGGATGTTTAAAGGTACAAAAGACCTTTGCGATTAGGAAGTGATCATGCCCTAAATGCATATGGGGTCAAAAGATAGACCTCCATGTCTGCCCAAGGCCTATGGGCCGAGAGATTGACCACCTTCATGAGTTCATGAGGCCCAAGGGGTAAATGTGAGAGGCATTTTATAAGTGCATAAGGCCTGCAATGTAAGGAAGTGGGATCACCCCCTTACTAAAGAAAAATGTGAAGAATTAACATCCATTCCAAACACATTCAAAGGTATGTTGGAATAGGTATAAATTTTCCAAATTATTATAATGGTATGAAAAAAACCAAATTGTAGCAGTGGAATAAAAATAACTGACTATATTCAACTTTCATAAAATATTACACAAGTACATCAAAATCTCCCATTAGGATTTACAACAAGATACAACAAAAAGGATCTAGATCGAGGGAAGTCTAAACTACTTTAAATCTTGTCTCCAGAGCAACATCTCCAAGTGCTAGGTCCATGCCCAAATCTATGTTCTCTTGATTCAACTCAACAACTTGTGCTAACCTGGGTGGTTGGGAAAGCACCCAACAAAAGGGGAAAGAAAACAAGGTATGTGTCACAAAACTAGTCTAGGATAGAAAAATAAGTAAAGCAAATAACAACAGGATAGGGTTCATCATAAGATGAAGATAACAAGAGTATGAGGCTATATTCAAACGAAACTTGCCATTAACAATTATATTAAAAAGAATTTGCTTGTAAGATAATTATTCCAACCTAAGTGGGGTTGAGGCACCTACTAGACCTCTAACCTATAGGTGAGGGGAGAATAAGACATTCCCAGTCACCTACACAATTATATAGGGGAGAATAAAAACATTCCCTAGGGCGATTAAATACATGCCCTCTATGGGTGGTTGTACATAAGTACCTCTACTTCATATTAAATAGAACATAAATCTACATGCTAGAAAAGTAGTCATGAGAAGAGTAGTCATAATATTCAATAAGCGTGGCAGTGGGGTATAAGACCCAAACAAAAAGAAATTATAATCTGATTAGAGGCATGAACAACATTATGATTCAAGAATAGAAGATTTAGGGTTCATTTAAGCCTCATTAAGGAAATATAGGGTTTGGCTGCAATTATCCCAACATAGGGTGTAAGGAATGCACATACCTAAAGAGGGATTGCACATACATAAAGAGGGATTACACATACATAAAGAGGGATTGCACATGCATAAATAGGTATTGCACATACCTATCTTACTGATATCAATTACTAAATTTCACCACGTTAATTGAGTCCAAATTCCTCTTTGCCTATTTTCAATGTATTAACATGTATTAGAGTACAAAATGAACCCTAATTTTAGAACTATTTATCAAAACTCAAATTTATATTTTGAAAATATCACCAATGAACTTACTATGTCCTTATGATCAAGAAAACAAATTTTTATGTTAATTTTGGAGTTATGATGATTAAGATGTACTATTTATGGATTGTATGCATTAAATTCAATTAAAAAAATCACCCTTCATCAAACGATGAAATAAGACCTTGAAAATATTTTTATTAGATAGAAAATAATTTTCCAATTCCAAACCATATTTATTTGTCAAATTTGGATAAGCATTTGAGAAGATATGAATTTTTTAATACTGACCAATAGGAAATTTCCACATCATCAAACCGATCGAGATAATTGGAGAGAGGGAGAGGGATAAAACACCATTTGACCCAAGATAAGGTTTTGAAGTTGCATAGCTAATCAAACTAGATATTCTAGAGAAAGTAAAATGTCAAGAAACAGAAACCCTAGAAGAACATGGTAAATAGAGATCGAGATCATCGATTTTAAACATAGAAGCATGAGTTTTAAGCATGCAGTAAGAAATATATGAGAAGGGGGTTAAAAAAAAATCACCTCTAGGAAGTTAATAAGGTACAAACAGAAAGGATCCCAATATTAGAAGGTTTGGTTGCTCCAAGCCAAGCTCCTTTCTTGAGAAAAGATCACCTTCTCCACTTTAGAGGTGCAAACCCTAGCAAAAGAGCATGGAGATGAGATGTTTTAGCACTCTAGGTGGAGTTTTACCATGGAAGGTCATGGTTCCTGTTATAACCTCAATTTTTGGGTTCAATAGATGAGAAATGCAATTTCTCATATTAAGAATAATTGAACAAATAATGATGTGAATTGTTTTGAATAATTGGATTTCGTTTGAAATAGCCTTGTTATTTGATTTGTGGGCTTTATTGGCTATTGGGCCCAATAAAAAGAAAAATAACAAAGGAAATTCAATTAGTAAATGGATAATTGAATATTCAAGAAAAGAAATAATGGAAAACCTCTAGAAGGCAAATCCAAAGAGGATTTCGTGCCTCTTGGATTCCTTGGGTTCCAAGGAGTCTAAAATTGCAAAGAAAAGCAATAAGAAAAAGAAAAGATTAATTATGTATTCCTTTATGAAGAAAGAAATTGGGAGATAATGGTAATATGTGGAAATTAAGTGAAAAGATGGATAATTGAGTTCCCTTTATGGAATTTCGTATCCATGAGATTTCTAATGATAAAAGGGATGCCAATGAGTAAAATAAAAGAGAAATAAAAAGAAATCCTCAAAAAGGAATACTTAAATAGGAAATAAACAAGATAATGTGAATTAATGCATAAAGGTGCATGAAGGAAGATGATGAGTATTCCACTAAAATAAATTTCGAAATAAGAGAGTTCCTTGGGATCCAAGGAGTCCCAATAAAGAGGAAAGAAAGATAAAATACCAAAAAGACAAAATAAGAGAATAATGATAAATAGAAATCTAATAATAAAAGAAATTGAGATAATACTAAAAACAATGTGCAATTCTCTAAGAAGAATAAGTGTTTACTCATCATAGAGTGGAATTCGAATTCACTTGGTTCTTGGGATAAAAGGAATCCCAATAAGGATATAAAAGGTGAATGAGAGAGAAAAAGAAGATAAATGTGTTTCATTATTAATGGATTTTATGTTATTTTCATTAGATGGTATTTTCCATCAAAAGGAAACATGTTTTCGTGTTAAAGGATTAAAAAGCAAGAATAAAGAGAGGAAGAAAAAGGAATTTCGAATTCCTAAAACATGCAAAAAATGAAGAACATTAGAAAAGAATGGAGAGAGAGAGAGAATTTCTTTCTCATGAAGGAATATGTTTCCATGTTGGGGTAGCCTTGTTTTCTTTATGAACAAGCAATCTGGGGCTGGGATACCACCTATATAAGGGGTAGACCTTTTAGTTCGAGTCCTAGAAAGATCCCACGTGCATCCCTTCTCCTCCTTCCTCTTCTTCATAGTTCTTTGCGTACAAACCCTAATGGAGAGTAATGGTCTATCCCGAGGGCACTGAGGAGCGGCATGGAGGTCCTGGTGGAAGCGAGGTTCTCCCACGGCGTCGTCGGTGAGCCCATCTTTTAAGATCGTGCCCGGGAACTTGCTAAACACAAGCCAACGGTCTGCAGCAACGGCCGCAAACAGCTGGCCCACGAGCGGAGGATAGACCTCCTTGGCCACGAGGTAGGGGAACCCTAGGTGCGCCCGAGGGCGGCGGGGCTAATGGAAGGGGTTCCAGCGAGGTTCACGGCCAAGAGGAGGGAGTAGAGCCGCGCCTACGGCGGCTAGGGTCGGCGCTGCTCGGCTGCTGAAGGTAGGAGATGACCCTCCCGGTCATTGGACAGAAATACCCTCCGGGGTATGAAGCATCGATCGCTTAAGTGAAGGGCAACCGCGTCTTTTCGTTATGTTTTCCAAACAAAGGTCGACGCTGCATGGGGCGGGCTGACGTGGCGCTCCCGGATTGGCCAGAGTAAGTAGATTTTTGCAAAAATCATAACTCTTTAATAGTAGCTCGGATTACAAAAGTTAATGCATGAATGTTGCTCAGAAAATCGATAGGAATCTAAATAAAATATAGTTGAAGCCTAATTCTGCTTGCAATTTGAAAAGTAGTGTAATTTATCAACTTTAACATAATGATGATTAAAGAAACCCTACTTTGATAATATTAAAGTTATTAATAGGGTTTAATGGATCATTAGAGTTGATACTAACCTGTTAAATGCAAAAAGGTACTTTAAGATAAAAAATGATGATCTTTGCACGTAATTGAGTTAATTTAGAGATTATGTGCCTAAATATGCTTGCCATATGAAAAGTGCATAAAAGCTATCATTTTAATGATTTAATTAATGAAAAACTCTTAGATTTGATGATAGATGGTTTTAATGTTGATCAATGGATAATTTAAGCCTGTTGTTCATAAAAGTGAAAATAAGATCCAAAAAGATAATCTTTTTATATAATTGGCTTAATTTAGGGTTTCGTGCATGAATATGCATTAATGAGTTTGAAAACCCTAATTTAGGTGAATATGAGTAATAAATGTTTTAATTGTTCAAATCTATAAATAAATAGGGATATGATGATCCTAAGTCAATTTTGGGTATAAGAGACTATTAAATGAATAGTTTGAGCAATTAGGGTTTACATAAATGGAAAAGAGTATTTTAGAGTTTGTTAACCTAAAAAGGGATAAAGTTCGAGAGATTGATCTAAGAAACCCTAATGAGTATTAATGAATACTTAATACGGATTAGAAACCCTAGAAAGTGAATCCAAGTCAATAAAATAGATTCCTGATAAAGTGTGTAATAAATAGAGTACATATTCTTTTCAGGAATTGTGTGATGATTTAATTACTTGCTTGGATCTGTTGATTGGGTTGATTGCATATACATGAAGTAAATGTTGAATAATCAGCATGACTCATCAAATCAGGTATGTGGTTACGCTTATGACTATACCGAATAGTTTCCCGAAGATTTTATCGATGTTCCCTCAATGCATGAATTAACTGTTGGATGTCTATTTATTTCATGCAATTATAGAGTGGATATGGTTATCACTATGAGTATACATGTATAACTAGCTAGATCCGAGTCCACCCCTGTGGCTATGCAAAGGCTAAGGATAACCTAGAGCAAGGTCTAGGGTATCATGAGTTAGAAACTGGGCTACACATGAGTAGTTCCATGAGACTCTTAGCACACCATGAGTTAAGGAGTGGGCTACCTACGGGTAGTGCCATGTGACTCAGCCCTAGAAATTGATTCACCTATGAGGTGAAGTCATGAGGGGTAAAATGGGAATCTACCACATGGGAGGTAGTATCCAGGTCCACTGCAGGGACAACGCAGGGGATAGGGTACACATGGATCGCGTAGTTATACTTAAAACGTAAACTTGTTTGTTAAATGATAATTGAATGCGATACATTGTTATAGATAATTGAATGATTATTGGTTTCCCCCACATACCAGCTACGGCTGACCGACGTTTTGTTTGTCGGCGTTTTAGGTACAATGAAAAGAACAAACAGTAAAGTGGCACCTGTGATACTAAATGAGAATTAAAGTACAAAGGAGGATTAGATAGATTAGTATCGGCATGGATAGAAATATAGAGATCCAAGTTTTCAAAAGGTATGTACAGAAAAATTTTATTACCATTTTCAGTATAGTCTGTTAGAATTTAATAATTGTTTATGGTTATATGTCGAACCTTTGATCCGGGATTAATGGGTACGTCTCGACCTCTCGGTTTCCCTTAATTTGGGGTTATCAGGAGGTGGGGTCGTAACATTTGGTATCAGAGCATGGGTTCCTCAGTTAACCATTAATAATTATTAAATTTTACAAACTCCATAGAACCCAAGGGAGTTATTAGAGGAGTATCTGAAAGACGGAGGTGTCTAGAAAGGGATCACGACCGGGGGCTGGCAAGATTTTCCTCCGCACCGCTAGTCAGAATACGAGGACTCCCGGACCCGTGTGACCGCCTGGCCAAAGTCTTAGGGTATGAATCGAAATAAGATACCTTTAGGACTTCTCATCTTATTCATCCCTTCTCATCACAAAAATTCTGATAAGGACCTAAAGGATTAGGGTTTCCTTTCTTCTCCTCACCCTCCTGAGGTATGGGTAAAGTTGATAAGGATTAAGGAATCCTCCACTGAATTAATGAAAGGCATGTAAATAAGATGTCATGGACATAAGCTTAATAGATTAAGCGCAAAATAAATAATAGATACATGCTTAGGTCGTATGGCATAAGATGTCATGTCCTCAGGAGAGACCTGAGGCTAGACCTTCTTGTCAGGAGGATAAGTCAGTCTTGGAGATAGAGATCTCCATTTCTAGTAGAGACTTGGCACATCCTCTGCGGATGATGCTAACCCTAATCCTAAGTGATGGTTAGAGAGAGATGAGTTGGACCAGGTGTTTGAAGGGACATGCCTTTGGGATGCCATATGATCCATGGATAACCTAACACCTTTGGCAACCCAACCCTGGGAAGGATCGTGCATGTCAGGGTAAAGGATAACTCCTTAGATGATGAGGTTAGTGAAGGACCTTAGAAACCCTATGGGCTTGTGCAAGTAGGGTATAGCTGGCACCTAGGGCACGTCATAGTGCTGACGGTAGGATGAAACCCTGGATAAGGAATCAGGATGGAGCATAAAGGGTTATGGATGATCTTGAGCAACCATAAGTTCAAACCTAGGCTTCACCCATGTGGAGCATGTCTTTGAGGTTGAACCTTCATAAAGATAGGACCTCTAATGGTGAGGTTGGGTGTATGGTTAGCTCTAGAGAGAGCAGGAAACCCAGCAAGAAGGTTGGAAGCCTAAAACCCTGAACTACGGATGATAGTGGTTGCTTCATGATCGATCCCTGAAGGTTGAGAATATATTGGTTGTCTTTAGAGGGACCGAACCCTTGAGAAAAGATGAAGCTTCTGGTACCTACATGCCTATGGTAGAGATGTTTACTTTCCGAGGTAGGAAGAAGATGTTTTGTATACCCTGAAGTGGATTAGTAATAGGTTATGAGGCCTTGCACCTTATGGTTTGTCCTTGAGGAAAATCCAACTCTAAGCGTTGCTCGAGTTGAAGGATGACAATAAGTGCATGTCATGCCTTTTGCATGCTTGATTTGTAGCTAAGAGATAAAACATGCAGTGGGACACCTACAAGTGAACTTAGGGTTCCTAGGCCTAAGAGGGGAAGTGGTGTACCTAATACTCATGATGAGATTTAAGTTTCTATAGTTTCGAGCATGGTATGCCTCATGAATAAAGGAAAAGGGAAGTCCCTTAAGTATAAGGTATGTGTAATGAACTCCTCGTAGCTAGGATGATGATAAAGGAAGGTATGATCTTGATCCAGCATTGAGGAAAGAGGACAAGTATGACCTTGTATGGTTCAGTAGGTGATCTGTTTATGCCTTAATGGTTTTCTAGGGTTAAGTAGGCTCGGGTGGATGTAAACCCTAGACCTAAGAGCTTTTGTGACCTTAGAGATAGTTTTCCTCCCATCCTGGGAGAGGAACCCCATTTGGAAGGGTGTATATCAGTTTTGTTGGTTCAAGGTAACCTAAAGAGGTCTCGTAGGATCTTGAGAAGTTAAGAGAAAAGTACATGGTATGAGTATGAACCCGTAGGCCCATAGATATCCATCTCTAGGTGCATGCAGATGTGTTACCATGGAGGTATCCGGTATAGGGCTTGACCAAGGTGGGCATGTTGCCATGATCTCAATGAAAGGATGAAGGTCAGCCCATGAATGCAGAAAGAGAGATGATGAAGACTTGGGTAAGGTTCTAAGTGAATATGTACTATAATGAATAATCCTAAGTCTATCCTAGGGTCAGGTAGGTATAAGACCGATGAAAGTAGGAGTTGCCTAATTCCCCAGTTGCACATGACCATAGGGTCGGGAGGTAACAACTATCATTGTCTGAGGGCCATGGGTTAGGAGATTGATCACCTTCACGAACTCATGGGACCTAAAGGGCAGATGAGTAGGGCACTCTCTTGATGCATGAGGGAAGAGGGATGACCCCAGAAGAGTCGGTACCCTATGGACCTAGAGGATTTGACTAAGGATATAAACCTCAGTAGGTTCAAGACTAGTTTTGATATCATAATGGTTGTGATGAAGAGACATATGTGGCACGTTGCAACTTAGATTTAAAGGTGTACCGGCAAGGTGGGATGTACCATCTCTACTCTTGGAACAAGAAGAACTTTGTATTTGGACTGCAACCAAATGCTTATTTCCTCTTGTTATGGGGGTGAGAGATAGGACATTATGCATGTCATACACCAAGGATAAGAGATGATGTAGTTGGAGCGTTGCCACGAGAAATGTGGATAGAGAAGATATCTTACCATGGTAAAGTGAATGAATGATGGATGGCTTGCAAACACTAAGAGGAATGAGGTGATCACCTTATGAGGATGTAGAGCTTACAAGTTATACCAGGTTGAGTTTGATCACCATGATGACGGAATCATAGAGTGCTATTATGAAGATGAACATATAGTTTAAGGTGACATAATAAGCATAATACATGGAAGTGTAATGTTACCTAAGGATGTGAAGTCATAATGAATGATCTGGTTAAGACTTGGTTGACTAGGAGTTAGAAGAGTTTGTTTGGCCAACCCTAAGTTTGAAAAAGAGAGGTGTTTGGATAACACTCAGATGAAACAAGATGCGTTGAAAAGTTAAGGGTTGTTTGGTTAGCCAGCCTAGTTCTTGATGCAATGAAAGGATGATGGTAAAACCTCAGATGTACTTCTTTGGAAGGGAAGGTGATGAAACCTCAACTAGAGTGGTTTAGGGTTTCGAGGAGTTGATCTTGAAATAATCATGACATATAGGGAGTCATGGTTGGAGATCATCTTACACCATGGAAAATGACAGTAGCACTTTGGATGCTTAAGATGAAGTTGCATGTAGTGTATGGCCATGCAAGCCAAGAGGTAAAGGACGAACCCCAGTAACCCAGTGTATCGATATAGAGGATAAAAGAATCATTGAGAGGGAATGAGAGCTCAACACTATGGATGTTGTGATAGGTCTTCCCTGGATCGAGGAAGGTCGAGATACAATGTGGGTTATGGTAGGTCGCCTTACCTAGATAAGGAAGAGTTCTATTAAGGGACAGATGCAGTTGAACTACCCATGTGAGAGACGGTTCAACTACACCATAAAGAAAGTTCAAAGGTTCTTGAGTTTGACTTAAAGGTTCGCTTCCATAAAGTGGAAGTAGGTACATGAAAAACACAATGATAGTATAGTTTATCACCCCTAACTATGGTTAGTATGATCCATACTAAAGGGTCTGATGAGGGCATATGTGCTCATTCAGAGTGATATCTAGAGATAGTTCTTGTCCTATGAAAGATGTGACAATAACCACCATAGCCAGTATCGGGTTTTATATGAAGCTCTGTAAGGGAGGTTGTGTCGGTCACCACTTTAGTAAGGTAATGTTGGTGAAAGGACCACATGATGGTTAGAAAAGGGCCACATGATGGTTAGGAAAAGGGACCCCAGTACGTGTAGATGAAGTCACTTTGGTTGCGCAAGGGCTGAAAGGAGCCTAGAGACGATGAGAGTCATGAGCAAATGCAAAGTAGACTGACATACAAGTTACTGTGGGAGAAAATATGACATGAAAATCCGACCCCTCTAAGTTATATCTAAGAGAGCGGAGTCCCCGATACATGGGTCCATTAGAGATGGATGGGTGGAGAAGGTTAGGTTTGAACCTACCCATCAGGATAGAGTAATGGGATATGTTTTCCATGTGTCCAATTTAGAGCACTATGTGAGGTACCCCGACCATGTGCTGAGCAATGAACCTAGTGAGCCCCAAGGGAGGCTGAAATGGCCTGAGTCACCTGTGTAGTTTATAGACGCCAGGATGAAAGAACTCAGAGAAAGAAATATGTGATAATAAAGGTTCTTTGAAAATGTCATGGGTACGACAAAGCCACATAGGGGCCAATGATGGACATGGAAAAGTCTTATCCTGAATTGTTTGTTTGCTTGCCTGAATTTTGAGGACAAAATTCCTATAAGAGGGGAAGGATGTTATAACCTCAATTTTTGGGTTCAATAGATGAGAAATGCAATTTCTCATATTAAGAATAATTGAACAAATAATGATGTGAATTGTTTTGAATAATTGGATTTCGTTTGAAATAGCCTTGTTATTTGATTTGTGGGCTTTATTGGCTATTGGGCCCAATAAAAAGAAAAATAACAAAGGAAATTCAATTAGTAAATGGATAATTGAATATTCAAGAAAAGAAATAATGGAAAACCTCTAGAAGGCAAATCCAAAGAGGATTTCGTGCCTCTTGGATTCCTTGGTTTCCAAGGAGTCTAAAATTGCAAAGAAAAGCAATAAGAAAAAGAAAAGATTAATTATGTATTCCTTTATGAAGAAAGAAATTGGGAGATAATGGTAATATGTGGAAATTAAGTGAAAAGATGGATAATTGAGTTCCCTTTATGGAATTTCGTATCCATGAGATTTCTAATGATAAAAGGGATGTCAATGAGTAAAATAAAAGAGAAATAAAAAGAAATCCTCAAAAAGGAATACTTAAATAGGAAATAAACAAGATAATGTGAATTAATGCATAAAGGTGCATGAAGGAAGATGATGAGTATTCCACTAAAATAAATTTCGAAATAAGAGAGTTCCTTGGGATCCAAGGAGTCCCAATAAAGAGGAAAGAAAGATAAAATACCAAAAAGACAAAATAAGAGAATAATGATAAATAGAAATCTAATAATAAAAGAAATTGAGATAATACTAAAAACAATGTGCAATTCTCTAAGAAGAATAAGTGTTTACTCATCATAGAGTGGAATTCGAATTCACTTGGTTCTTGGGATAAAAGGAATCCCAATAAGGAAATAAAAGGTGAATGAGAGAGAAAAAGAAGATAAATGTGTTTCATTATTAATGGATTTTATGTTATTTTCATTAGATGGTATTTTCCATCAAAAGGAAACATGTTTTCGTGTTAAAGGATTAAAAAGCAAGAATAAAGAGAGGAAGAAAAAGGAATTTCGAATTCCTAAAACATGCAAAAAATGAAGAACATTAGAAAAGAATGGAGAGAGAGAGAGAATTTCTTTCTCATGAAGGAATATGTTTCCATGTTGGGGTAGCCTTGTTTTCTTTATGAACAAGCAATCTGGGGCTGGGATACCCCCTATATAAGGGGTAGACCTTTTAGTTCGAGTCCTAGAAAGATCCCACGTGCATCCCTTCTCCTCCTTCCTCTTCTTCATAGTTCTTTGCGTACAAACCCTAATGGAGAGTAATGGTCTATCCCGAGGGCACTGAGGAGTGGCATGGAGGTCCTGGTGGAAGCGAGGTTCTCCCACGGCGTCGTCGGTGAGCCCATCTTTTAAGATCGTGCCCGGTAACTTGTTAAACACAAGCCAACGGTCTGCAGCAACGGCCGCAAACAGCTGGCCCACGAGCGGAGGATAGACCTCCTTGGCCACGAGGTAGGGGAACCCTAGGTGCGCCCGAGGGCGGCGGGGCTAATGGAAGGGGTTCCGGCGAGGTTCACGGCCAAGAGGAGGGAGTAGAGCCGTGCCTACGGCGGCTAGGGTCGGCGCTGCTCGGCTGCTGAAGGTAGGAGATGACCCTCCCGGTCATTGGATAGAAATACCCTCCGGGGTATGAAGCATCGATCGCTTAAGTGAAGGGCAACCGCGTCTTTTCGTTATGTTTTCCAAACAAAGGTCGACGCTGCATGGGGCGGGCTGACGTGGCGCTCCCGGATTGGCCAGAGTAAGTAGATTTTTGCAAAAATCATAACTCTTTAATAGTAGCTCGGATTACAAAAGTTAATGCATGAAAGTTGCTCAGAAAATTGATAGAAATCTAAATAAAATATAGTTGAAGCCTAATTCTGCTTGCAATTTGAAAAGTAGTGTAATTTATCAACTTTAACATAATGATGATTAAAGAAACCCTACTTTGATAATATTAAAGTTATTAATAGGGTTTAATGGATCATTAGAGTTGATACTAACCTGTTAAATGCAAAAAGGTACTTTAAGATAAAAAATGATGATCTTTGCACGTAATTGAGTTAATTTAGAGATTATGTGCCTAAATATGCTTGCCATATGAAAAGTGCATAAAAGCTATCATTTTAATGATTTAATTAATGAAAAACTCTTAGATTTGATGATAGATGGTTTTAATGTTGATCAATGGATAATTTAAGCCTGATGTTCATAAAAGTGAAAATAAGATCCAAAAAGATAATCTTTTTATATAATTGGCTTAATTTAGGGTTTCGTGCATGAATATGCATTAATGAGTTTGAAAACCCTAATTTAGGTGAATATGAGTAATAAATGTTTTAATTGTTCAAATCTATAAATAAATAGGGATATGATGATCCTAAGTCAATTTTGGGTATAAGAGACTATTAAATGAATAGTTTGAGCAATTAGGGTTTACATAAATGAAAAAGAGTATTTTAGAGTTTGTTAACCTAAAAAGGGATAAAGTTCGAGAGATTGATCTAAGAAACCCTAATGAGTATTAATGAATACTTAATACGGATTAGAAACCCTAGAAAGTGAATCCAAGTCAATAAAATAGATTCCTGATAAAGTGTGTAATAAATAGAGTACATATTCTTTTTAGGAATTGTGTGATGATTTAATTACTTGCTTGGATCTGTTGATTGGGTTGATTGCATATACATGAAGTAAATGTTGAATAATCTGCATGACTCATCAAATCAGGTATGTGGTTACGCTTATGACTATACCGAATAGTTTCCCGAAGATTTTATCGATGTTTCCCTCAATGCATGAATTAACTGTTGGATGTCTATTTATTTCATGCAATTATAGAGTGGCTATGGCTATCACTATGAGTATACATGTATAACTAGCTAGATCCGAGTCCACCCCTGTGGCTATGCAAAGGCTAAGGATAACCTAGAGCAAGGTCTAGGGTATCATGAGTTAGAAACTGGGCTACACATGAGTAGTGCCATGAGACTCTTAGCATACCATGAGTTAAGGAGTGGGCTACCTATGGGTAGTGCCATGTGACTCAGCCCTAGAAATTGATTCACCTATGAGGTGAAGTCATGAGGGGTAAAATGGGAATCTACCACATGGGAGGTAGTATCCAGGTCCACTACAGGGACAACGCAGGGGATAGGGTACACATGGATCGCGTAGTTATACTTAAAACGTAAACTTGTTTGTTAAATGATAATTGAATGCGATACATTGTTATAGATAATTGAATGATTATTGGTTTCCCCCACATACCAGCTACGGCTGACCGACGTTTTGTTTGTCGGCGTTTTAGGTACAATGAAAAGAACAAACAGTAAAGTGGCACCTGTGATACTAAATGAGAATTAAAGTACAAAGGAGGATTAGATAGATTAGTATTGGCATGGATAGAAATATAGAGATCCAAGTTTTCAAAAGGTATGTACAGAAAAATTTTATTACCATTTTCAGTATAGTTTGTTAGAATTTAATAATTGTTTATGGTTATATGTCGAACCTTTGATCCGGGATTAATGGGTACGTCTCGACCTCTCGGTTTCCCTTAATTTGGGGTTATCAGGAGGTGGGGTCGTAACATTTGGTATCAGAGCATGGGTTCCTCAGTTAACCATTAATAATTATTAAATTTTACAAACTCCATAGAACCCAAGGGAGTTATTAGAGGAGTATCTGAAAGACGGAGGTGTCTAGAAAGGGATCACGACCGGGGGCTGGCAAGATTTTCCTCCGCACCGCTAGTCGGAATACGAGGACTCCCGGACCCGTGTGACCGCCTGGCCAAAGTCTTAGGGTATGAATCAAAATAAGATACCTTTAGGACTTCTCATCTTATTCATCCCTTCTCATCACAAAAATTCTGATAAGGACCTAAAGGATTAGGGTTTCCTTTCTTCTCCTCACCCTCCTGAGGTATGGGTAAAGTTGATAAGGATTAAGGAATCCTCCACTGAATTAATGAAAGGCATGTAAATAAGATGTCATGGACATAAGCTTAATAGATTAAGCGCAAAATAAATAATAGATACATGCTTAGGTCGTATGGCATAAGATGTCATGTCCTCAGGAGAGACCTGAGGCTAGACCTTCTTGTCAGGAGGATAAGTCAGTCTTGGAGATAGAGATCTCCATTTCTAGTAGAGACTTGGCACATCCTCTGCGGATGATGCTAACCCTAATCCTAAGTGATGGTTAGAGAGAGATGAGTTGGACCAGGTGTTTGAAGGGACATGCCTTTGGGATGCCATATGATCCATGGATAACCTAACACCTTTGGCAACCCAACCCTGGGAAGGATCGTGCATGTCAGGGTAAAGGATAACTCCTTAGATGATGAGGTTAGTGAAGGACCTTAGAAACCCTATGGGCTTGTGCAAGTAGGGTATAGCTGGCACCTAGGGCACGTCATAGTGCTGACGGTAGGATGAAACCCTGGATAAGGAATCAGGATGGAGCATAAAGGGTTATGGATGATCTTGAGCAACCATAAGTTCAAACCTAGGCTTCACCCATGTGGAGCATGTCTTTGAGGTTGAACCTTCATAAAGATAGGACCTCTAATGGTGAGGTTGGGTGTATGGTTAGCTCTAGAGAGAGCAGGAAACCCAGCAAGAAGGTTGGAAGCCTAAAACCCTGAACTACGGATGATAGTGGTTGCTTCATGATCGATCCCTGAAGGTTGAGAATATCTTGGTTGTCTTTAGAGGGACCGAACCCTTGAGAAAAGATGAAGCTTCTGGTACCTACGTGCCTATGGTAGAGATGTTTACTTTCCGAGGTAGGAAGAAGATGTTTTGTATACCCTGAAGTGGATTAGTAATAGGTTATGAGGCCTTGCACCTTATGGTTTGTCCTTGAGGAAAATCCAACTCTAAGCGTTGCTCGAGTTGAAGGATGACAAGAAGTGCATGTCATGCCTTTTGCATGCTTGATTTGTAGCTAAGAGATAAAACATGCAGTGGGACACCTACAAGTGAACTTAGGGTTCCTAGGCCTAAGAGGGGAAGTGGTGTACCTAATACTCATGATGAGATTTAAGTTTCTATAGTTTCGAGCATGGTATGCCTCATGAATAAAGGAAAAGGGAAGTCCCTTAAGTATAAGGTATGTGTAATGAACTCCTCGTAGCTAGGATGATGATAAAGGAAGGTATGATCTTGATCCAGCATTGAGGAAAGAGGACAAGTATGACCTTGTATGGTTCAGTAGGTGATCTGTTTATGCCTTAATGGTTTTCTAGGGTTAAGTAGGCTCGGGTGGATGTAAACCCTAGACCTAAGAGCTTTTGTGACCTTAGAGATAGTTTTCCTCCCATCCTGGGAGAGGAACCCCATTTGGAAGGGTGTATATCAGTTTTGTTGGTTCAAGGTAACCTAAAGAGGTCTCGTAGGATCTTGAGAAGTTAAGAGAAAAGTACATGGTATGAGTATGAACCCGTAGGCCCATAGATATCCATCTCTAGGTGCATGCAGATGTGTTACCATGGAGGTATCCGGTATAGGGCTTGACCAAGGTGGGCATGTTGCCATGATCTCAATGAAAGGATGAAGGTCAGCCCATGAATGCAGAAAGAGAGATGATGAAGACTTGGGTAAGGTTCTAAGTGAATATGTACTATAATGAATAATCCTAAGTCTATCCTAGGGTCAGGTAGGTATAAGACCGATGAAAGTAGGAGTTGCCTAATTCCCCAGTTGCACATGACCATAGGGTCGGGAGGTAACAACTATCATTGTCTGAGGGCCATGGGTTAGGAGATTGATCACCTTCACGAACTCATGGGACCTAAAGGGCAGATGAGTAGGGCACTCTCTTGATGCATGAGGGAAGAGGGATGACCCCAGAAGAGTCGGTACCCTATGGACCTAGAGGATTTGACTAAGGATATAAACCTCAGTAGGTTCAAGACTAGTTTTGATATCATAATGGTTGTGATGAAGAGACATATGTGGCACGTTGCAACTTAGATTTAAAGGTGTACCGGCAAGGTGGGATGTACCATCTCTACTCTTGGAACAGGAAGAACTCTGTATTTGGACTGCAGCCAAATGCTTATTTCCTCTTGTTATGGGGGTGAGAGATAGGACATTATGCATGTCATACACCAAGGATAAGAGATGATGTAGTTGGAGCGTTGCCACGAGAAATGTGGATAGAGAAGATATCTTACCATGGTAAAGTGAATGAATGATGGATGGCTTGCAAACACTAAGAGGAATGAGGTGATCACCTTATGAGGATGTAGAGCTTACAAGTTATACCAGGTTGAGTTTGATCACCATGATGACGGAATCATAGAGTGCTCTTATGAAGATGAACATATAGTTTAAGGTGACATAATAAGCATAATACATGGAAGTGTAATGTTACCTAAGGATGTGAAGTCATAATGAATGATCTGGTTAAGACTTGGTTGACTAGGAGTTAGAAGAGTTTGTTTGGCCAACCCTAAGTTTGAAAAAGAGAGGTGTTTGGATAACACTCAGACGAAACAAGATGCGTTGAAAAGTTAAGGGTTGTTTGGTTAGCCAGCCTAGTTCTTGATGCAATGAAAGGATGATGGTAAAACCTCAGATGTACTTCTTTGGAATGGAAGGTGATGAAACCTCAACTAGAGTGGTTTAGGGTTTCGAGGAGTTGATCTTGAAATAATCATGACATATAGGGAGTCATGGTTGGAGATCATCTTACACCATGGAAAATGATAGTAGCACTTTGGATGCTTAAGATGAAGTTGCATGTGGTGTATGGCCATGCAAGCCAAGAGGTAAAGGACGAACCCCAGTAACCCAGTGTATCGATATAGAGGATAAAAGAATCCTTGAGAGGGAATGAGAGCTCAGCACTATGGATGTTGTGATAGGTCTTCCCTGGATCGAGGAAGGTCGAGATACAATGTGGGTTATGGTAGGTCGCCTTACCTAGATAAGGAAGAGTTCTATTAAGGGACAGATGCAGTTGAACTACCCATGTGAGAGACGGTTCAACTACACCATAAAGCAAGTTCAAAGGTTCTTGAGTTTGACTTAAAGGTTCGCTTCCATAAAGTGGAAGTAGGTACATGAAAAACACAATGATAGTATAGTTTATCACCCCTAACTATGGTTAGTATGATCCATACTAAAGGGTCTGATGAGGGCATATGTGCTCATTCAGAGTGATATCTAGAGATAGTTCTTGTCCTATGAAAGATGTGACAATAACCACCATAGCCAGTATCGGGTTTTATATGAAGCTCTGTAAGGGAGGTTGTGTCGGTCACCACTTTAGTAAGGTAATGTTGGTTAAAGGACCACATGATGGTTAGAAAAGGGCCACATGATGGTTAGGAAAAGGGACCCCAGTACGTGTAGATGAAGTCACTTTGGTTGCGCAAGGGCTGAAAGGAGCCTAGAGATGATGAGAGTCGTGAGCAAATGCAAAGTAGACTGACATACAAGTTACTGTGGGAGAAAATATGACATGAAAATCCGACCCCTCTAAGTTATATCTAAGAGAGCGGAGTCCCCGATACATGGGTCCATTAGAGATGGATGGGTGGAGAAGGTTAGGTTTGAACCTACCCATCAGGATAGAGTAATGGGAGATGTTTTCCATGTGTCCAATTTAGAGCACTATGTGAGGTACCCCGACCATGTGCTGAGCAATGAACCTAGTGAGCCCCAAGGGAGGCTGAAATGGCCTGAGTCACCTGTGTAGTTTATAGACGCCAGGATGAAAGAACTCAGAGAAAGAAATATGTGATAATAAAGGTTCTTTGAAAATGTCATGGGTACGACAAAGCCACATAGGGGCCAATGATGGACATGGAAAAGTCTTATCCTGAATTGTTTGTTTGCTTGCCTGAATTTTGAGGACAAAATTCCTATAAGAGGGGAAGGATGTTATAACCTCAATTTTTGGGTTCAATAGATGAGAAATGCAATTTCTCATATTAAGAATAATTGAACAAATAATGATGTGAATTGTTTTGAATAATTGGATTTCGTTTGAAATAGCCTTGTTATTTGATTTGTGGGCTTTATTGGCTATTGGGCCCAATAAAAAGAAAAATAACAAAGGAAATTCAATTAGTAAATGGATAATTGAATATTCAAGAAAAGAAATAATGGAAAACCTCTAGAAGGCAAATCCAAAGAGGATTTCGTGCCTCTTGGATTCCTTGGGTTCCAAGAAGTCTAAAATTGCAAAGAAAAGCAATAAGAAAAAGAAAATATTAATTATGTATTCCTTTATGAAGAAAGAAATTGGGAGATAATGGTAATATGTGGAAATTAAGTGAAAAGATGGATAATTGAGTTCCCTTTATGGAATTTCGTATCCATGAGATTTCTAATGATAAAAGGGATGCCAATGAGTAAAATAAAAGAGAAATAAAAAGAAATCCTCAAAAAGGAATACTTAAATAGGAAATAAACAAGATAATGTGAATTAATGCATAAAGGTGCATGAAGGAAGATGATGAGTATTCCACTAAAATAAATTTCGAAATAAGAGAGTTCCTTGGGATCCAAGGAGTCCCAATAAAGAGGAAAGAAAGATAAAATACCAAAAAGACAAAATAAGAGAATAATGATAAATAGAAATCTAATAATAAAAGAAATTGAGATAATACTAAAAACAATGTGCAATTCTCTAAGAAGAATAAGTGTTTACTCATCATAGAGTGGAATTCGAATTCACTTGGTTCTTGGGATAAAAGGAATCCCAATAAGGAAATAAAAGGTGAATGAGAGAGAAAAAGAAGATAAATGTGTTTCATTATTAATGGATTTTATGTTATTTTCATTAGATGGTATTTTCCATCAAAAGGAAACATGTTTTCGTGTTAAAGGATTAAAAAGCAAGAATAAAGAGAGGAAGAAAAAGGAATTTCGAATTCCTAAAACATGCAAAAAATGAAGAACATTAGAAAAGAATGGAGAGAGAGAGAGAATTTATTTCTCATGAAGGAATATGTTTCCATGTTGGGGTAGCCTTGTTTTCTTTATGAACAAGCAATCTGGGGCTGGGATACCCCCTATATAAGGGGTAGACCTTTTAGTTCGAGTCCTAGAAAGATCCCACGTGCATCCCTTCTCCTCCTTCCTCTTCTTCATAGTTCTTTGCGTACAAACCCTAATGGAGAGTAATGGTCTATCCCGAGGGCACTGAGGAGCGGCATGGAGGTCCTGGTGGAAGCGAGGTTCTCCCACGGCGTCGTCGGTGAGCCCATCTTTTAAGATCGTGCCCGGGAACTTGCTAAACACAAGCCAATGGTCTGCAGCAACGGCCGCAAACAGCTGGCCCACAAGCGGAGGATAGACCTCCTTGGCCACGAGGTAGGGGAACCCTAGGTGCGCCCGAGGGCGGCGGGGCTAATGGAAGGGGTTCCGGCGAGGTTCACGGCCAAGAGGAGGGAGTAGAGCCGTGCCTACGGCGGCTAGGGTCGGCGCTGCTCGGCTGCTGAAGGTAGGAGATGACCCTCCCGGTCATTGGACAGAAATACCCTCCGGGGTATGAAGCATCGATCGCTTAAGTGAAGGGCAACCACGTCTTTTCGTTATGTTTTCCAAACAAAGGTCGACGCTGCATGGGGCGGGCTGACGTGGCGCTCCCGGATTGTCCAGAGTAAGTAGATTTTTGCAAAAATCATAACTCTTTAATAGTAGCTCGGATTACAAAAGTTAATGCATGAAAGTTGCTCAGAAAATCGATAGGAATCTAAATAAAATATAGTTGAAGCCTAATTCTGCTTGCAATTTGAAAAGTAGTGTAATTTATCAACTTTAACATAATGATGATTAAAGAAACCCTACTTTGATAATATTAAAGTTATTAATAGGGTTTAATGGATCATTAGAGTTGATACTAACCTGTTAAATGCAAAAAGGTACTTTAAGATAAAAAATGATGATCTTTGCACGTAATTGAGTTAATTTAGAGATTATGTGCCTAAATATGCTTGCCATATGAAAAGTGCATAAAAGCTATCATTTTAATGATTTAATTAATGAAAAACTCTTAGATTTGATGATAGATGGTTTTAATGTTGATCAATGGATAATTTAAGCCTGTTGTTCATAAAAGTGAAAATAAGATCCAAAAAGATAATCTTTTTATATAATTGGCTTAATTTAGGGTTTCGTGCATGAATATGCATTAATGAGTTTGAAAACCCTAATTTAGGTGAATATGAGTAATAAATGTTTTAATTGTTCAAATCTATAAATAAATAGGGATATGATGATCCTAAGTCAATTTTGGGTATAAGAGACTATTAAATGAATAGTTTGAGCAATTAGGGTTTACATAAATGGAAAAGAGTATTTTAGAGTTTGTTAACCTAAAAAGGGATAAAGTTCGAGAGATTGATCTAAGAAACCCTAATGAGTATTAATGAATACTTAATACGGATTAGAAACCCTAGAAAGTGAATCCAAGTCAATAAAATAGATTCCTGATAAAGTGTGTAATAAATAGAGTACATATTCTTTTTAGGAATTGTGTGATGATTTAATTACTTGCTTGGATCTGTTGATTGGGTTGATTGCATATACATGAAGTAAATGTTGAATAATCTGCATGACTCATCAAATCAGGTATGTGGTTACTCTTATGACTATACCGAATAGTTTCCCGAAGATTTTATCGATGTTTCCCTCAATGCATGAATTAATTGTTGGATGTCTATTTATTTCATGCAATTATAGAGTGGCTATGGCTATCACTATGAGTATACATGTATAACTAGCTAGATCCGAGTCCACCCCTGTGGCTATGCAAAGGCTAAGGATAACCTAGAGCAAGGTCTAGGGTATCATGAGTTAGAAACTGGGCTACACATGAGTAGTGCCATGAGACTCTTAGCATACCATGAGTTAAGGAGTGGGCTACCTACGGGTAGTGCCATGTGACTCAGCCCTAGAAATTGATTCACCTATGAGGTGAAGTCATGAGGGGTAAAATGGGAATCTACCACATGGGAGGTAGTATCCAGGTCCACTGCAGGGACAACGCAGGGGATAGGGTACACATGGATCGCGTAGTTATACTTAAAACGTAAACTTGTTTGTTAAATGATAATTGAATGTGATACATTGTTATAGATAATTGAATGATTATTGGTTTCCCCCACATACCAGCTACGGCTGACCGACGTTTTGTTTGTCGGCGTTTTAGGTACAATGAAAAGAACAAACAGTAAAGTGGCACCTGTGATACTAAATGAGAATTAAAGTACAAAGGAGGATTAGATAGATTAGTATCGGCATGGATAGAAATATAGAGATCCAAGTTTTCAAAAGGTATGTACAGAAAAATTTTATTACCATTTTCAGTATAGTCTGTTAGAATTTAATAATTGTATATGGTTATATGTCGAACCTTTGATCCGGGATTAATGGGTACGTCTCGACCTCTCGGTTTCCCTTAATTTGGGGTTATCAGGAGGTGGGGTCGTAACATTTGGTATCAGAGCATGGGTTCCTCAGTTAACCATTAATAATTATTAAATTTTACGAACTCCATAGAACCCAAGGGAGTTATTAGAGGAGTATCTGAAAGACGGAGGTGTCTAGAAAGGGATCATGACCGGGGGCTGGCAAGATTTTCCTCCGCACCGCTAGTCGGAATACGAGGACTCCCGGACCCGTGTGACCGCCTGGCCAAAGTCTTAGGGTATGAATCGAAATAAGATACCTTTAGGACTTCTCATCTTATTCATCCCTTCTCATCACAAAAATTCTGATAAGGACCTAAAGGATTAGGGTTTCCTTTCTTCTCCTCACCCTCCTGAGGTATGGGTAAAGTTGATAAGGATTAAGGAATCCTCCACTGAATTAATGAAAGGCATGTAAATAAGATGTCATGGACATAAGCTTAATAGATTAAGTGCAAAATAAATAATAGATACATGCTTAGGTCGTATGGCATAAGATGTCATGTCCTCAGGAGAGACCTGAGGCTAGACCTTCTTGTCAGGAGGATAAGTCAGTCTTGGAGATAGAGATCTCCATTTCTAGTAGAGACTTGGCACATCCTCTGCGGATGATGCTAACCCTAATCCTAAGTGATGGTTAGAGAGAGATGAGTTGGACCAGGTGTTTGAAGGGACATGCCTTTGGGATGCCATATGATCCATGGATAACCTAACACCTTTGGCAACCCAACCCTGGGAAGGATCGTGCATGTCAGGGTAAAGGATAACTCCTTAGATGATGAGGTTAGTGAAGGACCTTAGAAACCCTATGGGCTTGTGCAAGTAGGGTATAGCTGGCACCTAGGGCACGTCATAGTGCTGACGGTAGGATGAAACCCTGGATAAGGAATCAGGATGGAGCATAAAGGGTTATGGATGATCTTGAGCAACCATAAGTTCAAACCTAGGCTTCACCCATGTGGAGCATGTCTTTGAGGTTGAACCTTCATAAAGATAGGACCTCTAATGGTGAGGTTGGGTGTATGGTTAGCTCTAGAGAGAGCAGGAAACCCAGCAAGAAGGTTGGAAGCCTAAAACCCTGAACTACGGATGATAGTGGTTGCTTCATGATCGATCCCTGAAGGTTGAGAATATCTTGGTTGTCTTTAGAGGGACCGAACCCTTGAGAAAAGATGAAGCTTCTGGTACCTACGTGCCTATGGTAGAGATGTTTACTTTCCGAGGTAGGAAGAAGATGTTTTGTATACCCTGAAGTGGATTAGTAATAGGTTATGAGGCCTTGCACCTTATGGTTTGTCCTTGAGGAAAATCCAACTCTAAGCGTTGCTCGAGTTGAAGGATGACAAGAAGTGCATGTCATGCCTTTTGCATGCTTGATTTGTAGCTAAGAGATAAAACATGCAGTGGGACACCTACAAGTGAAGTTAGGGTTCCTAGGCCTAAGAGGGGAAGTGGTGTACCTAATACTCATGATGAGATTTAAGTTTCTATAGTTTCGAGCATGGTATGCCTCATGAATAAAGGAAAAGGGAAGTCCCTTAAGTATAAGGTATGTGTAATGAACTCATCGTAGCTAGGATGATGATAAAGGAAGGTATGATCTTGATCCAGCATTGAGGAAAGAGGACAAGTATGACCTTGTATGGTTCAGTAGGTGATCTGTTTATGCCTTAATGGTTTTCTAGGGTTAAGTAGGCTCGGGTGGATGTAAACCCTAGACCTAAGAGCTTTTGTGACCTTAGAGATAGTTTTCCTCCCATCCTGGGAGAGGAACCCCATTTGGAAGGGTGTATATCAGTTTTGTTGGTTCAAGGTAACCTAAAGAGGTCTCGTAGGATCTTGAGAAGTTAAGAGAAAAGTACATGGTATGAGTATGAACCCGTAGGCCCATAGATATCCATCTCTAGGTGCATGCAGATGTCTTACCATGGAGGTATCCGGTATAGGGCTTGACCAAGGTGGGCATGTTGCCATGATCTCAATGAAAGGATGAAGGTCAGCCCATGAATGCAGAAAGAGAGATGATGAAGACTTGGGTAAGGTTCTAAGTGAATATGTACTATAATGAATAATCCTAAGTCTATCCTAGGGTCAGGTAGGTATAAGACCGATGAAAGTAGGAGTTGCCTAATTCCCCAGTTGCACATGACCATAGGGTCGGGAGGTAACAACTATCATTGTCTGAGGGCCATGGGTTAGGAGATTGATCACCTTCACTAACTCATGGGACCTAAAGGGCAGATGAGTAGGGCACTCTCTTGATGCATGAGGGAAGAGGGATGACCCCAGAAGAGTCGGTACCCTATGGACCTAGAGGATTTGACTAAGGATATAAACCTCAGTAGGTTCAAGACTAGTTTTGATATCATAATGGTTGTGATGAAGAGACATATGTGGCACGTTGCAACTTAGATTTAAAGGTGTACCGGCAAGGTGGGATGTACCATCTCTACTCTTGGAACAGGAAGAACTCTGTATTTGGACTGCAGCCAAATGCTTATTTCCTCTTGTTATGGGGGTGAGAGATAGGACATTATGCATGTCATACACCAAGGATAAGAGATGATGTAGTTGGAGCGTTGCCACGAGAAATGTGGATAGAGAAGATATCTTACCATGGTAAAGTGAATGAATGATGGATGGCTTGCAAACACTAAGAGGAATGAGGTGATCACCTTATGAGGATGTAGAGCTTACAAGTTATACCAGGTTGAGTTTGATCACCATGATGATGGAATCATAGAGTGCTCTTATGAAGATGAACATATAGTTTAAGGTGACATAATAAGCATAATACATGGAAGTGTAATGTTACCTAAGGATGTGAAGTCATAATGAATGATCTGGTTAAGACTTGGTTGACTAGGAGTTAGAAGAGTTTGTTTGGCCAACCCTAAGTTTGAAAAAGAGAGGTGTTTGGATAACACTCAGACGAAACAAGATGCGTTGAAAAGTTAAGGGTTGTTTGGTTAGCCAGCCTAGTTCTTGATGCAATGAAAGGATGATGGTAAAACCTCAGATGTACTTCTTTGGAAGGGAAGGTGATGAAACCTCAACTAGAGTGGTTTAGGGTTTCGAGGAGTTGATCTTGAAATAATCATGACATATAGGGAGTCATGGTTGGAGATCATCTTACACCATGGAAAATGATAGTAGCACTTTGGATGCTTAAGATGAAGTTGCATGTGGTGTATGGCCATGCAAGCCAAGAGGTAAAGGACGAACCCCAGTAACCCAGTGTATCGATATAGAGGATAAAAGAATCCTTGAGAGGGAATGAGAGCTCAGCACTATGGATGTTGTGATAGGTCTTCCCTGGATCGAGGAAGGTCGAGATACAATGTGGGTTATGGTAGGTCGCCTTACCTAGATAAGGAAGAGTTCTATTAAGGGACAGATGCAGTTGAACTACCCATGTGAGAGACGGTTCAACTACACCATAAAGCAAGTTCAAAGGTTCTTGAGTTTGACTTAAAGGTTCGCTTCCATAAAGTGGAAGTAGGTACATGAAAAACACAATGATAGTATAGTTTATCACCCCTAACTATGGTTAGTATGATCCATACTAAAGGGTCTGATGAGGGCATATGTGCTCATTCAGAGTGATATCTAGAGATAGTTCTTGTCCTATGAAAGATGTGACAATAACCACCATAGCCAGTATCGGGTTTTATATGAAGCTCTGTAAGGGAGGTTGTGTCGGTCACCACTTTAGTAAGGTAATGTTGGTGAAAGGACCACATGATGGTTAGAAAAGGGCCACATGATGGTTAGGAAAAGGGACCCCAGTACGTGTAGATGAAGTCACTTTGGTTGCGCAAGGGCTGAAAGGAGCCTAGAGATGATGAGAGTCGTGAGCAAATGCAAAGTAGACTGACATACAAGTTACTGTGGGAGAAAATATGACATGAAAATCCGACCCCTCTAAGTTATATCTAAGAGAGCGGAGTCCCCGATACATGGGTCCATTAGAGATGGATGGGTGGAGAAGGTTAGGTTTGAACCTACCCATCAGGATAGAGTAATGGGAGATGTTTTCCATGTGTCCAATTTAGAGCACTATGTGAGGTACCCCGACCATGTGCTGAGCAATGAACCTAGTGAGCCCCAAGGGAGGCTGAAATGGCCTGAGTCACCTGTGTAGTTTATAGACGCCAGGATGAAAGAACTCAGAGAAAGAAATATGTGATAATAAAGGTTCTTTGAAAATGTCATGGGTACGACAAAGCCACATAGGGGCCAATGATGGACATGGAAAAGTCTTATCCTGAATTGTTTGTTTGCTTGCCTGAATTTTGAGGACAAAATTCCTATAAGAGGGGAAGGATGTTATAACCTCAATTTTTGGGTTCAATAGATGAGAAATGCAATTTCTCATATTAAGAATAATTGAACAAATAATGATGTGAATTGTTTTGAATAATTGGATTTCGTTTGAAATAGCCTTGTTATTTGATTTGTGGGCTTTATTGGCTATTGGGCCCAATAAAAAGAAAAATAACAAAGGAAATTCAATTAGTAAATGGATAATTGAATATTCAAGAAAAGAAATAATGGAAAACCTCTAGAAGGCAAATCCAAAGAGGATTTCGTGCCTCTTGGATTCCTTGGGTTCCAAGGAGTCTAAAATTGCAAAGAAAAGCAATAAGAAAAAGAAAAGATTAATTATGTATTCCTTTATGAAGAAAGAAATTGGGAGATAATGGTAATATGTGGAAATTAAGTGAAAAGATGGATAATTGAGTTCCCTTTATGGAATTTCGTATCCATGAGATTTCTAATGATAAAAGGGATGCCAATGAGTAAAATAAAAGAGAAATAAAAAGAAATCCTCAAAAAGGAATACTTAAATAGGAAATAAACAAGATAATGTGAATTAATGCATAAAGGTGCATGAAGGAAGATGATGAGTATTCCACTAAAATAAATTTCGAAATAAGAGAGTTCCTTGGGATCCAAGGAGTCCCAATAAAGAGGAAAGAAAGATAAAATACCAAAAAGACAAAATAAGAGAATAATGATAAATAGAAATCTAATAATAAAAGAAATTGAGATAATACTAAAAACAATGTGCAATTCTCTAAGAAGAATAAGTGTTTACTCATCATAGAGTGGAATTCGAATTCACTTGGTTCTTGGGATAAAAGGAATCCCAATAAGGAAATAAAAGGTGAATGAGAGAGAAAAAGAAGATAAATGTGTTTCATTATTAATGGATTTTATGTTATTTTCATTAGATGGTATTTTCCATCAAAAGGAAACATGTTTTCGTGTTAAAGGATTAAAAAGCAAGAATAAAGAGAGGAAGAAAAAGGAATTTCGAATTCCTAAAACATGCAAAAAATGAAGAACATTAGAAAAGAATGGAGAGAGAGAGAGAATTTCTTTCTCATGAAGGAATATGTTTCCATGTTGGGGTAGCCTTGTTTTCTTTATGAACAAGCAATCTGGGGCTGGGATACCCCCTATATAAGGGGTAGACCTTTCAGTTCGAGTCCTAGAAAGATCCCACGTGCATCCCTTCTCCTCCTTCCTCTTCTTCATAGTTCTTTGCGTACAAACCCTAATGGAGAGTAATGGTCTATCCCGAGGGCACTGAGGAGCGGCATGGAGGTCCTGGTGGAAGCGAGGTTCTCCCACGGCGTCGTCGGTGAGCCCATCTTTTAAGATCGTGCCCGGGAACTTGCTAAACACAAGCCAATGGTCTGCAGCAACGGCCGCAAACAGCTGGCCCACAAGCGGAGGATAGACCTCCTTGGCCACGAGGTAGGGGAACCCTAGGTGCGCCCGAGGGCGGCGGGGCTAATGGAAGGGTTTCCGGCGAGGTTCACGGCCAAGAGGAGGGAGTAGAGCCGTGCCTACGGCGGCTAGGGTCGGCGCTGCTCGGCTGCTGAAGGTAGGAGATGACCCTCCCGGTCATTGGACAGAAATACCCTCCGGGGTATGAAGCATCGATCGCTTAAGTGAAGGGCAACCACGTCTTTTCGTTATGTTTTCCAAACAAAGGTCGACGCTGCATGGGGCGGGCTGACGTGGCGCTCCCGGATTGTCCAGAGTAAGTAGATTTTTGCAAAAATCATAACTCTTTAATAGTAGCTCGGATTACAAAAGTTAATGCATGAAAGTTGCTCAGAAAATCGATAGGAATCTAAATAAAATATAGTTGAAGCCTAATTCTGCTTGCAATTTGAAAAGTAGTGTAATTTATCAACTTTAACATAATGATGATTAAAGAAACCCTACTTTGATAATATTAAAGTTATTAATAGGGTTTAATGGATCATTAGAGTTGATACTAACCTGTTAAATGCAAAAAGGTACTTTAAGATAAAAAATGATGATCTTTGCACGTAATTGAGTTAATTTAGAGATTATGTGCCTAAATATGCTTGCCATATGAAAAGTGCATAAAAGCTATCATTTTAATGATTTAATTAATGAAAAACTCTTAGATTTGATGATAGATGGTTTTAATGTTGATCAATGGATAATTTAAGCCTGTTGTTCATAAAAGTGAAAATAAGATCCAAAAAGATAATCTTTTTATATAATTGGCTTAATTTAGGGTTTCGTGCATGAATATGCATTAATGAGTTTGAAAACCCTAATTTAGGTGAATATGAGTAATAAATGTTTTAATTGTTCAAATCTATAAATAAATAGGGATATGATGATCCTAAGTCAATTTTGGGTATAAGAGACTATTAAATGAATAGTTTGAGCAATTAGGGTTTACATAAATGGAAAAGAGTATTTTAGAGTTTGTTAACCTAAAAAGGGATAAAGTTCGAGAGATTGATCTAAGAAACCCTAATGAGTATTAATGAATACTTAATACGGATTAGAAACCCTAGAAAGTGAATCCAAGTCAATAAAATAGATTCATGATAAAGTGTGTAATAAATAGAGTACATATTCTTTTTAGGAATTGTGTGATGATTTAATTACTTGCTTGGATCTGTTGATTGGGTTGATTGCATATACATGAAGTAAATGTTGAATAATCTGCATGACTCATCAAATCAGGTATGTGGTTACTCTTATGACTATACCGAATAGTTTCCCGAAGATTTTATCGATGTTTCCCTCAATGCATGAATTAATTGTTGGATGTCTATTTATTTCATGCAATTATAGAGTGGCTATGGCTATCACTATGAGTATACATGTATAACTAGCTAGATCCGAGTCCACCCCTGTGGCTATGCAAAGGCTAAGGATAACCTAGAGCAAGGTCTAGGGTATCATGAGTTAGAAACTGGGCTACACATGAGTAGTGCCATGAGACTCTTAGCATACCATGAGTTAAGGAGTGGGCTACCTACGGGTAGTGCCATGTGACTCAGCCCTAGAAATTGATTCACCTATGAGGTGAAGTCATGAGGGGTAAAATGGGAATTTACCACATGGGAGGTAGTATCCAGGTCCACTGCAGGGACAACGCAGGGGATAGGGTACACATGGATCGCGTAGTTATACTTAAAACGTAAACTTGTTTGTTAAATGATAATTGAATGTGATACATTGTTATAGATAATTGAATGATTATTGGTTTCCCCCACATACCAGCTACGGCTGACCGACGTTTTGTTTGTCGGCGTTTTAGGTACAATGAAAAGAACAAACAGTAAAGTGGCACCTGTGATACTAAATGAGAATTAAAGTACAAAGGAGGATTAGATAGATTAGTATCGGCATGGATAGAAATATAGAGATCCAAGTTTTCAAAAGGTATGTACAGAAAAATTTTATTACCATTTTCAGTATAGTCTGTTAGAATTTAATAATTGTATATGGTTATATGTCGAACCTTTGATCCGGGATTAATGGGTACGTCTCGACCTCTCGGTTTCCCTTAATTTGGGGTTATCAGGAGGTGGGGTCGTAACATTTGGTATCAGAGCATGGGTTCCTCAGTTAACCATTAATAATTATTAAATTTTACGAACTCCATAGAACCCAAGGGAGTTATTAGAGGAGTATCTGAAAGACGGAGGTGTCTAGAAAGGGATCATGACCGGGGGCTGGCAAGATTTTCCTCCGCACCGCTAGTCGGAATACGAGGACTCCCGGACCCGTGTGACCGCCTGGCCAAAGTCTTAGGGTATGAATCGAAATAAGATACCTTTAGGACTTCTCATCTTATTCATCCCTTCTCATCACAAAAATTCTGATAAGGACCTAAAGGATTAGGGTTTCCTTTCTTCTCCTCACCCTCCTGAGGTATGGGTAAAGTTGATAAGGATTAAGGAATCCTCCACTGAATTAATGAAAGGCATGTAAATAAGATGTCATGGACATAAGCTTAATAGATTAAGTGCAAAATAAATAATAGATACATGCTTAGGTCGTATGGCATAAGATGTCATGTCCTCAGGAGAGACCTGAGGCTAGACCTTCTTGTCAGGAGGATAAGTCAGTCTTGGAGATAGAGATCTCCATTTCTAGTAGAGACTTGGCACATCCTCTGCGGATGATGCTAACCCTAATCCTAAGTGATGGTTAGAGAGAGATGAGTTGGACCAGGTGTTTGAAGGGACATGCCTTTGGGATGCCATATGATCCATGGATAACCTAACACCTTTGGCAACCCAACCCTGGGAAGGATCGTGCATGTCAGGGTAAAGGATAACTCCTTAGATGATGAGGTTAGTGAAGGACCTTAGAAACCCTATGGGCTTGTGCAAGTAGGGTATAGCTGGCACCTAGGGCACGTCATAGTGCTGACGGTAGGATGAAACCCTGGATAAGGAATCAGGATGGAGCATAAAGGGTTATGGATGATCTTGAGCAACCATAAGTTCAAACCTAGGCTTCACCCATGTGGAGCATGTCTTTGAGGTTGAACCTTCATAAAGATAGGACCTCTAATGGTGAGGTTGGGTGTATGGTTAGCTCTAGAGAGAGCAGGAAACCCAGCAAGAAGGTTGGAAGCCTAAAACCCTGAACTACGGATGATAGTGGTTGCTTCATGATCGATCCCTGAAGGTTGAGAATATCTTGGTTGTCTTTAGAGGGACCGAACCCTTGAGAAAAGATGAAGCTTCTGGTACCTACGTGCCAATGGTAGAGATGTTTACTTTCCGAGGTAGGAAGAAGATGTTTTGTATACCCTGAAGTGGATTAGTAATAGGTTATGAGGCCTTGCACCTTATGGTTTGTCCTTGAGGAAAATCCAACTCTAAGCGTTGCTCGAGTTGAAGGATGACAAGAAGTGCATGTCATGCCTTTTGCATGCTTGATTTGTAGCTAAGAGATAAAACATGCAGTGGGACACCTACAAGTGAACTTAGGGTTCCTAGGCCTAAGAGGGGAAGTGGTGTACCTAATACTCATGATGAGATTTAAGTTTCTATAGTTTCGAGCATGGTATGCCTCATGAATAAAGGAAAAGGGAAGTCCCTTAAGTATAAGGTATGTGTAATGAACTCCTCGTAGCTAGGATGATGATAAAGGAAGGTATGATCTTGATCCAGCATTGAGGAAAGAGGACAAGTATGACCTTGTATGGTTCAGTAGGTGATCTGTTTATGCCTTAATGGTTTTCTAGGGTTAAGTAGGCTCGGGTGGATGTAAACCCTAGACCTAAGAGCTTTTGTGACCTTAGAGATAGTTTTCCTCCCATCCTGGGAGAGGAACCCCATTTGGAAGGGTGTATATCAGTTTTGTTGGTTCAAGGTAACCTAAAGAGGTCTCGTAGGATCTTGAGAAGTTAAGAGAAAAGTACATGGTATGAGTATGAACCCGTAGGCCCATAGATATCCATCTCTAGGTGCATGCAGATGTCTTACCATGGAGGTATCCGGTATAGGGCTTGACCAAGGTGGGCATGTTGCCATGATCTCAATGAAAGGATGAAGGTCAGCCCATGAATGCAGAAAGAGAGATGATGAAGACTTGGGTAAGGTTCTAAGTGAATATGTACTATAATGAATAATCCTAAGTCTATCCTAGGGTCAGGTAGGTATAAGACCGATGAAAGTAGGAGTTGCCTAATTCCCCAGTTGCACATGACCATAGGGTCGGGAGGTAACAACTATCATTGTCTGAGGGCCATGGGTTAGGAGATTGATCACCTTCACTAACTCATGGGACCTAAAGGGCAGATGAGTAGGGCACTCTCTTGATGCATGAGGGAAGAGGGATGACCCCAGAAGAGTTGGTACCCTATGGACCTAGAGGATTTGACTAAGGATATAAACCTCAGTAGGTTCAAGACTAGTTTTGATATCATAATGGTTGTGATGAAGAGACATATGTGGCACGTTGCAACTTAGATTTAAAGGTGTACCGGCAAGGTGGGATGTACCATCTCTACTCTTGGAACAGGAAGAACTCTGTATTTGGACTGCAGCCAAATGCTTATTTCCTCTTGTTATGGGGGTGAGAGATAGGACATTATGCATGTCATACACCAAGGATAAGAGATGATGTAGTTGGAGCGTTGCCACGAGAAATGTGGATAGAGAAGATATCTTACCATGGTAAAGTGAATGAATCATGGATGGCTTGCAAACACTAAGAGGAATGAGGTGATCACCTTATGAGGATGTAGAGCTTACAAGTTATACCAGGTTGAGTTTGATCACCATGATGACGGAATCATAGAGTGCTCTTATGAAGATGAACATATAGTTTAAGGTGACATAATAAGCATAATACATGGAAGTGTAATGTTACCTAAGGATGTGAAGTCATAATGAATGATCTGGTTAAGACTTGGTTGACTAGGAGTTAGAAGAGTTTGTTTGGCCAACCCTAAGTTTGAAAAAGAGAGGTGTTTGGATAACACTCAGATGAAACAAGATGCGTTGAAAAGTTAAGGGTTGTTTGGTTAGCCAGCCTAGTTCTTGATGCAATGAAAGGATGATGGTAAAACCTCAGATGTACTTCTTTGGAAGGGAAGGTGATGAAACCTCAACTAGAGTGGTTTAGGGTTTCGAGGAGTTGATCTTGAAAGAATCATGACATATAGGGAGTCATGGTTGGAGATCATCTTACACCATGGAAAATGATAGTAGCACTTTGGATGCTTAAGATGAAGTTGCATGTGGTGTATGGCCATGCAAGCCAAGAGGTAAAGGACGAACCCCAGCAACCCAGTGTATCGATATAGAGGATAAAAGAATCCTTGAGAGGGAATGAGAGCTCAACACTATGGATGTTGTGATAGGTCTTCCCTGGATCGAGGAAGGTCGAGATACAATGTGGGTTATGGTAGGTCGCCTTACCTAGATAAGGAAGAGTTCTATTAAGGGACAGATGTAGTTGAACTACCCATGTGAGAGACGGTTCAACTACACCATAAAGCAAGTTCAAAGGTTCTTGAGTTTGACTTAAAGGTTCGCTTCCATAAAGTGGAAGTAGGTACATGAAAAACACAATGATAGTATAGTTTATCACCCCTAACTATGGTTAGTATGATCCATACTAAAGGGTCTGATGAGGGCATATGTGCTCATTCAGAGTGATATCTAGAGATAGTTCTTGTCCTATGAAAGATGTGACAATAACCACCATAGCCAGTATCGGGTTTTATATGAAGCTCTGTAAGGGAGGTTGTGTCGGTCACCACTTTAGTAAGGTAATGTTGGTTAAAGGACCACATGATGGTTAGAAAAGGGCCACATGATGGTTAGGAAAAGGGACCCCAGTACGTGTAGATGAAGTCACTTTGGTTGCGCAAGGGCTGAAAGGAGCCTAGAGACGATGAGAGTCGTGAGCAAATGCAAAGTAGACTGACATACAAGTTACTGTGGGAGAAAATATGACATGAAAATCCGACCCCTCTAAGTTATATCTAAGAGAGCGGAGTCCCCGATACATGGGTCCATTAGAGATGGATGGGTGGAGAAGGTTAGGTTTGAACCTACCCATCAGGATAGAGTAATGGGAGATGTTTTCCATGTGTCCAATTTAGAGCACTATGTGAGGTACCCCGACCATGTGCTGAGCAATGAACCTAGTGAGCCCCAAGGGAGGCTGAAATGGCCTGAGTCACCTGTGTAGTTTATAGACGCCAGGATGAAAGAACTCAGAGAAAGAAATATGTGATAATAAAGGTTCTTTGAAAATGTCATGGGTACGACAAAGCCACATAGGGGCCAATGATGGACATGGAAAAGTCTTATCCTGAATTGTTTGTTTGCTTGCCTGAATTTTGAGGACAAAATTCCTATAAGAGGGGAAGGATGTTATAACCTCAATTTTTGGGTTCAATAGATGAGAAATGCAATTTCTCATATTAAGAATAATTGAACAAATAATGATGTGAATTGTTTTGAATAATTGGATTTCGTTTGAAATAGCCTTGTTATTTGATTTGTGGGCTTTATTGGCTATTGGGCCCAATAAAAAGAAAAATAACAAAGGAAATTCAATTAGTAAATGGATAATTGAATATTCAAGAAAAGAAATAATGGAAAACCTCTAGAAGGCAAATCCAAAGAGGATTTCGTGCCTCTTGGATTCCTTGGGTTCCAAGGAGTCTAAAATTGCAAAGAAAAGCAATAAGAAAAAGAAAAGATTAATTATGTATTCCTTTATGAAGAAAGAAATTGGGAGATAATGGTAATATGTGGAAATTAAGTGAAAAGATGGATAATTGAGTTCCCTTTATGGAATTTCGTATCCATGAGATTTCTAATGATAAAAGGGATGCCAATGAGTAAAATAAAAGAGAAATAAAAAGAAATCCTCAAAAAGGAATACTTAAATAGGAAATAAACAAGATAATGTGAATTAATGCATAAAGGTGCATGAAGGAAGATGATGAGTATTCAACTAAAATAAATTTCGAAATAAGAGAGTTCCTTGGGATCCAAGGAGTCCCAATAAAGAGGAAAGAAAGATAAAATACCAAAAAGACAAAATAAGAGAATAATGATAAATAGAAATCTAATAATAAAAGAAATTGAGATAATACTAAAAACAATGTGCAATTCTCTAAGAAGAATAAGTGTTTACTCATCATAGAGTGGAATTCGAATTCACTTGGTTCTTGGGATAAAAGGAATCCCAATAAGGAAATAAAAGGTGAATGAGAGAGAAAAAGAAGATAAATGTGTTTCATTATTAATGGATTTTATGTTATTTTCATTAGATGGTATTTTCCATCAAAAGGAAACATGTTTTCGTGTTAAAGGATTAAAAAGCAAGAATAAAGAGAGGAAGAAAAAGGAATTTCGAATTCCTAAAACATGCAAAAAATGAAGAACATTAGAAAAGAATGGAGAGAGAGAGAGAGAATTTCTTTCTCATGAAGGAATATGTTTCCATGTTGGGGTAGCCTTGTTTTCTTTATGAACAAGCAATCTGGGGCTGGGATACCCCCTATATAAGGGGTAGACCTTTTAGTTTGACTCCTAGAAAGATCCCACGTGCATCCCTTCTCCTCCTTCCTCTTCTTCATAGTTCTCTGCGTACAAACCCTAATGGAGAGTAATGGTCTATCCCGAGGGCACTGAGGAGCGGCATGGAGGTCCTGGTGGAAGCGAGGTTCTCCCACGGCGTCGTCGGTGAGCCCATCTTTTAAGATCGTGCCCGGGAACTTGCTAAACACAAGCCAACGGTCTGCAGCAACGGCCGCAAACAACTGGCCCACGAGCGGAGGATAGACCTCCTTGGCCACGAGGTAGGGGAACCCTAGGTGCGCCCAAGGGCGGCGGGGCTAATGGAAGGGGTTCCGGCGAGGTTCACGGCCAAGAGGAGGGAGTAGAGCCGCGCCTACGGCGGCTAGGGTCGGCGCTGCTCGGCTGCTGAAGGTAGGAGATGACCCTCCCGGTCATTGGACAGAAATACCCTCCGGGGTATGAAGCATCGATCGCTTAAGTGAAGGGCAACCGCGTCTTTTCGTTATGTTTTCCAAACAAAGGTCGACGCTGCATGGGGCGGGCTGACGTGGCGCTCCCGGATTGGCCAGAGTAAGTAGATTTTTGCAAAAATCATAACTCTTTAATAGTAGCTCGGATTACAAAAGTTAATGCATGAATGTTGCTCAGAAAATCGATAGGAATCTAAATAAAATATAGTTGAAGCCTAATTCTGCTTGCAATTTGAAAAGTAGTGTAATTTATCAACTTTAACATAATGATGATTAAAGAAACCCTACTTTGATAATATTAAAGTTATTAATAGGGTTTAATGGATCATTAGAGTTGATACTAACCTGTTAAATGCAAAAAGGTACTTTAAGATAAAAAATGATGATCTTTGCACGTAATTGAGTTAATTTAGAGATTATGTGCCTAAATATGCTTGCCATATGAAAAGTGCATAAAAGCTATCATTTTAATGATTTAATTAATGAAAAACTCTTAGATTTGATGATAGATGGTTTTAATGTTGATCAATGGATAATTTAACCCTGTTGTTCATAAAAGTGAAAATAAGATCCAAAAAGATAATCTTTTTATATAATTGGCTTAATTTAGGGTTTCGTGCATGAATATGCATTAATGAGTTTGAAAACCCTAATTTAGGTGAATATGAGTAATAAATGTTTTAATTGTTCAAATCTATAAATAAATAGGGATATGATGATCCTAAGTCAATTTTGGGTATAAGAGACTATTAAATGAATAGTTTGAGCAATTAGGGTTTACATAAATGGAAAAGAGTATTTTAGAGTTTGTTAACCTAAAAAGGGATAAAGTTCGAGAGATTGATCTAAGAAACCCTAATGAGTATTAATGAATACTTAATACGGATTAGAAACCCTAGAAAGTGAATCCAAGTCAATAAAATAGATTCCTGATAAAGTGTGTAATAAATAGAGTACATATTCTTTTCAGGAATTGTGTGATGATTTAATTACTTGCTTGGATCTGTTGATTGGGTTGATTGCATATACATGAAGTAAATGTTGAATAATCTGCATGACTCATCAAATCAGGTATGTGGTTACGCTTATGACTATACCGAATAGTTTCCCGAAGATTTTATCGATGTTTCCCTCAATGCATGAATTAACTGTTGGATGTCTATTTATTTCATGCAATTATAGAGTGGCTATGGCTATCACTATGAGTATACATGTATAACTAGCTAGATCCGAGTCCACCCCTGTGGCTATGCAAAGGCTAAGGATAACCTAGAGTAAGGTCTAGGGTATCATGAGTTAGAAACTGGGCTACACATGAGTAGTGCCATGAGACTCTTAGCATACCATGAGTTAAGGAGTGGGCTACCTACGGGTAGTGCCATGTGACTCAGCCCTAGAAATTGATTCACCTATGAGGTGAGGTCATGAGGGGTAAAATGGGAATCTACCACATGGGAGGTAGTATCCAGGTCCACTGCAGGGACAGCGCAGGGGATAGGGTACACATGGATCGCGTAGTTATACTTAAAACGTAAACTTGTTTGTTAAATGATAATTGAATGTGATACATTGTTATAGATAATTGAATGATTATTGGTTTCCCCCACATACCAGCTACGGCTGACCGACGTTTTGTTTGTCGGCGTTTTAGGTACAATGAAAAGAACAAACAGTAAAGTGGCACCTGTGATACTAAATGAGAATTAAAGTACAAAGGAGGATTAGATAGATTAGTATCGGCATGGATAGAAATATAGAGATCCAAGTTTTCAAAAGGTATGTACAGAAAAATTTTATTACCATTTTCAGTATAGTCTGTTAGAATTTAATAATTGTTTATGGTTATATGTCGAACCTTTGATCCGGGATTAATGGGTATGGCTCGACCTCTCGGTTTCCCTTAATTTGGGGTTATCAGGAGGTGGGGTCGTAACAGTTCCAACTTGGAATAAGGTGGGAGGAAGACTAAACACATGAAAACAAGGTAGGAAAGGATGATACTTACTAGTTTTGGTCAAAATCACCAAATAGGAGCTTAAGAAATCCTAAATAGAGAAATTTTAAACCCCAGGAGCCTTCTTCACCAAGGTAAGCACCCTCTTTTACCTTGGGACAGAAAATTCATAGACAAACATCGAAGGAATGATTATATAAGCTAGATGAAGAGAGGGAGAGGATTGCTTCTTGGATTGAGAGGTGGGAAGGGGTAGGCATGGATTTATAAAGAAGGGGGCAAGCATGAGGTGTCTATGGGACTTTCCATGTGTCCTTAGGCTAAGGCTTCATGGACATGCAAGAGAACAACTCATAAAGACTTCTTGTATATCCAAGGTCGATCATAAAAGCCCATGGATACTTCTAGGCCATCCCCACCTTCATCCAATCAAAGAAGTAACCCCATTGGTTTATAGCTTTTAAAGATAATCTCATTTATAAAGAGGGTAATCCCTATAATTCCCTTGGAAAGTAACACCTTCAAACTAAGGTGCAACTAGGTGCCCAATGGTTCAAAATCTCGAGCATGGTAAGAGAATATCTAAGGATTATAATTCACATGATAATTTGCAAAGAAAACTTACCAGTTGGGTAAATTGCATTAAAGTCTAGAATGTTCCTAAAATTGCATAAATTGCACAAACAACATCCAAATTGAGCCAAATTTGAAACGTAGGCTCACTTTATGATTTCAAAACACATCACAAAGTTATATTAATGTTTCGAGAACTTAAGTATGATAATTAATCATGTTTAATACATTAATCAAGGTTTGGGGCCTTACACTTCTAACATGGATTTATTTACCATTGTTCCACTTAAGCGGTGATTTTACATTTTAGATCCTTAAATAAGATTTCACTGAGGTATTTGTGCATAAGACCTTGCATTGGTATAATTATTGAACAAATGTTCACCAAACCACTATAAATTCTACAATTTAAGCATCAAGGCCAAAAGTGATAGAAATAATAGGAAAATATTGGGAAAGGGCCATAAAGAGAATATGTCAAAGTTTCAGTATGTTATAGCACTCCACCCCTAAAAGAGGATTTCATCCTTGAAATATATATAAAAGTGACAAGGGTGAGTATGCAACATCCCATCACTAAACTCCCAGGTTGTTTCCATTAACCTTCCACCAAAACATTTACTAAGTTAAACTCCTTGTTTTTCAACTACTTAACTTATGAGTTCAGAATCTTCTCAAGAAAATCCACACAGGTCAAGTTCTCATGGATCACCTAAAGGTTCCAATTTTATGATTTATTTTTAATTTTTTTGGCTTATTAGAATTATATTCATTTGGATATCACATTATCATTATTATTTCTTTTCATTGTTTTGTGCCATATTCACTTTATTTCCAAAAGAGTTATATTTCTTATTATGCACAAACCCAATATATTTATTATTTATCTCATTAAGAATTTTAGCACAACTAGAGTTATACTAAATTATCTTAATATGCATTATTATATCAGACCATTATCGATCTATAATAATTTGAATTTAGAATCCATTATCAATTGTATTAGATTATTTTGTATGAAACATGACACTTTATCCAATTTGTTATAATTAATCCAAATAATGTCACATTAATTACTTATATGTGTATTAGACATTGTTACTTTATCGTTTTTTCTCACATTAATGTCATAATTTATCATTCTCTCATATTTGTTCACTTCTTATTATTGATTATGAACATTTTTGTGAATCAACTACTTCTTATCCACATTGAAGTCATTATATATATATATATATATATATATATATATATATATATTTTAATGATCAAGGTGGGACATATTACGTATTAATGATTTGATTTACATACTAAGTCATTAGGTGATTAATTTGGTGTGTATTAGAGAGCAAGGTGATATGCATTTCATATTGATGACCTGATTAATCTATGATTTATGTGTATTAAAGTATGTTATCTGATTATGACACCTAGTGACACTAATGCATCATGAATGTCATTAAGTATGTATAGGTTAAGGTTAAATTATTACAACTTAGGGTTTAGGTTAACATGATCATTACTCTTCACATATACCTTATTAGGATGCATTAAGTCCAAGGTTAGATTACAATTATCTTGCCGTCATATCATTAGGGTTTATTGGTTTATGACATGGTCAACATCATGCTTATCCACTATTTGTATTTAAAATGTGAGTTACTCTTATTATGTGCATTAGATATTCATTAGGGTTCAAACATATGAACTATTCATTAGATGATTGTTATATGTTCTTTTGGACACCGAGAAACTTGTGGTTACAAATATAACTTGTTTGGTCAAAACTAAGGATTCAAGAACACTAACTTCCTAATTAGGAAGGTAGGGTTTCTAAAGTCAGAGTAGCTAGATTTCAGTATATTACAAGACTCCATCCCCTTGGAAAGGATTTCATCCTCAAAATCTAACTACCTAAACATCATCAAACCAAATACTCTCCACCCCTTAAAAGGTTTGACCTACCAAGAAAAACTAATCTAGAGGTAAAATGGTGAGTCTAACTAGACCACATACAAGATCCATCATGCTTCACTACACACTTTGATTGCTTACTAAACACCAAAATTCAAAGTCTAGGTTCTAGGGATAACTATCCAAACATGTGGTTCTATGGGTCATAAGGGAACTATATTGGGTATCCATCCTCAAATAGGACATTACACCTGGGGGACTAGGTCAACATATTAGGGTCCCTAAAGATAAATCATATAGATTTCTATGGCTACTATTTCCTAAAAGCATGCTATTTCAGACAATTCATATCAGCTCAGGCCAGCCCGATATCATATGGATTCGGGAGTCTACGTAAACCAAGCTAGTGGTGCAGAGGAAAATCTTGCTAGCCCTAGAACCCTGATCCTTTCTAGACACCTTTTCTTTCCACTTCATGTCCTAGTAGCTGCCTAAAGGCCAATCTAAACAACGTCATGTTACTATGGTTACTAATGCATCTTTTAGTTGTAAGTATTTTAGGGATCCATTAACCATTATTCTAATGTGAAACTTTATGATCCTAAATCAATCCTTCATCATCGATTGATTAACTGTAGGGAAAACATGTCACTTAAAGGTAAGGCGAGCATTCTAACTAGGGAGGAAAAATTGAAATAGTCAGATTCTGACTACCATGGGCTACGATACCATGCTGTAAGGAGGTGGGATCACCCCCTTCCTAAAGAAAAAATTGAATAATTAACATCCATTCCAAACACACTCAAAGGTATGTTGGAATAGGTATAAATTTTACAAATTTATTATAACGATATGCAAAAGACTAAAGTATAGAAGCAGAATAAAAATAACTGACTATATTCAACTTTCACAAAAGATTACACAAGTACATCAAAATCTCCCATTAGGGTTTACAACAAGATACAACAAAAAGGATCTAGATAGTGGGAAGTCTAAACTACTTCAAATCTTGTCTCCAGTGAAACATCTCCAAGTGCTAGGTCCATGCCCAAATCTATGTTCTCTTGATTCAACTCAACAACTTGTCCTAACCTGGGTGGTTGGGAAAGCACCCAACAAAAGGGGAAAGAAAACAAGGTATGTGTCACAAAACTAGTCTAGGATAGACAAAATAAGTAAAGAAAATAAAAACATGCTAGGGTTCATCATAAGATAAAGATAACAAGAGTGTGAGGCTATATTCAAAAGAAACTTTCCATTAAAATTATATTAAAAAGGATTTGTATGTAAGACAATTATGTCTCCTAACTAAGTAGGGTTGAGGCACCTACCATACCTCTAACCTATAGGTGAGGGGAGAATAAGACATTCCGAGTCACCTACACAATTATGTAGCGGAGAATAAAAACATTCCCCAGGAAGATTAAATACATTCCCTCTATGGGTGATTGTACATAAGTACCGCTACTTTAAATTAAATATAACGTAAATCTACATGCTAGAAAAGTAGTTATGGCAAGAGTAGTCATAATATTCAATAAGCATGGCAGTGGGGTATAAGACCTAAACAAGAAGAAATTATAATTTGATTTGAGGCATGAACAACATTAGGATTCAATAATAGAAGACTTAGGGTTCATTTAAGCCTCATTAGGGAAATATAGGGTGTGGATACAATTATCCCAACATAGGGTGTAAGGAATGCACATACCTAAAGAGGGGTTGCACATACATAAAGAGGGATTGCACATACATAAAGAGGGATTGCACATACATAAAGAGAGATTGCACATACCTCTCTTACTGATATCAATTACTAAGTTTCACCACTTTAATTGAGTCCAAGTTCCACTTTGCCTACTTTCAATGTATTAACATGTATTAGAGTACAAAATGCACATTAATGTATAGAAACCCTAATTTTAGAATTTTTTATCAAAACTCAGATTTAGATTTTAAAAATATGACCAACGAACTTATTAGGTCCTCTTGATAAAGAAAACATTTTTTATGTTAATTTTGGAGTTATGATGATTAAGATGTACTTTTATGGATTTTATGCATTAAATTCATTTTACATAAATCACCCTTCGTCGAAACATGAAATCATACCTTGAAAATATTTTTTATTAGATAGAGACTAATTTTCTAATTCCAAAACATATTTATTTGTCAAATATGGATAAGCGGTTTAGAAGATATGAATTTTTCAATACTGACCAATAGGAAATTGCCACATCATCAAACCGATCGAGATAATTGAAGAGAGAGGGAGAGGGAGAAAACACCATTTGACCCAAGATCAGGTTTTGAAGTTGCATAGCTAATCAAACTAGAGCTTCTAGAGAAAGTAAAACGTCAAGAAACCAAAACCTAGAAGAACATGGTAAATAGAGATGGAGACATTGATTTTAAACATAGAAGCATGAGTTTTAAGCATGTAGTAAGCAATATATGAGAAGGGGTTAAAAAAACACACCTCTAGCAAGGTAATAAGGTCCAAACAGAAAGGATCCCAAGATTAGAAGGTCTAGTTTCTCCAAGCCAACCTCCTTTCTTGAGAAAAGATCACCTTCTCCACTTTAGAGGTGCAAACCCTAGCAAAAGAGCATGGAGATGAGACTTTTAGGGCTCTAGGTGGAGTTTTACCATGGAAGGTCATGGTTTTGGCCTGGAATAAGGTGGGAGGAAAACTGATAGCATGAAAACAAGGAAGGAAAGGATGATACTTACTAGTTTTGGTCAAAATCACCAAGGAGGAGCTTAAGAAATCCTAAATAGAGAAATTTAAAACCCTAGGAGCCTTCTTCACCAAGGTAGGCACCCTTTTTTGCCTTGGGACAGAAACTTCGTGGCCAAACATAGAAGGAATGATTCTCTAAGCTAGAGAAAATTGGAGATGATTTCTTCTTGGATTGGGAGGTGGGAAGGGGTAGGCATGGCTTTATAAAGAAGGGGACAAGCATGAGGTGTCTATGGGATTTTCCATGTGTCCTTAGGCTATGGGTTCATGGCCATGCAAGAGGTCAGATCATAGAGACTTCTTGTATAACCAAGGTCAGTCCTAAAAGACCATGGATACTTGTAGGACATACCCACCGTCCTCCAATCAAATAATTAACCCCATTGGTTGATAGCTTTTAAAGATAAGCTCATTTATAAAGAGGGTAATCCCTATAATGCCCTTAGAAATTAACACCTCAAACCAAGGTGCAACTAGGTTCCCAATGGTTCAAAATCTCGAGAATGGTAAGGTAATATCTAAGGATTATAATGCAAATGATAATTTGCAAAGAAAACCTAACAATTGGTTAAATTTTATAAAAGTCTAGAATGTTCCTAAAATTGCATAACTTACATAAACAACATCCAAATTGAACAAAATTTGAAATTTAGGCTCATTTTATGATTTCAAAACACATCATGAAGTTATATTAAGGTTTAGAGCACTTAATTATGATAATTAAGGTTATTTAATACATTACTCAAGGTTTGGGGCTTTACACTTCTAACATAAATTTATTTACCATTGTTCCACTTAAGTGGTGATTTTACATTTTAGATCCTTAAATAAGATTTCACCGAGGTATTTTTCCATAAACCCTTCCATTGGTATAATTATTGAAAAAATGTTCACCAAACTACTATGAATTTCACAATTTAACCATCAAGGCCAAAAAGGATAGAAATGCTAGGAAAATATTGGGAAAGGGCCAACAAGAGAATATGCCAAAGTTTTAGTATTTTACACACAAGGTTAGGAGGAGATCACTCCAAAGGTAATGTAATCCTATAGACCTTGGGGAAATGACTAATTATAATTATAAATGAGATGTGGATAATACAAGAGGTCATATAATAATGTTGATAAGATCTTGAAAGGGGTAATGAATAACCCAAGGATTATGGGGAAATCAATTTCCTTGTGAGGGCATGAAAGTTAAGAATATTGTTGGATTAAAGTAATTATTGTTTGGAGTCATTATTGAGAGTGATTCGACCTATAATTTGAAATTATGAGATAATTTTTGGATACTCCATCTTTGCTCTTGGAATGGGATGAGCTTTGTATATGGGTTGCAACCCTATGCTCATTTCTTCTTATTATGAGTGAAAATGATTAGGTAGACATATGTTATGCTTAGAATCGACTTATGAGAGAGAATACCCTAAGTTGAGATTAGTTATTTAATTTAGGGTTTTGAGGTGTGACCTCACCCATATGTGGAAATCAATGTATAATCAATGGGGGGAACCCTAGGAAAAAAGGTAGTCACCAAATGAAATTGAAAATAAAAAATGAAAATATAATCACCAATAGGTGGTGTCATGTTAACACTAAGGATGTGGATATACCATGAATTGAATTCATGTACCAATCTTAGTAATAATGTGAAGAATAATCATATCAATAAACGATGTTGAGGATGTCTAATTAGGGTTGCTAATGCTAAGGTTTTAGAATAAGGTGAGTTATATCCTAAAATTTTGTAAATTTGAGTTACATAAATATAAGACTTGCTTGGATAATAAAGTTCCTTCAATATAATTTTATAGAACAATAAGACCATCCAGTTTTTGATATGAGTGTAATCCATGGTCCAAGAGAGGGCCATGAAACTATTTTCTTTGCTAATAGGTCCTTGGGGTACAAGATTTAGAAATAAGAGTTTTCATGCAAAAATATAAGATAGTGGTTTTATAATTTGTTAGATAATTGAAATATGAGATAATATGTAAGTTCACAAAAGAAAACATGACATGTGGTGTTTTACATAATTAAAGTAGTAATTATTTAACTATGAATGGCAATTATCTAACTATAAATGGCAACACATGATTTAAGGCAACAAATAGTGTTATCTTGGTTTGACTTTTGGTATACTTGAAGATAACAACAAAAAGAAGAGAATTCTAGAATTTGATAGAAAATGTGGTGTGGGTAATTCATTTAAGGATATACTAAATAAGAAGGTTTCACCTACAAAAGTGATTCCAATATATCCAAAAAAGTAGATATGAGTTCGGAAAGGTATTAATGTGTTTTCATGGAATAAGGGTAGTTGGTTTAAGGGATATATCAATGAGAGATATAGGAAATAATCTAGATCCCATGTCATAAAGAGTTTCCTAATGGATTAATGATCAAATTATCCTATATATATAAATAAATATATATATATATAAATATATATATATATATATATATATATATATATATAAGAATTGAATGAAAGGGCTCGGGTCAAATTCTACAGGATTAAACCTATGGGACTCAAGGAATGATGGAAGGGAATAAAAAGAGAGGGAAAGAAAATAAAAATGAATGAGATAAAGAATAAAAAAAATAGAAAACAAACTCGAAAAGGATCTTTCTGATTCTCAAAGAATGAGGGATTGATCGAAAAAGATCTCTTGTTCTTATTTTATGTTCTAAGATCATGATTTGATCTGCATATGTTTGGTAAAAAGAATAATCTTCTACTTTGGTCATAATAAAAAATGGAAAGTGTTCAATTGGAACATGAAAACATGACTGAATTGATCTTAGTTACTCTTCGGGGTGGAGTGGAAGAAGGGAGGAGATTCTCGAATGAGGAAAAGGATCCAATTACTTCAAAAAAATAGAACGTGGAGCTGTATGAGGTGAAAATATCATGTACGGTTTTGTAGAGTGACAGTAAGGGTGACTTATCTGTCAACTTTTCCACTATCACCCCCAAAAAACCTAAAAAATGTGTTCTCTCAATCATATTTGTATAGGATGTTGATAGTTTATAAGAGGAATGTTTACGAAGAAAACAAAATATGGATTCATATTCAGATATATAAGAATTATATAAGAACCAAAATAATATTGGATTCTCCTTTGCAAAAATAGAAATAGATTTCTTTAGAGTAATGAAACAATTCCAATTACGGTATTCAAATAGAAAAAATCGCAATAAGTGCAAAGAGGGAACATCTTGTATCCATGATTGTATTATTTGAATCAAAATTTCGAGATGAATGGGATATGATATCCGTATATATGATACATTTTTTAAATGGGAAAATTGGTCTTAATATTTTTGGCATTAAAAGATATTTTGGACTCATAATTATTCCAAAGAATACTACTGATTCTGCAACAAAACCAATCATTCCACGTAATGTAAGAGAAGCCATGGAAAAACTATTGAATAGGGTAAATAATTTTGGCATTGGGATAGATATCCTCCCATTTTGTCAAGATAAACAAGATGTGTTCTATCACAGCTTGTACCCCCCTAAGAAAAAAAAGGGCGGCACCAATAAATCCATGAGACAATAATTGTAAAATGGCTCCATTGAGTCATGTGTTTGTTATGGAACCAATTCCTATAATTATAAAACCCAAATGAGATACAGAAGAGTAGGCTATTCTCCTTTTTAAATTACATTGACTGAAAGAGGTTGAAGTTGCATAAATTATTTGTATCGTTCCCACTATCACCAACCATGGAGAAAATATCGAATGTGCGTGGGGTAAAAATTCCATATTGACACAAATCAACCCATATGCTCCCATTTTTAATAAGATTCCTGCCAAAAGCATACATGTACTGTAATGTGCTTCTCCGTGGGTGTTTGGTAACCATGTATGTAGGGGTATAATCGGTACTTTGACAACATAATAAATAAGAAAGTCAAAATATAATAGAATTTCCAGGGCCATAGGATATGATTGATTAGCTAATGCTCCAAAATTCAATGTTGGCCCATCCGAACCATATAAACCTCTACCTAAAACCGTCATTAATAGATAAATGGAACCCCCTACGGTGTATAAAATAAACTTTGTAGCTGAGTACAAACATTTTTTACCCCCCCCCCCACATAGATAAAAGTAAGTTAATAGGAATTAATTCTAATTCCCACATCATGAAAAAAGTAAAAGGTCTCGAGAAGAAAATAACCCTATTTGACCACTATACATCGCTAACATTAGAAAATAAAACAATCATGAATCTCGAGTAACAGGCCAAGCCGCTCAAGTTGCTAAAGTTGTGATAAATCTTGTTAGAAAAATGGGTCCTATGGAAAGCCCATCGAGTCCCAGTCTCCAGTGAAAATAAAAAATAGTTATCCTGTTATTAATGATCAAATTATCCAATATATATATATATATATACATATATATATATATATATACATATATATATATATATACATATATATACATATATATATATATATACTCTCCTTAATTGATTTTGATTTTCCTATATGAATTATACTATTCAGGTGAGACTTAGTCAAATCCTAGATTCCATACTAGGATACCACTAATTGATTTTTGTAAAGACATTGATGTTAACTACCATAGTGGGATATCAAATATTGAAACTACATTATATGGATAAATCATGTTTATTTAATGTGATCGAACCACTTTCCCATGAGACTATCACCTACCTTTACATTAAAAAGAAAGGAAGAAAACCCAAACCCTTCTCCCATCTCGATTACTCTCTCTATATCTCTCTCTCTCCATCATCATCCTCCTAACCCTAGTTCTATGCTTGGGGCCTATATAAGAAACCATAGGATCCCAAACTTGATGGGTACATGGCTCTATCCTTCCTTGTTCATGAAGATCTCTACCTCACTTCTCCCTTTGTTGACTTACAGCATGTTAAGGACCAGGGAACTACACTCTAGTTCCTAGAATAGACATGAGGGAACACTCCTCCCCAACCGCCATATGCATTAATGTGGTCTAGTGGCTTCTTGAGATCTTTGGGCTACTTTAAAGCCCAAGGGAGGCTATCGTGGAAACACCAGCATACGAGTAGGCATGCAGGGATGGACGAAAGCAAGGATAACCAAGGAAACTTGAATGGTTCCCTGACCTCTGTGATTCTCTATCGCATGAGGGGTGATAGGAGGAAAACTCTATTGTCATTGGTGACCCGGGATCAACGAAGAGGTTTAGTCCTCTAAAGACCCATTGCACTAGAGGAGGTTTGTGCCTTGCAACTACCTTGAAGGTATCTCAGGTGGGAGAGAAGAAGGGGCATTGTCTTGGGACTTCTTCTAGAGGTTTAAGTCTTGAAGAGCACCCATGGAAGACCTTCTAGTCTCACGTAGATGATCATAGAAGTAAGGGGACAATCAGGCCAACTTAACTCATAACTGGTCCTTTTTTCCCTCTTATTTTGATTCAAGTGATGAACCAACTTTCAACCCAGTCACACCTCCCAAACCAGCTCAAGAGAGGATTGTGGGTGACTATATTGTTGACCTAGCATGTGTCCAATAAGGACCTACAACACCCATGTAAAAGCTAATTTCTTTACAAATTCCCTTTTATTTTGTATATCTCCCAAAAATCATGGTAATTTTCTAGGATTATCCAAATATAGACAATTTATATACCAAATTAATTGGAAAAATGTGTAGAATATAAATATGAAATGATCAATGCCTATTATGCTTACTGTAAAAGTTTTTCCAATACTTGTAATTAGGATAATTCATGCATAAAACCCTATAATTGATGATCAATGTTTCAAATGCATTCCATATGTTTATTGAGGAAATATAACTAGATGATGCTGAATGTGATGGTAATACAAGATGGTCATAATCATAATGATGGATAATTAGGGTTTCAAAAGTGGATAACCATACATGTGTATAATTAGGGTTTTGAAACCAAAGATCATAACTTGTAATAATGTTAACAAACTTAACATGATCTAAGTGATCATAATGAAAGGATATGGTTGTTATAACAATTAGGGTTTCACCTAATGTTTAATATGTGATGGAATTTGGTTTTGTACCCTTATTCGTTATCTGGAATCAAGACAACCCTAAACCCTAGATTAGGATATGAGTAGTGTTGACTTTGAATAATGTGATGGTGACACTTAGGATATATGTACATGCTGATTAAATGATGATTGCTCGGATTTATCTTTGCTTTCTTGATTGGATGATATGCTTAAAGTACATGAATGATCTGCATGGTTGTACATTGAGGTACGTGATTACCATTATGACTACTGACTGGCCTAAATCGCATATCCAAAACAAAGTGGATATAGATTTGTTGGACTTTTAAATTTATAACCTGACACTCAGTACCCCACAACTATTATATGAGGTTTGATGTAGTAAATCGGGGCCAAACCAGAGTGATAAGGATGGTATGTGATAGTATCATTGATCCTTAGACTCATATACACCAAACTAAAAGGTAGATCAAGGTGTTCCCTAAGGAAAAATGTTGCTCCAAAAAAAGCAATAAAAAAAAGAAAAAGTAAGAACATACAATGAGAATAAAGTCAAACAAGGGAGATGCAACCAAAGGATGGAAGAGAACTTGGTCTGGGTTCCTAATACTAACATCTCTCACCAACATGTGATACTCACACCCTTTTGTATACCCTTATCAAGATTACAAGAAATAATCATATATGCATATTCCCTCCTCTCTCAAGCTTAGGATAGATCTAGATTATAAAGTTGTCTCTCTCTCAAGATGGGAAGCAAACAATCACAAAGAAAACCATATGACCATTAGATTTAGCATTCTAATATTTTCATGCATTCATTCAACTCCATAACACTTAGATAACATTAATACTACTTTTTCGAGGTACTAACAATCAAACATCACAAGATGGTAGCTAAGCATACATGTGAAGCATTCAAGAACAAGAGTACGGAGATAACTGTTGCTAAGGGATATATATATTCAAAAGTATGTAACTATACACATGTTGGGAGACCCTTAGTGGCTACCCCCAACCCAAGTTAGGTGTTTATCCACACATATTAATTGCTAACATAACGATGTTACAAAAATGTAGATACATCAAGAATAATGAAGAGGGGGATGATATAGCTGGGGAAGATAGTAGATCTGAAGAAAGAAGTAGGGAATACACCAATGGTACTTCTTCGTATCTAGATATGGTGAGGGCATGGAAGATGGCAAATCCTTCTCTTGAAGAACAGGATGGTGGATCTTCTCTCTCCTCCAACTTTCATCTTTGGATATCCAAGACCAATTGGGGTGAACAAGAAAAACTCTAGAGTTTGGCAGCACTTCGTTGCTCTTGATGATCTGATGCCTCTTATGTGTGGAGTTGGGGGCCTATTTATAGGTTCAACCCATAGACTTAACAACTCGTCATTGTCGCAAAGCATGTCTTGACCATGATCCATGTTGCGGTCATGACATTGAACAACGAATGTAATATTTGTCTCAGTCATGGGGATAAGGTGTTGTTACGACCGCAACTCCATCAAAGGTTGTGACAATCATTTGTGGTCATGACATCATATTGGATCATGATTATTTCTTCTATTCAGGTCGTGACCCCATCTTGGTTGCGACACCCTCTCTTGGTAATTATCTAGTATCACGATCGAGGTAGATCATTATGGTCATGACAAATATCATAGTCACGACATTGAACTGTTGAACGCTGGTTCCATCTCAGTGGAGACGTCCATGGGCTATCGTCACTGTCGCAACATGGTATGAGCCTGCATAAAGTGGGAAGGGGTATCAAATCCCAATTTTTCCCAAAGACATTCAAATAAATAGAAAATTCCATAAAAGGGATGTAAAATAGGAATAAAACATATGCAAAAAGTTCACAAAATGAAATGCTATCAGCTATCCCAAACATATAGTCTAGTCTATCCTCAGGCTAACACAGAATTAAATTACTAAATGATGAGCTATATATGATTTCTCTCATTATCAACACACCATTACCAAATTTTTCCATCCTTACAGTAAAAACTTTTGTGTTAGGCTTGGTTCTCATTCTACACTTCCATTTCTCTCCCTTTTGTTTCTAGAGTTTCTTGACCTTGCACCCAAGTCACTACCTTTTGTTGTAAAGAACTCTCCTTCGCAATGACCCTCCTGCCTTATGTTTCTCTCTATACTTGTAAACGGTTCTAGGAAGGGGTAGCCTTCACACCCTACCTTTAGTTTGGTCATGCTAAAGCTATTGTGTTTGGGTAGGTAAGGCTTTCAGTTTTTTCCTACACCCCTCAGTATCACTCTACCATGGGTTGTCATAGATACAGTGTTTCCCAAATGGGCCATGATGTATTGTTAGGTGGTTGTGTGAGGTGAGTATAACTCAGTTTTAAGATTCCACTTTTGGGCATGACATATATGCATTCATGAATGCAGCAATGAACCGACTATGTGGAATCTTTCGGCATCTTTTCTAGCACAAATCTCGTGATTTTTTTGGCTTTTCATTCTTCTTTCAAGCTTGGGAAAGGGGTTGGTAGGATTTTTGGACGGCCAAGGCTCTTTTCATCCCAAAGAGGGGATAATTAAAACTAGAATGGGTAGATGTTTCCTTCTCATGGGAGGTGTAGACTTTCTAGCTAGCACATTTAGGCTAGGAAGATTGATCAGGAGTGTGACTGGTAAATTCCTCTTTATTTCTAGGGGTTCCATAGACTCAGGGGTGTTCTTCTGTAATTACACAACATTTGGTTGTAAGAATGGAGTAAAATCGTATTGTTGTGTCCTTCTCTTTTTACATGAATTAGTAGATCATTTGCAACACTCTAGCAATGATTATGCTAAAAGGTACTAAGAGGAAAAATAGAACTAAGAAAAGGGAAAGTTGAATCACAAAGGGCATTGTTTAAAATTGGGAACTATAGCAAGTATTTGTTCCAAAATTTTCGAAATTGTTTCAAAATTACCTATACTTGCTGAGGGTAAAAGTAAGAACATGTATAAGTGGAAATCAAACTTAAGTGGAAAAATTGTACCTATCACACCCGTTTGTAACTCCTCCCCCAAATATATCATGCACTCCATCCCGGAGTGTCAAAAATAGAGTTGTTGATATAATTGAGCTTACTTTATTATTCATGGTTTTTAGTGATTGCCCTTTTTGATTGTAGGAGCATGTTGGCATATATTCAACAAAATGTGTGATGTTGTTCATGCAACATGATTTCAACCTTTCGTCCAATCTAGGCATTAATATCCACAGTCATTGGGCAAAGGCACTTGTTGCGGGCTGCTATGGCAGAACTGCATCTTTTGAAGTCTTTTCCCTATGCGTTCTTGTATCCCTTCTCTCAGTTTCGAATCAGCTCTATGATTGCTTCGACACATGTAACTATTTTTTGTTCTATAGGTGTCTTTGTTGTAGTCATATTGGTGCATTTGTTCAGTGCAAAGACTGAATCAGAGTTGTTATAAAGTACTATAGTCCTTGCTATTTTATTGACCACGAGAAGAGTCTAATGGTTATCATTTAGAACAGGCAAGAACATATAGTTTGAAAGAGAGTTTCTTAGACATTGCTGCAAATGTTCTTTTTCACCTGACCTTTTGTGATCGAGTATATCATCAATGACCAAAAAGTATGCCATATGCACATTATTCATGTTGTCTCCCAACAAGGATTGATAAGCAGACATAGCACTCATGGAGAGGTATCCTCCTATTTTCAAAGTGTCTCAGAGGTCTTCTTTTAGTACACATATGCCCTCTCATTCAAAGATTACCTTTTCTAAGGTATCACCCTCCTTCAAATAATTCATTAGAAAATGTAGAGATACCAATGATAGACCTTCACAAGACCATCTATTACCATCCAACAAAGTACACACTATCTCCCCTACTGGCCCATCTGGCTTGATTTTAGGCATTTCATCTTCATTGATTTCTCCCTCTTCAAGCTCATTAATAATATGTTCTTTTTTCTCGTTCTTAGCTACAGGAGAGGCTTTTTTCTCATATGTAGTCTGAGGTTTTTTTCTTTATTCTGAGTGGTGTCGATAGGCTGAGTGTCTGACTCCCTCCCTTCTTTCCAAGTAGCTACCCTAGCTGGCTCTTCAGGATCAATCCACATGGTCCTCATTTTTTCTTGCTAGGTCTTCTTTATAGGAAGGGGAATTCTAGTGTGAAGGCTATGTGGTGTCACATCTGGGGGCATCACTGGATCATTGAAGAAGCGGTGATCTTAGATCACTTCCATAGTGTAGACACCATGTAGGTCGTGTAGATCGTCATTGTAGTGGTCTTTTAGTAGAATTCCCTTATTGATGGCTTCCATCATTCTTAGTACAATGAAAGCGCAATCCCTTATTCCTACCTCTTCCTGAGGTACCTTCTTATAGATATAAAACTATTTCTAGATTCCTTGGTGTCAATCTCATGATATCTAGATTGTACATTGCAGACACAGTGGTACCTTCAGGATATCCTTGGCATCCTTATTTTTATCAATCAAGGATGTGTTGTCCAACTCAATAGTACAATAGTTGTATACTGTTGTGCGGTGCTCATATAGGTTCACCATAATTAGAGCTCAGTGATTGACCATTCTTATATGAGGGGTTACAAATCGGGTCTCAACCATGTTAACAACTTATTGCAGCTCTTTGACTTTGTCAATATTATATCTTTGATTGAATAGTTGCCCTGTCAGATGAGTGGTGCCATTCAACATTGGTGGCACCTTTTCATCATGGAGGAACTCTTCTAGTAGTGTAGCATAGATCACTTAAAAAAAAATTTCTTGTGAACTCTTGCTCACTTTAGAAAGACTCTTTTGAAGTGTTCCCTAGTCAAAGACCTTCCTTTGTTATGATACATGACATATGTGCCTGGAAGGTTGTGATCTAGAACGTCTGCCAGGACATGAACATCCTTGCATGTTATTATAGAATGTGAGTACATGTCCATGCCTACCATCTTGCACGGGAGAGGTGGAGAACACCTAATTCTTTCTTTATTGGTAGGTGGGCTCCATTTTCTGGATGGCTCATTGATAAAGAATGAAGCGAGGCCACCTTCATCATATTAAGAAGTTCCTTATCCTACTATTTATATTGGTGAGGTTGGTGCAACTAGAGTAGGGGTGGGCTCTTCAGTATCCTCCTTCACTTGTGGCTTTTCTAGTTTCACATTTTTGGTAGTGATTTCTTTGATAGACTCTTCTAGGAGCAGGTTTGTCTCTGATGGCGGCTCGAGTATTGCTTCATTAAGTGCAACTAAAGTTGTCTCGATCTTGCCATAATAAATGGCATCATTGTGTTTAGTGTGTGATCATTACTTGAGGTAGATGTCACATATATCCATGGAGATGTTCATTTCATCTAGGATTTTATTTATATATGTTTTCTCACCAATTGTCAACTTTTGTGAAGTGTTGGTCTCCTCCCCAATGACGCATTTGACTTGATGCTCTTCAGAGATTGTCTCATCTTCTATTGGGCACAAGTTTAGATCGAACTCCTGAACTAATGTGTTCATCTTCTTCCCATAAACACCTTGTGATTGCCAAGGTTGTAGCGGTGACTCTTTTGTGGGTAGCTCCTCCCTTTGGGTGGGGTTTAAATTTGCACTTCTATCCTTAGGTGCTAAGGATGCACTCGTCCATTGATGTCATCATCTTTATCATTTGTGGTTGAGGGGCTTGAGGAAGGGTGGGATGTGGATGGAATGGTCAGATGCCTTGACCTCTTTCTATTTCTCCCATTTTCTAGCTCCTGGCACTCTGTTGTTATTTCTTTTTGCTCTTCTTCTAATCACCAACGTTCGATCTGTAGGTCTTCCAACTCCTCCTCGTACCCTTTTCACATCATTTCTATGTCAGCTGATATGTTGTCCCTCTCTTTTCTGAGGTCTACCATTTCTTCTGAGATGGACTTTATAACCTCCATCATCGTCTGGTGGTTAATCACCTCTTGCATGAACTAAGGAAGCGACTCAGCCTCTGTGTTCAAGCTTTGTTCTTGCATTGTTAGTGTGTTTGTAGGCTGGAGGTGATATTAAAATTTAGAATATTGTTGCATTTGTGCCCACATGGTATCAAATTGATGCCCTAATACTTCACCAAAGGATTGTGGGTGTTGTTGTTGTTTAACTCTAAGACTTGAGGGTTTTGTTGTTGCTTCTTCAGGTACTGTTTGTGAAGGATGAGTAGGTTCTTGTAAGATTTTCCTTTTTGTTTCAAATATAGGTTGTGCACATGCTCCTCCTTTAGTGCCAGTTTCTTGTGTGATGGCTGATATTTTTGGCTGGATGGGACTTCAGGCACTCTTTCTTCCTCAGGAGATATAGGGATAATTAGATTGGGCTTCTCTGGAATGCAACTTAGTTCTTTCATCACTTCGGCAATTTTTTTTCTACACCTTAGAAAGAGAACTCAACTTGGTGATCTCCTTACATATTAGGACTATCACTAGAGGAGGGGAGGGTCGATTGAATAAGCCTTCATCATTGTGGTATGTTTGGTTTGCTATATATATTTGTTTTGCTACCTCTGATCTACCTGGAGGAGCATCTGCTACCCTATTCTTTTGCTTCTTTGTTGCTGGCTTATGTTGTTCTACTTTTGGCACTATATCTATTATATCTTCATTGCTAGTAGGTGATTGGGGTTCTTTACATCTCCTGATTGCACTCCATTGCATCTTGTTCACCTCCTCTTTGGCAGGCCACATCTTGTGGGCATCATAATATGTCATTTTAGGGAGGGACAGTAAGAGTTTGGAGAAGCTTTGTTTATAGAATAATTTTCTACCCTTCATCACCAGGATAGCAGCATTTATCCGGCACTTGAAATCTATCTATGTATGTGTCTCTGTGTGCTTATATTTCAGTACTTGTTCAACACCCAAGAAATGATATGTAATGCAAGTTATATGGCTTCCCATGGAAAACTCTTTAGTCCTCTTTGCCTCATATCCTACAATAGATGATAATTTGTCTTTCAACAATATTTCTATATTTACTGGTCTCTTATTCAACATAGACCATATAAGGAAAAGATCTCCTTTAGAACCCCCCACCCCCGAATTTAGATCTTGTAAAGACTGTGTTTGTTGTTATCTTTTGCATGATCCTGATAAAGTAGGAGGTAATGAGCATCGCCTTGGAGTTCTTCAGACTATGCTCAAGCTCACTCGTGAGTTTTTCCCACATCATGTGGTTGTTGTAGCTCAATTTCTATTTTTCATCGAGCACAGCCGAGTAGACATGTGCTTATTATGTCATCTTTTTGAAGATGGTATTCAGAATAGTCTCGGTGGTCATGTGATCTTCACCCCCTATCCTCACCTCCAGCTTGAATTCCCCACCACATTTTTGCGTTCAATGTTGCTGACATGAAGCTTTTCCAGTGATGACATGAACTCAATGGTGAGTTTTGTGAGAGAAGGGGCCTTAGTTGTACAAAGAGTGCGCAGATTGGCCCCTTCTAGAAACTTCACTGTTCTATCACATATCCCCATCTTCTTGAAGTCATCGACATACAAGTATCATGTCATCTTGAAGCTCTTGGTATTCATTATCAAGTCAAAGTGTGACTGATGTACTTGGTCTCGTGGCCTGAATGTTGCAAATTGCTTTGTTTCTAAGCTGCACTTCTTTCTTAGCCACGCCAAAGTCGACCTCTTATCTAGGGATCTTTGAGCCAACCTCAATTTTTATCTTCTTCTTGGCGTCTTTGGCATATTTAGCCTGCGGCTTGCCTTTCCCCTTTTGCATAAGTTCTTCCTCATATGGATAGTACTTAGAAGTTTCTATCTCTATAGTCTCCTGGGACTCTTCAGAATCCTTTGGCGTCTTGTGGTTCAAGATGTATTCATATTTCTTCTTTATCATCTCTTGACAAATTTTCTTCTTGGGTGATAGGTTTGGATAGTCGTTCAGTGTTTTGGTCACCTTTTGGAGTGTCTCCTCTTCCCATTTCCAAGATGATTCCTTCTTGGTAAAGGTGTCTATTTTGGAAGTCGACATCCTGTAATAATAGTAAACAATAGGTCATTAGGTACTCCTTAAGTAGGTAATGTCAATTTTGTCATATTTTGTATATTTTTTCATCAATTATAGATGTCATGACGAGACAAGAAACTTTTGTGACCGCGACAACAAGACAAGAAGGTGTCACGATTGCAACCAAAGTCATGATAGTAACAAGTCAGGAGCTAAAATGAGAACTAGGGTGGGTCATGACCAAATCGTTCAAAACAAATGTTGTGACCGCGATGTGCACATAAATGAAGACTTGGTTCAACAGAGAAAGTTTGCATGTCGCAACTATGAAGGTGTGTCGTAACTGTGTCAATTCAAGGAGATGAGAAGGGGGGTCCTGATATGTAGCGATTGCAATGAATGTCGTGATCGAAACATGCTTCATGACCGAGATGTTGGGACGAAGATACGGGGGGGAGAAACATGGGAAAGAGAAATGGTGCAAAGGAGGTAAAAGTTGCAGTCAAAATGGTGCAAAATGGTTGCGACCCCAACCAAAGAGAGAGAAGCCACAAGGCAAAAAAAAAAGGGTTTTAGGGGGGAGTGAAAAATCAAGGAAGGTGATTATCGAAAGCAAGAAAGCAATCTGAGAGCAAATTGATTAAGAGGACATGGAGTTGTGAAATGGGTAAAATGCAAATCAGAAAAGGGGGGGTAGAAGAATTGGTACATTCCTGTAGAGAGAGAGAGAAAAGATGGTGAACGTAGAGTGAGGTGAAGACAGTAGTGGTGATGGTGGGTGCTCATCGGCATGGAGGGTGCCTGTGATTGTCTAACTTGGCATTGATCACTTCATGACAACCTGATTCTTCTTTGCCAAAGTTATTCAAAGCAGCAATACAAGAGATCGAGAGAATAAAGGATTTTACTGTTACAATGGCTTCCCCTTTTATATTCAGTGAGAATCATAATCGAGACTCTTGTCACAACCGCAGAGAGCGTCGCGATCACAACAAGTGTTTGATCGCAACATAAAGCTAACAAAGTGTTTGTCTTGACAACAACATCAAAAAGGTGTTTTGATTGATATACATGTTTGAAAAGCATACATTCATATTTTTTTTTGAATTGTTGCACATCATTAAAGCAGATTGAAGATAAAATAACAAGCCATCAAATCATAATAGAACATCCACTTTAGAGGGATCAAGTATTCTACGAGAGAGAAAATGTAGAGTTGAATATGTACATTATTTACTTTAACTGGGAAAGTAGAAAGCATTGCTAAGTTTAAGGAAGTAGTAAATCCTTGGGTTGCCTCCCAAGAAGCACTAATTTAAAATCTCTAGCTTGACTCTCATTTCTTCCTTCTCATTCGTCTTCGACCTATGTTGACAGAGGCTCATGTATCTCATTTGTTGTTGGATTGGGTTCCTCCAATCTGAGTTCTGACCTTCTCACAAAGGTTTCAGCTTCATAATACCTTTTTACTCGATGTCTGTTCACCTAGAATGTGCCAGTCTTATCACTGGAGATTTCCATCATTCTAGATGCATAGATCTTCACCATAGAGAAACAACCAGACCATCTAGTCCTGAGCTTTCTGCGGAATAGCTTGATGCTGGAGTTGAATAGAAGAACTTTGTCTCCCTCATGCACATCTTTGTTTTTCAGGTGGGCATCATGCCGCACCTTAGTTATTTGCTTATAGATTCATGCATTCTCGTAAGCATGCAACCTCTACTCTTCAAGTTCTTGGAGTTGGAGAAATCTTTTCTTGCCTGCTTTGTCTAGATCGATATTTAGAAATTTGATAGCCTAAAGGGATTTGTTCTTTAGTTCAATAGGGAGATGGCTAGATTTTCCATAAATCAATATGTAGGGCATTGTGCCTATTGGTGTTTTGTACATTGTGTGGTAATCCCATAATGCATCATTGAGCTTCATGGACCAATCCTTCCTTGTGCAACTTACTATCTTCTCCAAGATCTCCTTGATTTCCTATTAGATACTTCGACTTGTCTTGACGTTTGTGAATGGTAGGGTGTTTCCACGTTGTACTTGACCCCATACTTTATCAATAGAGCTTCAAATTATTTTTTCCCAAAGTTGGATTCCCTATCACTTATGATGGTGAGTGGGACCCCAAATTGCAAAAAATAGTTTTCTCTAACAACTTTTTCACATCCTTTGAGTTATGGGTTTGGGTAGCAACAACCTCTTCCCATTTTGAGACATATTCTAAAAAAATAAGAATATATCAGTTTCCTTTTGAAAATGGGAATGGTCCCATATAATCAACCCCCCATTCATAAAAAAATTCTACTTTGACCCAATCAGACGTGGGCATCTCATTCCTTTTATTGATATTTCCTGTGAGCTGGCATACTTTACATGTCTTACCAAATGACGTAACATCTTTGAAGAGTATCAGCCAATAGAAGCCCGACTATAGAACCTAAGCAGCGATCCTTTCACCTCCATGGTGACCTCCATAAGGTGAGGAATGACATTCTTTGAGGATTTGAGGAACCTCTTCTTCTGACACACAACAACGATATAAATGATCAGAGCACCTTTTGAACAAATGAGGGTCGTCCCAATAATCATTTTTTAGATTAGAGAATAACTTATTCTTTTGATTATAGGTAATCTCAAGCTACAAATGCCCACATACTAGATAGTTACAAATGTTAGCAAACAAAGGTAGAATTGGTTCAACTAACTGGGCCATTAACAAAGCTTCATCAATGTAGTTGCCATTTACTAACAACTGATTTTCTTCAGTGAAAACTATCCTTGATAGGTGGTCTATGACCACATTCTCAGTTCCTTTCTTATCAATAATCTCATGATTGAATTCTTGTAGCAACAAGGCCCATCGTAGTAGCCTCGCCTTTGTGTCCTTTTTCTACATAAGGTATTTTATAGCTCCATGGTCAATGTATACTTACTCCCTCAATCCTCTCAAGTATGATCTAAATTTATCAAAAGAAATGACAATTTCTAGCATCTCTTTCTCCATGGTGGTGTAATTCACTTGGGCATCATCCAAAGTTTGACTTGTATGGAAGATCACATGAAGGTTTTGTCTTTCTTTTGTCCTAGAATATCTCTGATAGCAAAATTAGTTGCGTCACTCATAATTTTGAAGGGTAGCTCCAAATCTGGTGCTTGTAGAATTGGGGTTGTTGTCAAGGCCTCTTTGAGTGTGTCGAAGGCTTCTTTTTGTGATCAAGTCCTTGAAGAATTTTGCAAATTTAGGCATTTCTTCAATTGCATATAGAAATAGGATACCAAGTGCAATTTCTTCATTTCCTCCATAAACTTCTCATAGGGTTCCCTCATCTGGGATCCCTGGGGAATTGCCCGTGTCAAATGGATATCTCTTATTCAGAAGAGCCTTGATTAGTTTGTAGGGAAATAAGACCCTCAGAGCATATGGATTTCTTTGTATAAAGCCTCTTCCACAAGATCTGAGTTCTTGACCTTTACACCCTTCTTCTTTTTGTGACTCTCTTCTTCTTTACCCTCATCAACAAGATCTTCTCTTTCAAATTCTTCTTGCACAATTACTTTTTCAAATTGTGGATCATTACAATTTGTCCTCTGTGATGCTCTTGGTACCAAATTTTGCTAATATCCTCCCAGATTGAAGGGTGGCCATCTTGGCAGTCTCATTGATCGACAAAATTTTCCCTAAAGGATTTTTCACAAGCTCTACTAGTTGGAAAAGATGGTGATCAATTTGTCTTTGATGTGTTACATATCTACCATTTATGTTTGCATTGTTGTTAACACACCTGAGTTGGTGATGGCACTTTGAGTAAGATGGTCATTTACTGAAGCCTACCTTTTTGTAAAATCAAACAACTGACTGATCATGTCAGGTTGGTTGGTATCCTTGGTCTGACTTTTATTTTATCCCTGACTTTGACAACTTGCATTTTTGTTTTGACTTTGATAGTTGTTCTTGTTCGTCTGGTAGCTAGTAGTTCTAGTATATTGAGTGGGCTCACCATTCTTCTCAAATTTTGGAGGCGGTTTAGATGAACTACTCAGTTGATGAGAGTTCTTAGAAATGTCTTTGTTCCTATAATTGAATCCTTGATTGTCTAGCCATTTAAAAATTTTCATAAGAGACATTTTCTATCTCTTTTTCACTTTCACTTTATTCACTTTTAACCATGTATAGATATAGTTATCTAAACCATGGCCTCCTTCACCACATGTAACAGACTTCATGAATTTCTCAATGTATTTCTTTCCTTTGCCTCCAGTGTCGTTTAGTTGCTTGATGTATGTGGCAATCTTCTGAATTTGATTTGTAATTGTTTCCTGGGCCATAGCTTCGATTAAAGGTCCTTTAGAGCCAGTCTTCTTAGTTGAACCTCTATCACTTCTTTCATACTCCATGCCTGCTTGCAATGCATCCTTGTTGTAGATGATCTTCATAGTTCTGCTTGGCTTCATTCCAAGGAAATCACTCCTAGCAGCTGCATTCAACGAGGTTCGCTCCGTGGGAGTTAGCCCATTCTAAAACATTGTCATCCAAAATCCCTTATGGTAGTTATAGTGAGGACAATCTATTTGATATTCTTGATACCTTTCTGAAGCATCGTGAATATTCTTTCTATTTTTTTGCATGAAGGAAGTGATCTTTCACATATTTCAAATGGTTTTGTCAATGGGGTAGAATTTAGTGGCAAAAGCATCAACAACGAGCCTCCATCCATCTATGGATTGGTGGGGTAGATTAAGATACCAGGACAAAGCTTTATATTCAAAAGAAAAAATGAATTCCTTGCAATATATGACTTCTTGAGGCACTCCCCTCATATCTATGGTGTCGTAGATGTGTTTGAAGGCATCAATATGATGGTAATGATTCTCATTCTTTGAATTCCTCGGAAGGGCTTGTTTTGGATCATTGAAGTGATGACAGTTCAACTCAAAATTATCTGCATGAAATTTTGCGATCACGATCGGGCATCTTGATTCATTGGCCTTAGTTTTGACAAGCTATCTCAGAGTTTTCTCTTCCCAGTCATCTTCACCTTCACTATTCTGGTCACCATGTTCACGTTCCCGATCATCTTCATGTTCATGGTGATACATTTGATGTTTCTGCGATGGGGGTGGTGGTTCTCATGGTGATACCACTCCTCTTCACATCTCTCTTCCTCATGATGATGACCATCTGAGTGACATTCCTCCCTTTCTTCTTTGGTTTCTGGTGGTGGTTGATTGCATTAAACACTTGCATTCCAATCTTCACCAGTAAGATTACAGTCTACACGAGGTAGCATGTTGTCTTGAAAAAGGGTGTGAGTCATTGATTGAATCTGCTTCCCTTACATCTACTTAAGTAAATCACATAGACAAGTTAGAGAACTGTATGTGTAAAATGAAATATTTTGGGTAATCATAAATTAGCAGATTTAGAGATTTTTTTGCAGTCAAGCTTATAGGTAATCTTGAGGAACGGTTGTATAGTGAGTGGACTTGTGTTCTCAACAACACCATTTTTCCTTGTCTCTGGCAACGTCACCAAAAAGTTGACTGGCCTAAATTGCACGTACATAAGGGAGCATATATAGAGTAGTTGGTCTGTTAAATTTATAATTCGATACTCAAGCCTCTGCAACTATTGTACGAGGTCCAATGTAGTAAATTGGGGTCAAACCACAGGGCCAGGTTAGTATGTGCTAGAAACATGAACCTTAGACTCAGATACACCAAATGAAAAGGTAGATCAGTATGGTGTTCCCTAAAAAACGATGTTGCTCCAAACTAAACAATAAAAAATGCAAAAGTAAGAAAATAAAACAAGAGAATAAAGACAAACAAGGGAGATGCAACCAAAGGATGGAAGAGATCTTGGGCTGGGTACCTACTTCTAAGATTTCTCACCAACATGCAATTCTCACACCCTTTTGTATACCATTAAAAAGATTACCATAGATCATCAGATATGTTTATTCCCTCCTCTCTCGAGCTTAGGATAGATCTAGATTATAAGGTTGTCTCTCTCTCGAGATGGAAAACAAACAATCACAAAACAAACTATATGACCATTAGCTTTTGCATTCCAACATTATATACATTCATGCAACTCATAACACTTAGATAACATTAATACTACTCTTTCGAGGTACTAACAATCAAACATCACATGATGGTAACTAAGCATATAAGTGAAGCATTCAAGAACAAGAGTATGGAGATAATCGTTGCTAAGGGATATAGATATTCAAAGGATGTAAATATACACATGTTGGGAGAGCCTTAGTGGCTACCCCCAACCCAAGTTATGTGTTTTTCCAAACATATTATTGGGCAGCATAACAACGTTACAAAAGTGTGGATACATAAAGAATAATAAATAGGGAGAAGATAGTATATCTGAAGAAAGAAACATGTAATACACCAATGGTAGTTCTTCAAATCTAGATCTGATGATGTGATGAAGTGGTCTTTTGGAATCCTAAAATGGGCAATGACACAAGTAAAGTCATGCATGTTGAGTTGTTTTGAGAATCCCAAGTGTTTTGGTAAAGTTGGAATGTTGATTGAGATTTCTATAATGATTAAGATCCATCAGTTTATGCCTACTTGAGGAATTTAATTGATTGATCTAACATTTGATTTTTGGCACCAAATTTGTGTAAAAGGTTCCTTCCGTAGTAAGGAAGCTATGGTTAAAATTTGGTGGCAATTGGATGTTCCTAAAAGGAGTTGTGTAGGTTTGAATTTTGTGAAATGATGTGAATTGTTGATGATTTATGGACCTAACTTTTATTCCTCATCTTTGTCACGCGCCCTTTATCTAGATGGGCTGTGTTGCCGGTTTATGACCATGGATCTCTAATCCAAGGGTTGTGACTTTTGAGAAGCATGAGGTCCAGATTCTGGGTTGGGCAAGCTTCATCTGGACCGCACACAATGGGGCAACGACTGCGATTATGTCCTCAACCTTGCAGTTACAATTTTGACTATCGGTGGTGACCGCACACATTGTGGTGCCCTCAGGTCGTGGTTCTAGTGGTGGAACTGAGTGGAAAATTTTACTTGACTCGTGTAGAGGAGTCAGGAGAGCCCTTAGACGAGGTGTGAAACCACTCTACTAGGAGAACAAGCTCTCCACCTCCACGACCTCTCCACTACAACCTGTAGGTCGGCGGAATTTGGAGTGGGAGCAGGATCTGGAGGTAGAAGGGCTTTTCCAGGAGAATGAAGAAGGGAAAATGAAGCTCAGTTATAGAGGATATGATTTGTGGCATTTCTAGGAGCTTCCTCGGTGTTCTTCATGCCCGATGAGCTTCTCATATCCAGAGTCGAAGATGGTGTTTGGGGGAGTGTTATGTTGTCTTTTCAATGAAATTGGAAAGTGAAACACAGTCAGGGGATCCATGCGGTGCTTTTGGAAGAGGGTCCTCGAAGGTTGGGCGTGTGTAGGAGTTTTCCCCCTTCCTCCCCTCCATGATGGCATCTACGCCGGAGCTTCTTCATCCTGAAGATCAGGGCGATGCCTCGTGTTGCAAAGTGGTCGGAGATGGTAACAAGAGGGAGCCAAAATCAAAGGAGGATCCATAGTCGAGTGAGGAGTTGTCATGTTATTGGGATTGCTGGCCAGAGTCCAAGCCAGCGGCAACGCTTGAGAGACGAGCTCAGCGCTGGAGCCACCCAGCCCAATGACGGCGCTGGTGATTCGTGGAGAGCAGAGTCCCTCTACAAACTCTGGTTGATGCTCATGCGAGAACATGAGAGGGGAGCGGAGCAGCGTTGATCCCCCACCGGAGTCCAGCCTCGCAGCAGTTACCTGGCGGCACTGGGGACCAGCCTCGCGTAGTACTCTGTTTCACATAGGAAACAGAGGCAACGTGCTAGATCGTGGGAAAGGGAGAATTCTGACTTGGGTAAACAAATTGTCAAATCTACAGATCCCACACCCAACCCGGACTGGCCGCAGTAGGAAAAGAAAGGGTTGCGCCAACCCTAGGAGCCACGTGGCAGTCCCCGATTGGCTGCAAAAGGTAAATCTTTAATATATACTCAAATCTTCAATAATTTGTATAAAATAGCCTAATGAGGAGAAAAATACAAATAAGGTACTGAAATTCTCAAAACAATGAGTAGAACACAATATAACTATAATATCAGACTTTTGGTGCACTAATCTCAGTGATATCATGTAAGATGTAAAATGGCCTTTTCATGTATAATAAATAATAAACGCAGGCCTAAAATTATGAGAATATGTAAATAAGTCTATACTCATGTTTTAGAATCCTCTTAATGTCTGAGATTATAATGATGATGCATTAAATCATGTAATTTGCTTAATGTGGCTATTTAGGGCTAATAACCCTAAATGAAATGCAATAAAATACATACTTGCTCAGTAAATGATGAAATTTACAGAGTAAGCTCATGTCAGTATTTGGAACCTCTGATTTAATTATGAGATCATCATGATGAACATAATCCATGTTATTTGAATATGAACCTTAATACATGTGATGAAACCCTAATTGGATCAATGTATATAATCAAGGGTTAATACATGGAAATAATGATATGAAAACTAATGCTCACTCAATTGATACTAATCTGGAATACAACATCAGTAACATCAATCGTAGATAACAAGAAGAGTAAGATAAGACAAATAATAATGGGAATACCCTTTTTAACTAAGCAAATCCTAATGAATGTAACTAGGGTTAAGATGAGATGTAAGATGATGTGAACCTGATGATAGTATATGATCTTGTCTTAATCATGTTTAACAAAGATATAGATGACATGAGGAATATGTGATTAGGATATCTCTTTGGAAGGTACGCCATTATCTCTTACTTGGCTTATTATACAATATGCTTGTGTTATATGTGTAGTAAAATACTTGGCATATGGTATTGGACGAAATTATTGTTCTTGTATGATATCTTGCTTGATTTTCCATACTTATGGCTATGAACACATGAAACATAAGATATCGGATCCATCATATGATAGCACTAAACTCTTTGGTAGTATAGTGCATTGAAGTGATCTCAAACTCTTTGGTAGTAGATCACATGTGTTATATCTCAAACTCTTAGGTAGTAGATCACACGTTAAATGATCTCAAACTCTTTGGTAGTAGATCATAAGGCCTAAAAACATCAAAGCCCTAGGGGTAGATGTACGAGATATATGATGGAAACTAAGCTTAAAATATGTGTTCTCTTTTGTTATTGAATATCTTTGTGCAAGTATACTCTTTTCTTATATTTCTTTATACCTGCCAAGTATTAGTTTTATCTTATTGCCAAGATATGATGAGAGGTATATGAAAGACACGTAGGCGTACTCAGTACAATATTCTTGAATATTGTGCTGATGTGTACCACATGTAATCTTTTGTTTTAGGTTGTGGTTATGCTCTTGAAGATCCAGGATAGTTGAGAGTTGTGTGGCGAGCTGATGTACAGGTGGACATGTTGTTTTAAGATCCTGTAGTTTAGTGGTAGTACATGTATATGTAAGTTTGCTGTTCAATATGTAATATCAAATGTTGTAACAATTCATGTTGTAATTATATGTTGAATGGTGAACATGTGTGTATGGTTTTATTATTGTTCATGTACATGTGCTACTGATTGTTTCCTTCTGACTCCCTTGATTTTCTTCTTCTTAGTCTATAAATTGGGATTCTCACTGAGGTGAGGGTTTCAATTTGGACGTCACACATTAGATTAAGTTTTAGAAAATCCGGGGACATCACAGATAAGGACATGGAAGATGGAAAGTCCTTCCGTAGAAGAAGAGGATGGAGTATATTCTCTCTCCTCCCAACTTTTATCTTCAGAGATCCAAGACCAATGAGGGTGAATAAGAATGGCTCTAGATTTTGGCAGCACTTTGTTGCTCTTGATGATCTAATGCCGCTTATGTGTGGAGTCGGGGGTCCATTTATAGGAACAACCCACCGACTTAACACCTCACTGCAGTCGTGACACATGTGTTGACTACAACCCAAGTTACGATCATGACATTGAGTAGTGGAAGTAATATTTGTCTCGGTCGCGGTGATACAGTTTTGTTATGACCGCAACTCCATCAGAGGTCGCAAACATCATTTGTGGTCACAACGACATACTTGGTCGTGATTATTTCTTCTGTTTGGGTTGTGACCCCATCTCTATCGCCTCACCCTCTCTTGGTAATTGTCTGGTGAATCATTAAGATCATGACAAATAATGAGGTCATGACATTGAACTACTGAACACTAGCTTTGTCTCAGTCGAGACATCCATGGGTCATCGTCACAATCGCGGCATGGTATGTGCCTGCATGAAGTGGGACGGGGTATCAAATAAATATTTCACCCAAAGACATTCAAATAAACAGAAAATCCCATAAAAGGGATGCTAAAATCGGAGTAAAACATGCAAAAAGTTAACAAAATGAGATATTATCAACTACTCACAATATCGATTGTTGGTGTTTACCAATGATTTGTGAAGGATTGATGAAAATAAACTATTGGATGTTTATTTACATTCGATTCAAATATAATGCCACAATGAGTATCACATAAAATATGATATCGTATTTTGAATCCAATATAACATCTATAAAGGGGTGATGCACATGATCCTATTCAGAAATTGATCACACCCAAGATAGCATATCAAGTGTGGATTACAATATGTAATGAAATTGCTAGTTACTATTTGAAAGTAATTGACTAATTATATTTTGTTATATACTTGCACTCTTTTTCATGCACCCCACATATACATTATAGAAATATGCTTATCAACATTTTGTTTCACACAATTTAAATAAATGCAAAATATAAAGATATAAAGACATGATGAGTCAGATGAAATCTACCACAGATGTTAAAGCTAAGTAAAGGTGGATTAGTTAGATGCCTCTTCTTAATATCTATTAGTTCATGTTGTAAATTCATGTAATTACTTAGAGGAGCAAATTATATAACTTGTAAACAATATTTGTGAATTAATGGAAATTATTTGCTACTATTTTTTATTTGTTAAAATATGGATCTTGGAAATTTTATGGTAATGGCTCTCAACTTTAAGGTCCTTTCTTAATTGGAGGATGCTAAAAAGTGAGGTCGTTACAATGATAGTTTGAATATGATATGTTTAACTTTATGAAACATTTTAAACATAAATTTGATATCAAATATTCATGGTTTGGAAAGAAAAAAACCATAGTTGAGTAAAATTTTGATATTGATAGTATAAGAAAATGAAAATATGTTCGGTATAGTGTAGTAAATAGTTTTTTTTGGTAACCCAGGAGACTCGTAAGGCTTGCACCGATCCCAACCTGGGGAGCTCAACCCCATCCCGTAAGGACTGTAGCCCATTAAGTCACGCAGAGGCCGGCTGCACTATGGGAGAAACAATTCCGAACAGCACCACCAGGGGGATTCGAACCCGGGACCCTTCGTGAGGGACCCCGTGCTGTGACCACCTGAGCTACTGCTCTCCGGCTGTAGTAAATAGTTTTTAGTATTTTATATATGATTTAGATTTCTTTGACATTTGAATGTACACTAGATAAATCAAATATATGTGCTACTACAAAATTTCAAAATTTTAGATGTTTTTTGGACATGTTGGCCAGTCGAGTGTCCATAAAAAAAACTTAGTCGACAATGCTATGCATGTTGAAGTATAACAATGTGTCATTTTATGTTTAAAAATTAATTCATACATCCAATTTTTACATAACTTGGTTATCCTAGTCTGGACAATATACTAATATTGAAAACTTTTGTAGCAACTTTTATAGACACCATATTACATCAATTGAATTTAGCCATCCATTTTGAATATAAAATTTTAAAAATTTCTAAAAATAATTGTCTTATGTGCCTAAAAGTACATAGGATAAGATCAAGACCTAAGAATGCCTCATTGCAGTCTTGCACTCCAAGTATTAAAAATTCTTGAGGGAGAAGTGCATTTATAGGGTTTTAAATATTATGAAGTTGGGAGAGTTGATTTAGGGTTCTGACTACTAATGTTTGTGAAATCATTATAATCCTTCAATGTTAGCTAATTTTTTGTGTCTTCCCTTCTGTATTTTGTCTCAAAATTCTGACATGGATAAAAAATTCTCAAATATGTCTTATTTTCTGATTCCCACTCTCCAATTTTTTTCTTATGTAAGGTTTTTAGTTGAAAAGAGAAAGAAAGGAATTGAATCCCTAGGAGTTGATTGGATTTATGGAAAGTTAGTACATGAGATACATTTTAATATTTTTATTCAAAACCGAGTGCTTATCTCCCTCTTGAACTATATAATTATGTTGAAAACTTGATTTCATCCAACTAATGAAAAATTAGCTTAAAGCTTACATTACTAAGATATTGAGTAACCACTTAGAAAATTCTTAAATTGAACACCTCTTGTTTCATATTCATTTTAATAATTCTTGATTGTTCACTTTTAGATCTATAAATTTGAATTCTACAAAAAAGCAAGAAATAATTAAATTGCCTTATTCTGGTGCTTCCTAATAACCCTACATGAACAAGATGCTTGAAAGCTTTTTGGTCATGCATACATGTAGTTTGAATTGAGAGGCATTAATTAAATATCATTCCACAACTTTAGTTACTTATCTCAAGTAAAACTAGACACAGTAGTGTATGTGGGGTGATATAAATATTTAAACTGAGATAAACCTTTCTAGAGATGATGATAATATATTAATTTGTTTAACAAAAAGATAAGGTATTAATTTATGAGTCAATTATGTGATGTACCTTCGTAGTAATTTATGTATTGCGTTGAAATTAAAATTAGGATTCCCATGTATTGTGAGTGATCCCAATAAATCTCAAGACACATCAATGTGGATCTTAACTGATTTGGTTCTTATGATAATTTATAAAAATGTACAAATCTAAGTCAACTTATTGAAAATCCCAAAATATACTATTTTATTAGAGTGAGATATAAAGTTCGAATTTCTATATGATCTTGTACGCAAAATGATTTTCTCTTGGTTAGATATTATTTGTTCTATTGAAGATATGAAATCATATTACGATGATCTAACCATAGTGGATCTATTATAACATGATATAATGATTTAGTATATATTAGAAATAACATAAATTGAAAAAAAACACGTATATCACATTGAGAAGGATTGAAATGAGATATAAACATTATTTGTTAAGATTGAAAACTAATTCATCCCAAATAATCTATGAGCATGAAATGAAAGAAATTAATAGTAATTGATCTTAAATGATGAAAAAACCAATGAATTGACTATGTAAAGCTAGTAACGTAACCCAATCCTTAATATGATGAGTTAAGTAATATAAATGATCATCATAATCATCATCTAAGCCTCAATCCCAACTATGTTGGAAATGATAAGGAATGTAAATGATTGAATATAGTATGACTTGCTATGAGAATACAAATCAAGATTGTTGAATGAAACACATAAGATGAACTATAAAACTGTGTACTTTGAATGTTATCAATTCACATTACTATATACTTGAGGAAATTTATATGAAATAAGTCTTGGATTATATAATAAACCTGATTTATGCACATTATTTAATGAAATATGATGACATTTTTACAAGTTCCTACAATATTGAGTATATTTACTAAAATGTGTAAAATGGAAGGAAATGATGGGAAAATGTTATGAGTTTGAAATGAAATATAATTATTTATACTTGGGAAGCCCTGATTAGGGTGAATATTTTAGGATGATACTAAATCATGCTTATAGGATGACGATCCATATTGTGAATGATGTGAAAATGGAAATTACATATGTATATTGCAAATTGTTGTGTTGATTATGAAAATCATTTGTTTTTGTATTTCTCATTGATCCTTATATAATGTATCTCATTCTACTTATATGAAGATACACACAATTGTTGAATGATGAATTGAATTCTATTTAATATGAGTAAGAGGATTAATCAACAAGTAAAATGATGAATATATCAGTTAATTACCTTGAAAACCATGAGTTTCCCTCAAGTTCCATATTGAGGAAATGTAATGGACCTCCTAATTATAATTATATGACCTTTAGATGGATTTCTAAGGTGTGAATCTAGACCTTGAAGGCTAGACCACTAGGATTTAGGGATGCATCACAATTTGTAATTCTGATCCCATGTTCACTTCTATGGAAATCTATGCCCATCAAGAATAGACTAGGATGAAATGTAAATTGTGAAACATGAAAACTTTCTGATATGTAATATCGTTTTCTTGTTGTCTTATGTAGCTTACCTGAGATGAATATGTGAAGGTCGAGAGGAAGAATTCCCTACCTTAGCCTCTTTATCAAATCATAGTTTGGACCAGATTCTTGTGTTCATATCTTAAGGTGGTTGGTTAAACCCTAAGATTAAGAAAGTGAGTTGTTGACATGAGAATTAAGCAGGTCAACTTCTAATTGGTGAGGTACCATACAAGAAGTTTCAAGAAAAATAAATAAAATATGACAACCATGTATAAAATGAGATGAATTCTCATTATATTATATTTATTTATAGTTGAGAAATTTGTTGTTATTGAATATACGTCTTATATGTGAAGATGAGTAATTCTTCTATTAAATAAAATATTATCTTATTCTTATCTTCCTATTGGGAACTTTGATCATTTATAGATATCCAGATTGATCCTGATGCACGAAGTAGTTATCATCTTAATATTAATTCTATTTTTCTTGATCCAGAGAAGACTATTGAGATTGGGTGAGATCATATTCATATATTGATTGGGATGAGCATGGCTATGCATTTCATAGTCTCACTCATCATGTTATCTGGATATCAATCTAATAGGATGAACAAATTCCATCTACATCAATCACAATAATCGATAATTGTTACGATGCACCGTATCACTACTGTATGGTGACCCTTATTTAGAGTATCATTTGATAGTATTAGAATACACTATACTAACATGTGGTCAATGTAGTGGATTCATATTTGAGAATCATATTCACCACTATCACAATGTGATAAGACTATGACATCCATGACATAAATTTCATGTGTGTTTGGTAAAGTGGGTCTATCCATTACAATTTTTTCAAATTCTTCTCGAAAAAGTAACCATGAATATAAATAAAATCTAGTATATATCATGACTAATGAGGCACAATCATCATTAAGTATACATTCTAGAAGGGGTAGAACCAGAGGGAAGGGTGGCTACTGGGTATCTATGCCCCTCTTAAGATCCAAATTGTATATTTATACATACATAGCATTGTAAACATATTACATAAACGTCCACTCTACATTTATAACAATGAAAAATGGTTGTTGGATTAGTATTTCTACTTTGTTTCTAAGACACTGAATCATGTTTGATTATCACTCCTAAGATATTTGTTAAACTCATCTCTGCCTATCATAAAAAATAATATATATGTTAACTCAACACCCCATTAAGAACAAAATTAGTCCCTTAAGCAATTTTATGGATCTTCCACAGAGTACTTGTCATATGTATTATTGTTTTCCTATAACATCTATAATAACAACTAACCAGAAAGATAATAAGAAGGAATATTGTTGACCATATATACAATCTCATGTTTATGTTCTCAACCCAAACAATATGACATTGAGTAAAAAAGTTGTTTCAACACTATTTTATGTATTTGTTGTCTCAATACTAAAATATACATAATTAGTGGAGTTGCCTTTTTTAAAAGTGGAATCATATATAAGGTATCACTATAATAGTATCCACATGATGGATCTGTGGGTATAAAATGAAAAACCTTAGCATTGGGATTAGATTATAACCCTATATTCTTGCTTTCTTACCTGAATCAAGAAATATAACTCACTTATAATCCTCATATTCATCACTTACTCAACATTGTACCTCATATCATAGTATTCCATTTAACTTATCTATATTCTTTATTATCACTTAGGTTTTTTCATAACCTCACTTACTTTCTACTCTTTTATGATAAATCTATTTAATTTTATCAATTTTGACCTCATTTTTTTTAATCATTGTAGATAACAAATAATCATTATCAAACTGTATCCATCATTGTGTAACCTTCTTATAAATTTGAATCCTTGTATTTCATGTAAATTCAATGTTACATTTCATTAATTATCTATGATATTTCTTTTGCATAGAAATAAATTTCTAAGCTTGAAGGATTAAGTGGGTTACATCTACTAATACCATAATAATTTATGATGTTAATTATTTCTTATATGGTTCATGAGTTAAACTTAATTTATGTGAAAATTTTCATTTTTAACTCTAGAATAAGCCATATCAGAAATATAGGTTTAAGGAACATAATAAATTATTCCCACATTAAGATTAAGTAATAAACTACCTCATAATAGTATTTTTTCACTTTCTACATTTTTCTCTTAAAGCCTAGTTATTCCTTCTTATCCTCATAATGGGCACTCATGTTACATGATATTATCTTTTTGAGGTAGTCTTCATTGTCCCTATTTAAGAACGAATACTACTATTTGATCTAATTATTCAATATTAGAGAATGGGACATCTATTCAACACAATAAGATACTTAATTAGGAATTGGTAATGTATATTCAATTCGTCAATTTTCAACAACTCTGAGTAGTTTGATACAAATTCCTTGATTCATGCATGACCAGGATAGGAAGTGTCATGTGATGTTAATCAATTTAATTCATATATCACTCATATAGGAATAGTAGTTTGTACTCTACATGAGTCACAATAATGATATTGGACAAGAAGTTTTAATCATAACTGAAAAACTCTAATGAGACCATAGGGTTCCATACTTGGTCAAAATCCAATGTTAACTCATTTTCTACATTCAATATTGATTCCTTGACTTACTCTCAAATTCATCATGTATAATCATTTTCTAGCTTATATAAGAAAATCATGTCCAAAAATAGGTGAACTATGTGAAGGTACTTAAATTTGGTTTTTTAAACATCACTGAAAAAACCAACATAAATTATATATTATTCAATTAATATTAGAGTAAGCAAGATACGTCATGGGAAAATATGAAGGTTCAAGTGATTTCCTCCTTTATTGGCTCAAACCCAATATATCTTGGAATAAACCTACAAAAAGAGGTAACTTTTCATTATTGATTTTCTAACATTTGAAATAAGTTCAAATTGAATTGAATATCAATAAGTTAATGTAACAAATTCAACAGTTCCTATTTCAACATAAATATCTCATTTCCCACTATTTTCCTCTGAAAGCTCAAATTTATTTAATAGAATAAATTAAGTTTAATTTGGACTAAAGCATGCTCAGATTGAACTATATAAGATAAACTACTCACCCCACATGTAGAAGTAAAATTCATACTTGATCTCCAATAAAATCACCAACTATCATGAAATTTTAACTTCTCCTCAAAACCCATGTAAGGATCCTTATCTATATGAAAGAAGAACAAATAAGGGAAAGAATTCAAACATTGTTGTTCTATCTAGAATGAATCAAAATTTTGACTAAGAATGTAGAGTTTACTGAAATCAAAACAAATGAGTAAAGATAAAAGTAACTTACTAGGACTACACCACAGATTAAGGTATCACTAGTTCGACATCAACTTCTTGAGAAAATCATTCAATTGTACTTTAAATCTTCTATCCTCTATTGCAACTAGGATCTTATGAGATGGATGGTTTTTGAGGTGATTAGCTTCATCATTGCACAATAGGATTAATTAGGATTTTGGAAAATTTATATTTTATTCTCTTTTCACAAAATTACATTTCAATTTTGTCCAACTCAAATGGTTGACCTACTTATGGCCTTTATATAGGCCAAGGTCACTTACTATAAAAGTGCTCTTCTCCATTTTCAATTAAGTCCCATCAACATTAAAATCAATACATGATTATTTAATAGCATCGATTAAGATTGAAAATTATTAAATCATCAATTAGAAGTTATTGACATTATTCCCTCAGTTTAGTAATCTCAAAGTATATAAAATTACAAAACCCTAATTTAGATGAAACAAAAGTTGTGATTTGTCAAAGACAAATAGATCAACATGAATACAAACATGGTATTTCAACTATAAAACATATTAATAAAATATCACGAGTTAATTAAGTAAGAACATAGTTACTTTAGTATGTAAGTTTCCTAGATAATCATTGTTCCATATCTTACATTGAATTTCACTGTTAATAAAAAAAGATATTACAATTTGTTAGATATTTAAGAATGACAAACCCTGATTTAGTGCAACTTTTCTATCTAACCCTCAATAACTTATGTTGCATATAATTCCCAACCTTATGTGCATTGGGTTTCAGATCCCTTTATGCTAGAATACATCTTCATCAATTGTTTCTTTATGAGAGACATCTAAACTAATTATAAAAATAATTACAAACATTATTATCATATTTCTATTATCAATGTTAGGTAATAATTCCCCATGCAATTAAAAAATTTCAAGAAGCTCTTGTACATTAGCATAGACTTTGTCCTCCTTTGACATATTTGGTATACATGTAACTAAAACCATTTGATAACCCTTTTGAAACAATTGAAACTAATCTCTATTTTGATAATGTTAAATTAAATTTTAGATTCTCAATTGATTATGAAATGACCTATTTAAGTTTTCACATTTTCTCTGTCCCAACATGGTTGAAAATGAGGATCATATGTTAAAACATATATTTAATGAAAAATACAAATCATTTATAACAAAATTGTTTACATGATATTTAAGTTCATTACACATACATAATATCAAAAACATGATTACAAGTAAAGTCTCATAGAGAGAGAATATTATCACGAAGTGAAAGGGAGACTTAGTAGATTGATGAAAGATTCTCATATAGAACAATGCACTATTGAAATAGAAATAAATAATTTAACTTGATGAACCCATCTCCATAAGACACCCACTACATTAGAAAGTGAATGTTTTGGGGGGGGGGGTTCTAGAGAGTATAGACCAAGATATGATAGAGAATCGACAAAGACATCTCATACCAAAAATATTGTGGTAGACAACATAATTCAACACTAAAGCACAATCAAGCCCTATCTTCCTTTAAGAAATGAGCTATCTGAGATTATATTAACAAAAAGTCTAAGAAAATGCTATGTTTCTTTTTTCATCATGTATGTAAGATCTAGAAACAAAGAGGTGTAAGGGGTTTAGGGAAGGATAATAGGTTGTTAGAGGGAAACACTCTTGTTTACGTTCAAATGAAAAATGTAGAAGTATTTCAAGAAATAGTGATTGACTTTCTCCATTCAAATAACAGTCCTTTCCTTTTTGTATAATTATTCTATAGAGGAAGATCTCTAGTCTAGTGAAACTTTTCAATATGTTCTTTGGTAAGAATATGTTTCTTCTTGTACACAACACACACAAAAGGTTTTGTAGTCCATATACATGGCCTATTCATTGAGATAATTATAAAACACAATAACCATCTTTGTAGTTGACCCATTACTAAAATTATTTCAACAAGTAAGTAGAAACTTTATATGCATGATTATCATCAAAACATTCTTCAAATATCAATTACATAATAGTTTTCTATGCCAGAATAAACCCATTGTTAATTCTTGTCCGTTAGCATATTAAATGCATGCCATTATAATATGAAGAATGCAACAAACACAATTTAGATAAATTCTAGTTAACAATCGAACACAATATGAACTATCTTGTTGAGTTGATTTAAGGTCTAATTGCCTTCCACATTTTGCGAGAACTCATCTTTATCTGCCTAGACTCTTTTGAATTAGTTCCTTAAAGATGCACATCATTTATGACAACTATGTAAGAACAATGTCCATATTGTTCAGAATGTGTTAGAACATACTTAGCAGTGCACCAGTAAAGAGGACGACAACTAGATTTTCGTCATCAATGTTCTATAAGTTCCATTTTTAGTAGACTACACCATTTTGAGAGTTCTTCTAAATCCCAACACTACCTAAATTTCTCCCTTAGTGATGTTTGATCCCATCTGCCTTTGTTTATGATCATTTTGTGACCATTAACCCCCACTTTATCCTAGAAATACTTAATTGTTTTCTTGGTTGTTGAATCCCCCTTTTTAGGCCTCCAATGAACTCTATCACAAATAACGTTTTATTGGATAGTTTTCACCTATGCTTATGAAACAAGCTACTACAAAAATATGTAGTATTGATAAATGTTCTTCACCTTTCAGGATGTAAACTCTTTTCTTCTAATAAAAGTGCAACATTTACTTTAGAATGCCACCCCAAGATATGAAGAACTATGTAGAAACCCGTGCAGGAAAAACAACAGAAATCAATTAGCAATGAGTTTAATTTTGACACGCTTAAGGGAGTGGGAACCCAAAACCACATACCAACATTTAATATTTGCCCCTTCCAGCAACATGTCACTCCTGAGTGACATGCATGCTGTATGGCATCCTACTCCTATCATACTGTCAACATTTCATTATTAGTAATAATATGGGAATATGAGGTACTTTTATTTTTCTAAAACCGTAAACTACTCTACGCTTTCCTACATTGTTTCCCACACTCACCTCCCCACACTTGTTTCTTCGAAAAACATTTATGCATCAATTAGTCAAGAAAACTCCTTTTTTGTGTGACAATGTCATGTCTAGTATAGTAGCGAAAATGTCTCACCATGGCATTAAGACACTTAGCTTTTTTTTCTAATGTCGCTTGAAGGCGTATCTTTTTAGTTCACTACAATTTTGCATTCCACATGAGATATATTTTATACTCATTACTGATGAACAATCCCACACTTGCCTCCCCACACTTGTTTCTTCGGAAACAATGAATTTATGCCTCAATTAGTCAAGAAAACTCCTCTTTTTGTGTGACAATGTCATGTCTAGTATAGTAGAAAAAATGTCTCATGACGACATTAAGACACTTAGCTTTTTTTTTCTTATGTCGCTTGAAGGCGTATCTTTTTAGTTCACAAAAATTTTGCATTCCACGAGATATATTTTATACTCATTACTGATGAACAATGCCTCATTATTTACAAAAACCGCCTCAGTTAGTCGCAAAAACATCTTTAGTAGAAAAAAATACTTTTTTTTAGTTTAAAAAAAACCTATTCATTTGGTTGTAATAATATATCATGGTGTTTCATAAATGCTTTGTTTTGTCTTAAGAACACCTCACTCAGTTGTAATGAGATATCATGGTGTTTCATAATGCCTCATATGAATATGACTCATTTATTCACAAAAGCGCCTCGTTTCCTCAAAGCCTGCGTCATTTTTGTAATAAAAATGCCTAGTTCTATCATTGGGGTGAGTGAACGAGTAGTTCTAGCATACAAACAAGGCATCAGGACTGAAAATAGGTATATTAGGACCGGAGAATGAGGTATAACATAGTACAAATGTGGCGCTAGGACTAGAAAAACAGGACATCATAGGGTGGAAGAATGAGTTCCTAGGGTGAGCGAACCATGCCTGATAACGTACAAGTGAGGCAGTGGGACTAGAAAGTTGGAACTATAAGATGAGGAGTAATAGTGTACAAAACCATGCATGACTATAAAATGAGGCACTTTAGGATAAAAAACAAGGTGATGGGTGAGGGTATGAGGCACAATGACATAGAAATGAGGCATCATAATTAGAATATGAGGCAAGTTAGTGTACAAATTAGGTTTTGGTACCAGAAAACGAGGCATATTTGATGGGAGGATGAGCCCATGGGTGATAAAAGAGTGTGTTAGTGTAGAAACTAGGCACATGGACTAAGGAAGAAGGAAAAGTATTATATAACTAGGCATTAGGACTAAATAACAAAGCCAGGTAGAACTAGACAATGAGATCATTGGGTGAGAGAAAAAAGGGAGGCAACATAGAAAAAAGGCATGTACTAGAAAAATGAAGCAAAGAGACGGGCAACCAAGGTGACACAATAATGCCTTGATAGGGGACTAGACACTAGGGGTAGAGAATGAGGCATAGTAGCACAGAAACGAGGTGTTAGGGGTGAGAGAATGAGGTGTGATCACATAAAAACCTTTCATTCAGTTAAAAAACTGCCTTGTTTAGTTAATATCTCTATTTGTGGCAAAAACACTTTGAGTTTTTTAGTAACACGGTATTTGCATGTTTATTATAAAATACTACAATCCTTATTATAGAATGTCATTTCACCCTATAAACATATTAATTTTTAAGTTTTTAAAAAATAAGTTGCTCTGAATTAAAAAAGAATGTAATTGTTCATATTTGTTGTCAATATAGCATAAAGATATTTTCTTGATTAAAATATGACAAATAATGTGAAACAAATACAAAGATAGAAACATAGTCCGTAATCTTAAATTTATGCAGATTAAATAATTCAAAATTTATTTATATATTACCAACATTGTATATATGAATTAACATATTATTTATATAAGTGACATTATACGTGTAACATAATTGGTTCTTGGTATACTTGTTAAAGGTTCACCATCACTACTCAATAGTTTTATATTGCACACATAATTTCCAATTTAACTACCATGACAACCCTCCACCTAAGAAAACCCTAGTTCTTTGCAATGTCAATCATTAAATGCATTTGTGGAAGCTCATCACATCAATCCCCCTCCTAAATCACTACTGAGGTGCTCAAAACTTCTCAAAATTCTCTGAAAACAACCAAACTCCTCAAAATCATTACCATTTATAGAAAACATCTCAAATCTTCCAAATACTACCCCACTCATTTTTAGTGTTGCAAGAAATATGTATGGACTCCCATCTAACTCCCTAAAACCACAACCCAAGTGACAAAAGCATCTCAAAACCCTTAGAAAACCACTATTTTATTACATATAACAAACCTAGGACCCAGATCTGCACATCACATGACTATTTTGTATTGGATATGTTTACCATTGGGTTAAATATCCACCAACTATTTTTCAAACATTGTCAATCACTGTCATTTTACATGATTTTTCTCCCTCATACCATTAAAAAAATCACCAACTATTTATTTCTTATCAGATAAGTTCATGTCATGAGTAAGTTATATTTTAATGGAATGTCCTATAAAAATTCCTTTTAAGCACAACAAGGCTGTCAACAATAGTATTCTTAATCCCACCAAAGTAGTCCTCCTGGAGAATCTCCCTACTAAAAATAACTTTGGTTAAAATTTTAGCATGTGCATGCATGGGGGACGTGTGTTTCACGTGTGACCTAGACCACCTACACAGATGTTCCCTATTGTAACCCACATGCTCCTCTACCCATCTACGTGATCCATCCTCAATGTTCTACACCTGATAAGATGGATGTTTGTTGCTTTGCTCACAATAGGGCATGTCCCTTTGTCCTCTCTTCTCCACTCTTTTCTCAACCTATACACCCCATATATTGACCTCCACTCATCCTTTTTTTCAAACATCATGGTTTGTCACCTATTGATTGTGCCTGATTTCCTCTTCTTGATACCTCAAATTGTTGGAACAATGTCTATTTTGTCATAAAAAATGGCTCATTTAGCCACACGAATGCCACATATTGTAAAGGATGTCTCCTTTTGTTAGTGGATAAATCACACTATTTGGTAGATAGTGTCTTGTTTTGTTGAAGAATCCCTTGATTTGTTAGAAAAATTGGCTCGTTTAATGGTAAAAATGACTCATTTAGAGAAGAAACTAGGCATTGGGTCTAGAAAATAGTGTGGTATTGTAGCATAGAAATGAGGCGTTGGGACTAGAAAATGATGTAGGTTATCATAGAAGTCAGGCTTTATGACTAAAAAATGAGGCACAACATCATACAAGTACAACATTGAGACTAGAAAATGAGGCTTGACATTTTATAGTTTAAGGCATGACATAAATGAGGTGCTAAGTCTGTGACATTGAGACTAGAAAACAAGGTGTAACAACGTAGATGTGAGGCATTGGGACTAGAAAATGAAGTGTTGTAGCATAGAGATGGGATACTAGGACTTGAAAATGAGACATGGTAGCATAGAAATTAGGCTTTATGACTACAAATGAGGCGATGTGACTTCAAAATGAGGTTTCATAGATTACAATATGAGGCACCAAGAATACAAAAATGAGGAGATGTAGTCTAGAAATTGGACAACTTATTGTAAAAATAAGGCATTGGGACATGAAAATTAGACACAAACACGAAGATGAGACATTTGGACTAGAAATCTATGTGTTTAGCATTGAAAGCGTGTGTTGAGATCAATAAATAAGACATGATAATATAAAAATGAGGGATAGAACTAGAATGTGAGGTGTGCTAGCATAGAATTAAGGTATTGGAACTAGAGAATGAAACATGGTATAATAGAAATGAGACATTATATCTAGTGTAGGGAGTAGGACCAGAGAGGGGGTCTACTCATCACTAAATTGAGAAGTCAAACCATTCAATTCCAAACACACTACAATATATGAAGAAAAGAAGATAAATCATATTTTTTATAAATGGTGCGACACATAGATACATGTAATGATTAAGAATAAAAAACTAATAAAATTATCACAAATATCCATATATATTGTTTCTCACCTTAAAATGTAGTATTACAAAGTAATTGGAAAACATCTATTTACACACTAGACTAGTAGAAGAGGGAAGATCCCAATATATCTGCAAGTTCAAATTCCTGGTGATCGTTTTGAGTCCTTTTCCTCTAATGTACTAGAACATCTGTGGAAGGGGGAACATCACCTAGGAAATTGGAAAGAAATGGGTATTTTTTGGAAGATATGTGCATTTGTTACAATATTTGGGCATGATAAGGATGCAAACACAATTATAAGTGTGTTCTTAATAAAAGAGGTCTACATAAAATGGGTAAGCTCAAATGAGTAACGCAACAACAAAGCATTACAAACTTTAAGTAGTACTTCATGAACAAAGAATTTCTCACCTTCTGGCATCTCACAAATAACAATTGATATAATGTGAATGTGGGTTATAAAAAAACTAGAACAATATAAAGTAGGACTTGGGACCATAAAACATAAGCCATATAAGAAGTAGCAATATTGAAGTTCCTGACATTTTAAGCATGTCATAGGAAATAAAATCCCAATTCTTAGGAGGAAAAAAATTTTGATTACTGTGTAATATATATAAATATAAATATTATATATATATATATTTATATTTATATTATATCTGTGTGTGTGTCACATGAGAAGGGAATGAAATCTAGTGTGTGACAAGAAGAACAAAACCTTAGTGTCTAAATATTTCACATGAAGTAGACGACTAAAACCCAGTATCTAGAAGGAGAAATCAAACCATAATGCCTAAGCCATACTTAACTTATTATATGTTACTAGTCCAAATCTGTAATATCCTCAGTTTTGGTAAAAATGAATTTTATAAATGAATTGATTTTTAAATTTCCCAATGTTAATTATTGATAGAATAATAATGTTAGGTTTGCGTCATTGGTGCAATGCATGCCCCAAGTAGTCCCATGAGACTATTTGCTTTGCAAATAGGTCCTTGAGGCATAAGACAAAGAAATAAGAGATTGTGTTGAAAAATAAATACTAGTGCCTTTACGAGTTCATAAACATCTACAAAATGGAATAATATGCAAGTTTCTATAATAAATAAGACGCATGGTGTTTTAGATAATTAAAGGATGAAATATCCAGCCAATATCGGCAACACAATACTTGAGGCATCAAACAAGGATATTTTGATCTAACTTTTGGTATACATAAAGATAATAACAAAAGGAAGAGCATACTAGAAATTGGGAAGAAAAGGACGATCCATGAATAATAATAGTTGTTTTAATGGAATGTTTAAAAGGCAAGTTTTATATATCAAAGGCATCTCAATAAATCCAAAAAGACTAAATACAAATTAGGAAAAAAGTATAAATGTGTTTCCATGGAATAAGGATAATGGAGTAAGAAATACAACAAAGAAAGAGATAAAGTATATGTTGGTTTTCAAGCTATGAAGAATTTCCAAATGGATATTACCAATTAAAGGTATTCAACATGTATCATATAGCGGTATGATTTCCTTTATGGATTTATTGTTCAAAAGTTGGTAATAAACTGAGGACATATGTGTCTCTATATTGGGAATGTATTGGTAGTTTTCCTTTTGGCAACTATTCTATTTTATCTCATGAATCTTTGTCATAACCATTGGAGAGAGACTAATGCAAAGAAAAAGGGGTAATATCCTTGGAGCACAAAGACTGTTGGTCAATAATTCCTTACTTCTCTCTTAAAATAAGTTAACACTTTTACCCAAGAAGAAAGGTTCCTTTTTATACAGGTAGGGAGGGGATGACAATTATATGGCAAAGTCATTCCTTAAACAACAGGAAATAGGGACAAGGGAACAAGAAAGGAAGGTGTGATGGGACTGATATTGGCAAGTTTTAAAGACTAACATAGAATAATAATGAGAGAAACAAGGGACATGTCACGAAGAGTGTTTTATTTTCCATCTTCAAACAATTCACTCCCTCTCTTTGTAAATCACAACCTGTATAAGACAACAAGGATCTTTGTCCATAAAGGTACATCTAGACGCAATACCCTAGCCTTCCATGGGCTCAAATCATGAAGCTATACCAGAGAATCATGATCTTCTAGAGATCTAACTCTAAGGTAAGAAGAACACTGGTAGAGATCCTTTCCCAATTTAGGAGCACAAGAAGAGGACATGGGGACTCCGTGGAGGATCCCCACATGCAATCATGCACCGACTTCACCTGGGTAAGATATTAATAACTCCTTTATCTTGATTATCTACCTTGCCATGATGTATAGTAGTTTTAGACCTAGTTCTCATGTCTCCATTCATCTTCAACCATGCCTAGTGACAACACAGGTCTGGCGAGGATGGGCAGAGCCTACCTGGCCTTCCTTGGGGATTCACAACCTAGGAGACCATGAGGACAACTCACGATTGCTCTGCTAAGGTAGAATCTTACCTCCATCGCAAGTTTAGAGATGGGACAGAGTGAAATGATCAAGATGCCCCCGCATGCACACGTGAAGTGTGGAGGCACAAGAATCTTTCCCCCTCAAATCCAATACAGGGATAGTATTTTGTAAAGAAGCTCTTTTGTTGACGTGTCAATGGATAATTGGTCTGAAATAGATTAATCTTGCTTTAATTGTAGTAAATAACTGGTAACTCATATTGATACAAGTAATATACGAAACTTTATTAGAAAAATGAGAGAAATCTAAAGAAAATTCTTGCAAACTCTAATTATGCCTTTAGTTTCAAAAGTACCTTATATAAATGTTTAATAAGTGATTAATGTATAAAAACCCTAATTTTGGTTAATATGATTCTTGATATAGTAAACTCAAATTAATTGTGATAATTGTTTCTATTGTTAGACATAATGGTAACTTCACATGATTATGATGATGATCATGAATAATTAGAGTTTTTAAAGTGAATAATTAGGCACATGAAGAATTAGGGTTAAAGATTATAACTTGATAGGTCATCAATGAACATCAGAATTATGGTTTGAAACATAACTCCAATGAGAACTTTCTACCAAGGAAACCTAAAAACCTTATATTTGACGATGAGTAGGGTTTAATCTAATTAATGTGATAGTGATACTTTAGGGTTTACATGCATGCAAATTAAATGATTGGACTCCTCTTTGATTCCTTGATTGGATGATATGCTTGAAGTATAATTGCATAATCTCCATGGCTCACCATTGAGGTACATGGTTACACTTATGACTACCTGCAATAGTTTTTCGATGTTTGCTGAGTGTTTCATGAAGATTGATGAAATAAACTATTGGTTGTTTATTTGTATTATGTTCAGTTAGATTGCCATTATGAGTATCAAATAAAGAAAGATTACGTGAGGAAAATTCTAGTTCTTATTTCCATGTAATTGATTATAATATGTTGTTATGTACTTGCATGCACCCTACATAAACTATATATTTTGATACGATAATCCTCTCTTTTGCTTCACAATGTTTTCGGTACATGATATATAAGAAGATTTCAAGACATGAGGAAATTGCATGATGGAATTAAGATAAGTAAGGAGGATTAGATACATACTTCTTCTCATATGTAGAATACTGATGATACAAATTCATGTTACTCATTAGTGGAACATCTTATAAATGATATTTTACTTAATGAAAATTATTTGCTATTATTTATTATTTGATTAAATCTAGATCTTTGATCATTTTAGGTAATGTGTCTCAATTTCTTGGGTCTTTCCATAATTGGGGGATGCTAAAAAGTGAAATCGTTACATTTGGTAGATCTTTCAAATAATATTTAATGGTATACAATTTCAATTAATTTGTAGAAATATAAGGGAATGATTAGGGCATTTTCCAAAGACAATGAAGTCTAGAAGGGACCACGACCTGAGGGTTGGAAAAACTTTCCTCTGCACTACTAGTCGGCTTATGAGGAATCCCATGCCTATGCATCCTGCCAGGCCAAAGTCATAAGATTTTTCCCAAAGTAAAATACATTTAGGATTTCATTTCATCTTGTTTCACCCACTTCTCATTCTCTTACTTAATAAACCCTAAAAGGAATTTTTGACCCCATCTCAAGTTAGGGTTTTTGAAAAGAAGTAGGTTTAAAGCATCCTCTACCAATAAATGTACATGTACATGGAAATAATAATGTTTATGTAATGTGGAAATAATCATGTACATGTAATGTGGAAATAATGATAATGAAAACAAATTTGTTTTATGGATTTTTCCTTGTGAGGGTAACCCTATATGGAATTGGGGTTGGTTTGGGAAAACCCTAGTGGGTCAAGAATTACTAAGATGTAGTGTAGTCTCTAACCCTAATCCTACAAAATGGGAGTAGTGTGGGTAATAGAGTAACCCTACCCATATGAACCCTGATTAGGATGAAAATGGATAAGACAAATTATAAATGAGTTAAGTGACTCAATCTCCCATACTTGTGTACATGTGGAGCACCACATTAATGACAAAAGTTTTTAGAAGCATAATCAACCTATGAACAACTCATTTTATGGATATAACTTGCTTGAACCCTAAATGAATTACCTTTAGTGAGTTAAAGAGCATGGGGTGAAAGAAAGTCATTATGGGGAATCGAGCCTGAAATAGAAGATCACCTTAGGCCAAGCTCATATAAGAAGGCCTATGAACAAAACCAAGCCTAGGAGAGGGTAGGTTATGAATGTCCAATGCAGGGACTAAAACCCTAGATAGAGGGTTCCCCATAAAAAGGCTCCCCTAAAGAGAGGGCTAACGAAGAGAGAAAAAGGATTCAGGTTGAGAAGTTGTAATAAAAAATATATGTTCAAAAATATGAAACCCTCAATTCAATTTCTAGGGTTGGTGTCCTGACCTAGGTTGGGTCAACCCAAGAGCAGGAAAAGGACATAAGGTGGGGATAAACCCTAAGACCTTGGGGTCAAGTTGTGTCTAGAGAGCCTAACCTCCTCCTATGATTTGAGATGGCACCCTAGGTTAGGACCTTCTCTAGAAGCGGAGATGATAAATCAATTGAAAGATTTTAGGTAACCCTTAAATATCACTATGAGCTTGGGAGATGAAGTGCATGAAGAATGCAAGAACAAATACTGAGTATGATTCTTTGGACCCATATATACCATCTCTAAGGGACACGAGAACATGTCACTATGGAAGTGATCGATAGTGTGGGACCAAGCCCAAATAGGAAGGTAGCCATGAGCCCAACGAAGGGACATAAAATAAACTTGTGTTCCCTAAGAGGCAAAGAAAATTCAAGTGAAAGAATTTTAAAGGATATGATGTTCTTGGATATTATTAGAGAAACCTTAAGAAAAATGTGTAATGAAATAGAATGGGGTGATGAAATCTCAAAGAAACCCTTGGGAAGGGTAGAGTACTAAGTGAATCCTAAGCTCAAGTGAGGAGGATTAAAGGTACATAAGACCAATGGGATCAAGAACTCATTGTTCCCTGAATTTGTAAGACCGTAGGGTCAGGAGGTAATAACTATATTTACCCAATGCCCATGAATCAAGAGATTGGCCACCTTCATGAATTCATGAGGCCCAAGGTGTGAATGCGAGAGGAACTCCCTAAATGCATAAGTATGAAATCACTCCAAAAGTACCTTTACCCCTAAAGACCTTGAGCAAATGACTAAGGCTAATAAGACATGAGGATTCAAATATAAAAGATACAAGATAATGAAATCTTAAGAGGAGGCGTGCATAAAATCCAAGAGGGTAAAGGGTATTTGACTTCCTGAAATATAAGAATATTCAGAATTAAAAAGTATGCATGGTTTAATTTCTTGTTGATAATGATTCAACCTAAATTATGAAATTTTAGGATAATGCATGTGTACACCATATCTGCTCTTACAATGGGATGACCTTTGTTTTTGGGATGCAGTCAAACACTTATCTCATGCTAATATGAGTGATAAAGATGGGATAGACATATGTTATGCTTATAATTGACATATGAGAATGAATACCTTAAGTTGAACTTAAATGACATAACCTAGGCTTTGAGGTTTTACCTCACCTTTATGTGAAAATAATGAACAATAGGTTTGAAACCTAGGTGAAAAGGTACTCACCAATTAAATTTAAATGACAAATGGAAATGTAATCACCAAGAGATGATATCACATAAATACTAAGGATGTGTATATACACTGAATTGAACTCAAGTGCCAATCTTATTAATAATATGGGGAATTTACATATCAATAAAAGATGCTAAATAGGGTTGCTAATGCTAAGAGCTCAAAACTAAGTTAGTTACCTTTCACCTTAACCTTACTAGGTGTGAATTTTGGGGACAAAATATCTTTTAAGCAGGGGTGATTCTAATATCCTAAATTTTGGTAAAATTTAAATAAATAGATGAATTGATTTGAAGATTTCCCGATGTTAATTATTGATAGAATAATAATGTTACCCACTTTGTGGCATGGGTGCAACTCATGGACCAAGTGAGGCCCATGATACTATTTTGTTTGCAAATAGGTCCTTGGGGAACAAGACAAAGAGCTAAGAGATTTTGTGCATAAATAAACAGTAGTGGCTTTATGAATTAATAAACAACTACAAAATGAAATAATATGCAATTTTATAAAAGCAATAGGATACAAGGTGTTTTAGATAATTGAAGGATAAGATATCTAGACAAGATTGCCAACACAACGGTTGAGTTATCAAACAAGAATATTTTGATCTATCTTTTGGTATACATAAAGATAATAACAAAAGGAGGACAACTCTAAAAATTGGGAAAAAAGGACGTTTAATGAATAATAATAGTTGTTTTAATGGAATGTTTAAACGGGAAATTTTTGTATAACAAAAACATATCAATAAATCCCAAAAGACTAAATATAAATTAGAAAATAGTGCTAATGTATTTCTATGGAATAAGAAGAATGCAGTTAAGAAATACATTAACAAAAGCGATAAAGTGTATGTTGGTTTTCAAGCCATGAAGAATTTCTAAAAGGAGATTAATAATAGAAGTTATCCAATTTGTGCCATATACCAGTATGCTTTCCTTTATTGATTTTTGCTATAAAACATTGCAATCGATTGAGGACATATTCTATATTGGGAATCTATTGGAGGTTTTCCTTTGACAACTGTGCACTTTTGTCCCATGGATCTTTGTCATAACCATTGGAGAGAAACTATTGCAAAGAAAATGGGGTAATATCCTTAGAGTATAAAGAATTTCTGTCAATAATTCATTACTTCTCTCTTAATATTAGTTAACACTTTTGTTGAAGAAGAAAGGTGTCATTTTATATGGGTAGAGAGGAGATGACAATTATATGACAAATCCATGCCTTGAACAACACAAAAAAGGGAGAAGGAAATAAGAAATGAAGGTGTAATGGGACTGATATTGGCACATTTTTGAGACTGACATTGTATAATAATGAGAGAAACTAGGGACATGTCTCAGAAAGGGTTTTACTTTCCTTCATTGAACAATTTTCTCCCTCCCATTGTAAATCATAATCTAGATAAGACACCAAGGGTCTTTGAATACAAGGGTACAACAAGAGAAACACCCTAGCCTTCCATGGGCTCAAATCATGAAGGTATACTAGAGAATTTTGATCTTCCAGAGACCCACCTCTAAGGCAATAGGAATGCTAGAAGGGCTCCTTCCTTGATTGAGGAGTGCATGAGGAGGACTTGGGGACTTCATGGAGGATCCTCACTTGAAATCATGCACCGACATCACTTGGATAAGTCTTAATAACTCCTTCTCGGTTATAGACCCTGCCACAACATCTAGTAGTTACATACCTAGCTCTCATGTCATCGGTCAACTCTGTCCGTGCTCGGTGACCACTCAAGTTTGGAAAGGATGGGAGGAGACTAACTAGCCTTCCTTGGGGCTTCACAACCTGGGAAACCATTAGGAAAACTCGCAGTTGCTCCTCTAGTGAAGAACCTTGTCGTTGTCTCAAGGTTAGAGATGAGACAGAGTGAAATGACTGTGATGCCCCAACATGCACATGTTAAGTGTGGGGGTACATGAGTCTTTTCACATCAAATCCAAAGAGGGGCTGAGATTTTATAAAAGAAACCCTTTTATTGATGTGTCGACCTCTAATTGGATTGAAAAGGATTAATCTTGCTTTAACTACAGTAGATAATTCGTAACTCAGATCGGGATAAGTACTATATGAAAATTGATTAGAAAAATGAGAGAAATCTAAAGAAAATACTTGCAGGCCCTAATTATGCTTCTAGTTCACCTTGGGGACATGTTCAATAAGTGATTAATGTATTAAAATTGTAGTTTTGGTGAATATGATTCTTAAAATAGTAAACTCAAATTTATTGCGATAATAGGTGCTATTGTTGAGCATATTGGTAATGCAACATGATTATAAAGATAATTATGAATAATTACCATTTCTAAAGTGAATAATTATGCATATGAATAATGAGGGTTAAAGATCATCACTTGATAAGTCATCAATGAACATGATAATTAGGGTTCAAAGCATAACTCCAATGATAACTTGATACTAAGGAAACCTAAACCATAGATTAGGATCTGAGTAGGATTTAATCTAATTAATGTGATGGTGACACTTTAGGATTTACGTACATGCATATTAAATGGTGGGATTCCTTTTTTGTAGCTTGATTGGATGATAATCTTGAAGTATAATTGCATAATCTGCATGGCTTACCATTGAGGTACGTGGTTACGCTTATGATGCCAACGATAGTTTGTTGGTGTTTGCCGAGTGTTTGATGAAGATTGAACAAATAAATTGTTTGTTGTTTGTTTACATTCTGTTCAATTATTATGCCACTATGAGTATCGTGTAAAGAAATATTATGTGAAGAAAATGCCAGTTCTTATTTACAAGTAATTGATCGTTATGTGTTGTTATGTACTTGCATGTAAGATATTATTTGGTTAAATATGGATCCTTGGGAATTTTAGGTAATGACTTTCAACTTTGTGGGTCTTTCCATAATCAGGGGATGCTAAAAAGTGGGGTTGTTATAAAATATCATAAGCAAATAGAGTAAAGAAGGTCAAAGTATAAATAAATTGATATTAATATACAAAAGAGATGAGGACATCCAAAATTTAACCATTGGAGCAACATGAATGATATAGACAAAAATATGATTCTTGTACTGAATAATGAAGAACTCAATGGGTGATAATTGATATTCCTTAAACACTTCAAGATATTCAAAAAGAGTTTCCAATTGAAACATGCATCATTAATAATAATATGAGTTTAGACACTATATTCCAAAAGTCAATTGAGAAGAAGAACATACCTCAACCATATCCTTAAAATCCATCAATCATATCCAATGTCATGGATCAGGCTTTTTAACACCTAATCAGAATATGAATGTACATGGTTGTTAGTACTCCTAATTAGTCCATTATACCCTAAAATCTCTTAACTAATAATCTCACATTTATACCCTAAAAGCCTAAATAATTAATTGGGCTAATTTTGTAACTTAAGAAAAATAAATTTTAGTTTTTTGATGAACCATTAATTAGTTATTATTTTTTAAATTAAACCATTTTCATTTTATTTAATAAAATGTGAGAAGATTGAATGATCGATATGCCACCATATCTAATTATTCACCAATAAGAGGTATCATGGAATACATTTCATTATTCACCATTTAAAACTCATGCATACAAAAAAGAAAGAAAGAAATGAAATACTACCATGCGCTCAAGGGAAAACATAGAGATGGGAAAAATAGAGAGGAAGATCTGAGAAAGATGAGGGGGGATTGTTCCTCCTTATCACTTGCCATGACTAGAGATTTGAAGCTCAATAGCATGGTTGACCCCAAGTCCAGCCTGCCCTTGCTACTTTATCCTAATCCAACAGTGGTCCTGGGGTTGTGGCAGACTGACCAAGCTAGTATTCGAGGCCTAGAGCCAACATATGTACTGTAAGGAGTGGGACCCAAGAGGGGATCCACTCCCTACTAAATTAACTAGAAAGGAAACTTCCCATATATCCAACCCACTATAATTTTTTCACAAAAGAGATGATAACCAATTTATTCAAAATGTATGTATCATGATACCAAATGTAGCAGCTGAATACAAAATATATAAATATTAGAAAGCTTGATAATTGTAACTATACCTCACCACATAGGGTGATACATATGAAAACCAACTATACTAAAGGATCAGCTAAGGATCATCTAACCACCTTGAGAAAGCCTTCCATAAGTTTGTGCTAAACTTGATGTGGTGCTAGTCCAATTTGGTTATCTTCTCCTTGACCTACACCTGGGGTTGGAAGTGTACCCCAACAAGAAGAAAAAATTAGATACATCAGTAAAATGTTGGTATGTGCATTCTAAATAAAGTATTGAACAATATGATAAATAAATGTCGTCAAATAAACAAGGATTCCCATGGAAAAAGGAAAGTACTATGCAACTAGGAAAAAGAATATGATTTCAATAAAATGATTAATAAGAGCTAGGCATCCATGTGTTTTACATGTGAAAATACTAGAACAATATAAACATTGTTGGTAGGAAATAACACATCTACCATAAATATGTGGTGAGTAGGAACATATACACATCCACTCTGATAAGGACAAGATACACATCTGCTCTAATAATATCACTTGTAGGAGTTATCACATTTGCATTATCAAGTGTGGGAATTTACACATTGATATAAATTAACACATGTCACATTATAATAGTAGTCAGCACATGATGCACAACAAAAGAGTAAGCAAGTTTAAATTAAAATATGAGGGATGAGAACACCAATCAATATAAGTGGGGTCAAAGGACAAATTAAAGAAGATTCAACAATGTCAATGATATGAGAGAAATAATAAAAAAGATATCTTTCAAAGACAATATTAGAGGTCATGTAGCAAACAAATTAGGATTTTGGGTGTATGTATAGATCAAAACATGGAAACATACATGGTTGGTCAATAGGAATAGTATGCAATGAAAACATACATTAAATGAGAGGAATATGAAATTGCTCAATATAGAAATAATATGGGATACAATCATACCTCAAGGTGTTATATAATGTGTTAAAATCTAAATCTTAGTTCCATGTCCAGGTTAGAAACCGTTCCAAAGTTTGTAACACCGATGGTCGAGAAAAGATCACCATGAAATTACAAATCATTGATGGCTCATACAATGGACTTGAATAGAAGGATGAGAGAGAAGGTTAAGTAATTTCTATGCGTGTGAAGGCCATGGTTGGGGTTCTATATATAGGACTATTTGGCTTGGGTAGAAAGAAACTTGCCTATTTTTTTACTAAGGAAATATACAACATATATTGTAAATGGAGAAAAGTCAAAATTTGTTAACAAATAATAGGCAAGAAAATTAAAACTATATCACATGGAATGCATTAAATTAAAAAAATTAACAATTGATGTTTCCAATTGTATATTCTCTTTTCAAATTTATTTGAGGGTCCAAACAAAGTTAAAATAAAGCAAAATTTGACACATATGTTAAATGAGGCATGATGAATTTGAATTGTACATTAGTTTTGATTTTTAGAATGTTCAATATGTGATTTACTTTATTTTAATCCTTTTATAATTATGTTGTTAATTTATTTTATAATTTTTTTATGGGTATATTATCCAACAAAATAAGGAAGTTGGTAATTGGACCAATTAATACATTAAAAATAAATTTGACATTACATTTTTGTTAAAAAAAATTATATTGGATTATTTCATATACATGAAAATTTTACTTAATATGTTGGGTATTTATGATCCTTTCAAAATTGTCCACTCATGAGATAAGTAAAGAATATCTTATATTTACTTAAATTACTCAATCTCTCTTCATTATCCTCAACTATGTTTATTTCTAATTTCTTTCGGATAATAGTAAATTAGTTTCCCAATACATGTTAATTGTTTCCATGATATTAATAACATCCGCTAGAGATAATTAAAGAAGGGAAATTGTATTCTCTTACTTCCTTTTACTGCTAACATTTGACATCTATTTGTTTAGTACATATGAATGCGATGCAATAATTTACATATGTATTAATTAGTGTATTTCTAAAATAAATTTCGGATTTATTTCTTTTATGTTGCATGTACATCATTGTTTCCCATTATATTACACCAAAATGTTATTTATTACAATCCATACAAGTTGGTTTACAATATTCATTTAATATATTAGATGTTTTATTTTTAATAATAAATTCTATATTTTTGGCCTTATCTTTCATTTTCTTTCCTTAAGGAATTTGAGTCATCTAGAAACTCCTAAAAGATGTAAAACATGGCACTTAAGCAAACTAAAACATCAAAAATATGATTTTAAAATCAATTTTTCCTTTTAGGGTTATTTAACATGTTATTTAATATTTTTGTCTTAAATGTACATTATCTCTCCTAAACTACATTGGATAGGAAAGTTTGTCTAAATAAAATGAAAATTCACAAATAGGATAATTTTTGTAAGTGGATTTCAAATTTTAGGTTTAAATCCACTTTTATAGAATTTTAGTAGGCTCATATAATATTGTCTTTTCCAAATAGAACTAAAATAGTTATCATTATGCAAACAATGTGAAACTTGGAACCCAAGGTAATTGGGACCCAATGAACATGTTTTCTTATTATATTTTACTTTTGAAATTACCTTTTATGAGTTATGGCACCATTAGAATGTTTGTCTTATTATCATTATGTTAATCAAAAGAAAACATCCACTCAAATCAGACTTATTATCTTCAATACATTTTTAAAAGAGCTATATACATTATTATGCACAAAATTCCACAGATTACATATTTACCATAATTAATTCATGATTTTCATATTTATTTAAATAATAGAACATTACTGATATTTATGGAAATAGAATTACCAATTATTACTCCAAAGTATATTATTCATTTATTTAGCCATTATGTTAGTAAAGAAAATATATGTAACATATTCCATGATTTAATTACATGTTGGCACATAATTAAGTCATTACGTAAATATGTTTTAATTTTACCCTTGTTCGGTCAAATCTAAGAAACCAATCATACTAGATTTCTTATCATGAAATAGGGTAAGATTGTAAGTTTTTGTTTGTTACATGGGAAATAGGAGGTCCTTCTACAAATTAGGAGGAAGAAGAAAATGGGGAAAGGTGGAAAATGGAAAGGGAGCAAACCATGATATTAGGGAATACATTGTGAAGCCTCAAAATTTTAAATAATGAAAAAATTCCATTACGAGAATGAGAGTGGCCATTAAGGAAGTTCAGAGGTTAGAAGATTCAGTCAATCAAGTCAAAATCTAAAAATGGTGAAACAATCTCAATTTTAATAAAACAAGAACTTTTCAGCCCCCCTTGATCCTATGGTGGAAAAGATAGTATTTTTGAGGGTAATGGGATCAACCAGACTCCACACTAGAGACCGACCAAGGTTCTGGGGAAAGAGGAGAGTGAGGGAGAAAACCAACATGAAAGTGATACAAAGAGAGTGGAAAAAAGAGGAAAGTATTATGGTATTTACTGCTTTGCTAATTGGAGGGTGGTGGTGGTGTAGGTGAGGTATACCTTTGCAAACTAGGGCATAAGATAGAGTATACAAATCCCAATCATTTGGCCTCAGGAGTAGTTGGGAGTGCTGAGTGTTGAGAGTTGGGTAGGTCGATGTTTATGGGTATCTAAAACAAGGAAATTCTAGGGTGAGGGAAGAGTGATACCTATGTGCATGATGGCATCAGGGCAAGCTAAAATGACATTGGGCTCTTAGCCCTTAGTTCAAGGAAGGAGGCCAATAACATTTGAAATACAATAGTAGTAAAATTGCACAACAAGGTGAGAAAAGAGAGAGAGAGAGAGAGTGGGACTAGAGCAAATTGCATTGATTGTTTTCCCAAAAAGAGTAACGAATATGAGAATGAAGACAACAAAACATTGGATCTGAGTGAAGTCAATTGGGTCTCTATTATCAGTGCAAAAGTAAAAGAAAAGAGGGAAAGATTGGATTGTGACATCCATTAAAGAAAAACTAGAGTAACTTTATTGTGATCGTATTATTTAAGTCAATGAAACCTGGATTTATTTAGGTATTTTATTTTTCATTAAATTGGGGGGGTCATCCATATAACAAAAAAATATCAATGTTTTCAAATTTGGATACAAGGAATCCGAATATAATCATAGTTTTACATTTTGGAACCATATTGTATAAAAAATCATTACTTGTGTATTTAGTAATCATTTAAGACATTCATTCCACTCTCTTATTCATGTTTTGCACATTTTTTATGTTTCCTAAATTTCTTTCATCCATCAGTCCTAGGAATATTCTAGAGAGTCAACTTACTATGGAACTCAACAATTAGTATATTTGTGTGATTAGTCCTACAATTTTGGTTAATTAGATAATATACCTTAAAACTTCAAATGAATGGGTTAAATATTATCACATGGTATTATATGACTTATAATCATCCTAATATAAAATCAAGGAGGGGCTATTATAAGGGAAAATGCATATGGAAAAGGAATGGTTAAGTCTAGTACCTAGTTTTGGGTATGTTAGAGCAATATATCACTTCATGGGATTTTGTCCCCGAAATCCACCCATATATAAGCTAGCTTTTATTTGTCTAGAATCGACCATATTGCTATTTTTTGTGGCAATTATTTAGTTATATCTCAATAGGGTTCATGAAGAGAGGTTGGTTACTTCATCTCTAATGAATATGCTACTATCAATATCCTATCAGGTAAGTTGCCATATGGTTTAGATAGATATTCATTTTACTATCCAAATATGAGAATTATGGTGAATTGTTTGTAACTGAAGAGAGATTACCATTATAATCTAAGTTCATACTTAAGTATACATGTGTATTGGTCCATACTTATGATTTCTATGTCCTTAATTGTTCATCACTTATGTTTATTTATGAACATGTGGGGCTAAGATGTAAACTTCATTAAGGTTATCATTCCAAAAAATATTTAAATCCATTTCTGAGGTAAAGTTATCCACTCTATTACTCATTTAATGAGCTATGGATCAAGTGCATAAAGATAAACTTTTATTATGTTAAGTGAATTTAACATTAATTCCTTAAATACTCTTTGATATAATGAACCAATTGGGTACATCCAATTTAGAAATTTCCTTGTATTGATAATTAAAACCTTTTGAAATGCATTCATTTTGGTTCTATTTTTTTTTAAAATACTAGGCAAGTGGTGCTATAGTTACATCCAATTACAAGATTTATTTCTTTGGGTGTTGGTGCTTCTACTCTGTGCCAGTGCACAACTTCTTTCCTACTAGAGTATGTATTCCATACATGTTGGACATTCATTCAATGGCCCATTAAAGGATGGTTGTTTCAAACATGTTATTTCAATGTGGTATACTAGTTTGTTTTGACTCCTTGGTCTATATATAATCTTTTTTGTTGTGTAGTTTTTGTAAATTGATTGGAATTCTTTAACAAGTAGGGCATACTTTCACAGACATGCTCTTCTGATAAGTTGCATATTGCAAAACTATTGTAGAGTGGCTTGCTATGATGTACATACTGATCATATATGTGTTATGTAGGAAACAATATCTACTAGAGCATAAAGAAACTATGCTAATAGGGTTTGAAGGTGGTAAGCATCTACAATTACCATCTATTGAGTAGTCATTATTATCCTTGATCATTGAGCTTGTTGATAGAGTGTTTCTCATTTTATCGGTTGAAGAATCCACATTGATAGATATTATATATGGAGGAGGTGATTTTCATCCATGCATGAGGTTTGTTGAATGTGTTAGAGTATTATTTGTAATAGGTTGTTGAAGGATTTGTTAATTATAGCGAGGCAAGGTAGGTAATATTTTTATAGAAGACAAAAAGTCATTTATATTCTTCTAGCCATTCCAACATGTGCTTTCTAAATTAGTTAATGAACCAATAACATCCTTAATGTTTTTCAAGTTGTATGTGATCCATTCTTTTGTGATGGTAGATGTGAAGATGTGATGAGATGAAAATGGTAAGTAGTTATTCCAAAGTGGTTTGATGTGCTTGTAATCTCTTGAAACATGCAAAATGGTTTTAGGTAACATGTTGCATCTTAGGAATATGTCAGTCACAGGCATGTTCCTAATCAATCAGAACATATTTACCACTAGTATATCATGTTAAATTTTCCAAAGGACCGTCTTCATGTTCATGGGAAGTTTTGATTCAATATTTGATAGTTGACTCTAGTGTTCGAGTGCCCCATACAAAATTTGATGAATTTATAAGTTGAGTTTACTGAGAATAAACAATGTTGGTCCCCTTCCAAGTGAGACTTTCAATACCACATTCAAGATTTGGTGTAAGCAAATGGGGTATTGAATGTGTGATTTTAGTCGAGAACCATTCCTTAATGAATTATGTATCCCACTCTCCATTGTCTTTCATCCTACAAATCTCATTTACATTTTGTAGGTCCTCCAGAGGTGTTTTTTGGGTAATAAGATAGGTCTGGTTCTCGTTCTGATCCATTCACCCTACCAGGCATTGGTATTCAATCCTAGTTACATCCTTCCCTGAGTGCATTTCAACCCTTAACTAGCATTTTACGATGCTTCTCCATGTATGTGACACATTGATAGGAAAACCATGTTATTTCTTGTTTTTCGTCTTCTTTAGTCAAACCAATGGAGATTTTTATCATGTAAGAATTCCCAACCCAATTTCATAATTGAAGATACATTGGAATTTTTTGTGTTTATGATGACCAAATCTCCTTTAAACATGACTTTTGTTATTTCTTTCCATGATACTAATCTTGTGTATTTATTCTTGTAACAACCACTAAAAGTGAAGTTTGAGTAGTTGATCTACTATATTGGTGGTAGAGACTGGTAGTTGTATAGTTTGCATATTGTATGTTGATTATGAGATGAGTATAGATTTGCCTAAGGTAACTCTTTCAGCTACTGATAGCCATTTGTTTTGCCAACTTTTATTTTTTATTACAGTCTTCAGATGAGATGGGTATGATTTTAACTCCAACATGTCTTTTAATATTGGAACTCCAAGGTCCCCTAGAAATCAAATGTGTAGTTTATCTGATTAATTCCCAAAAGTGTTCCCCTTAGCATGTTTACTTTAACTATTTAGTTAGTAATTATATATGTATGACATGAATGTAGGAAATTATCTGAGGGTCTTGAAAGGCATTCCTTATTAAATTAAAATGATACTAGAGTAGAATTACTCTTTGAATATCATAAATTATTTGACTCCACCCTTTTAAAGGGTTAACCTATATTCCAAACAACCATCTACAAAGTTAACTAGCGGTAGATCAACTAGCTTATATGTACCTGAAAATTCTTCTCCTCATTGCATCATATTTAAGTTTATGTTTAAGGGTTGATCTAACCAGTATTAAGGTTCTCTTTACAAATCACATTCCATCTGGAGGTGACTTGGTTCCAAAAAAATCATCGATAAAACCTCAAATTGTTTAAAGATATGTAATAATAATGGAAAATTAAAATGGATTAAGGAAACTTTGTGATGTCAATCTAAATAATTGTGTCAAAATCAATGTGTAAATAGATAAAAAAAAAATTAATATCTGAAATTACCATTTAAACAACATGTAATACCTCAATGAGACTTTAGATTTCCAAGCATCTAGAAGGGCATAACAAAAGCATATCAAATTAATAGTATAATGTAAAAGGATAGTGTTACTGATACATGATGTCAACTTCCATGAGGTCCTTATTTGTTGACACATACACTAGCAACCACTTTATAAATGTATCTGAGTCTATCATCAAACACCTAGCATGATCATGGAACATTTTGGTGTCTCCTAGTCACCCAACCATACTAGAAAAGGTTGGATTTTACAAGTCTAATGATTAAATGGGCATTCAACACTTGATCTATTCTTGTAATGATATGTCCATTTTCCCTAAGGGAATCATTTATGTGGTCAACATGCATTGTGAGGTTGACATAGACAAACTCTTAAGGATCCTTTACTAAATACTTATTATTTTCATGAAATAATTCCTAGTGTGTGCAGAAATTGGAACCCATGTGTTTTAATTGGCCTAAAAATATAGTGGATCCAATGGTAACAGGAACAACAAAAAAAAGCTAAAATAAAATGATAAATTGATAAATCTCATATTTGCCACTCATTTTTATACGTAAAGCAACAGAAAAACAAATTTGTCACTTAAATCATCAGGCAAACAGAAAAAAAACATATTTTGACTCCAACCAAGGTCGAATAACAAATGTATGTATTAGTTTAGAGATGGGATTTGTATATCCTATTACAAGTGAGTAAGGTTTATCACCTACATATCATCTAATGAATGATATTGCAATGTTTCTAGTAATCTCTAATAAAAGTAACAGTAATCGAGGTTGTTTTTAAAGCAAAAGAAAGTTGAAATAATAAAAAAGCAAATTTGTATTGGCCGATCTTTAGGGCTGGAGACGATTGTGGATTTCACATTGTAACTATAAAGACATAGTTTTTAGGTGTGTTTTGGTCCCAATTGGCTTAGGACCTCCCAAAGTGGAGATCCATCATTTATGGTTAGGTCCAATCTGTAGGAAGAGAGAGAGACAAGAGAGATAGATTTTATAGAGCGTGATCAGATGTTTCAGAAAGAGCATGCATATATGAATAGTTTTGAACACATTAGAGTAAGAGATAGTTACTAATATGGATATAATAGATAAAGTAGCATTTATTGTTGCACAACCTACTACTATTAGCATATCGTAAGCAGAAGATCAAAGAGGGAGATTGTTGTTTCTCTAGCATTAGGAGATACTAAAGTGACTAGATTATGTTAGGCATGGTAGTCTATTTATATATAGATTTTAGTTCTCAGAATTCTAGGAAAAACCTTCTATAAGATAAAAGCATTACTTTGTTGTGGCCCATGGAAGGGCATATGGATTGAGACAATCTGGCACGTGTCACATGGCAGATGGATACAATCTTCCCAATGTCCCCAAGAGGAAAAAGGCAGTCTCCCATTTTCTCAATAATTGTAGGATTTTTCCAGATCAAATAGGGGAAAAGATGCAAAGAAAGATAAGTGAGATGTATCCTCAATTTTTTCTCAAAAAGTAGTTGAAAATATTAAGTATTCTATTTCAGGCAATTCAATCGAGAAATTTGTGAAAAATAACCTATTTATTGCACAATGAAAAATAATCTCACTTTTTGTCCACAAGATGGTTTCCTTGCATAAGGGTTTGAACTGGTTGGAAGTGGATAAAAGGGGGTGCAAAATGTTCTGAAAAAGGTGGAAAAGTTGGAAAAATAGGTATATGTGAAAATTGTGTAGGAGGTGGAATGGATTCCATAATTAGCTAGAGGATTAATATTAATCATGAATTTCTTCTTAGTGATAAAAAATGAGGTGTCAACAGTATGTCCCTCTCAAGGCATGGTTTGAGATAAGAGTGAGAACTGCATGCTTGAGCCAAGTCTGATCCCTATTTTGATCACAGAAAGCCATAAAGATTGGACTCATCAGATAAGTTCTCCTAAATCTTCTGGAGAGTGAAAAGTGGAGGTTTGTTAGAAATATATCAAGATTTAGAAGTCTATGATAATTAAGGAATATTATAAACTTCTCTTCTTGTAAGAATATCTTGAAAATTACTCATCATCTCTTCTCTTTTTATGCATTTAAGATTTAGTTTTTCTTCTTCTAGTTTATTTTCAAATGGGCCAATTTAGAGTATGGAGCAAAACTATTAAAAGGCACAATATGAAGAGTTTTCCTATTAGAATAGGGATTAGATTTAATGTGGTATTTACAACCAACGACTATAAATAACAATTTTCTACTATCTAGAATATTTCTATATTTTTGAAAGTGCTCAAGATAGAGAAGTTTGGTTATTATACAATTTTATTAATTTATGGTGGACTTAATGACTAGCGATTGTATCAATCATATGTCTAATTCTTAGAGCATTCACTACCCATTCAAAGAGTTCCAGGTTTCTCGCTAGGACCTTCAAAATCATAGTTTCAACTTCTCTACACAAGTACTCAAGAGGGATACGTTGGTATCAGACAAGTTTCTAAATTTAAGGTGACCTTCGCGGCTAATGAATGCATTAGTCATTTTCTAATCCTCAAAGAACCTTCCTGTATTGATAAAATTGATAGGATTGGTCGCCAGAAAAATTTCTAAATTTAAGGTTGCATTTATGAACAATGATTGTATCGATCAATTTTTTGTTATCAAAAGTGCTTAAGAAACATAAAGTCGACAGGAGTCAAGTTTCCCAATTTTAAGGTGGATTTACAACCAGTGACCATATCATACGTTTGTCTGCTCCGTAGAACATCTCTTGAATATAAGATGGTTCAACATGATAAGAGAGATATTTTCCTACTATATGTAGGGTTTTGATCGAGGTTCCTATCCGTGATAGAGATTAAAATATGACACCTACCCAAGTTTCAGGTTTAAATTCGACGGAATGCCTATTTGGGGTAGGATTGGTCAAGGGAGCCTACTAGATGTAGGGATTAGACTGGAGGAAATGCCTATTTAGGATAGGTTTTGTGGAGATGCCTACTTGAATGTAGGGCTTTGTTGGGAGTACTTACATAAATAAGACTTGAGGTGATGCCTACCTAAATGTAGGACTTTAACCTAGGGAGTTTCCTATGTAGAATATGATTTTAGAAGATGAGATTCCTATTTAGGGTAGGGATTAAAGGTATGGATGTATCATGGACAGACCAAATCATGAGCTTTTGAATAAGAGAAGCAAGTGCCACAGTCCAAGATTTTAGATCTAGATGATAAGTAGGCCTCTGGGGTGATCAAGAGAATAATTTGTGAGTGCTACATGGTGTAGGGCTTAGATTGTGTACATGCCTACCTAAACTTAAATTTCAGAGAAATGAAATTTGTATTCTAGATAGGGATTGAAAGTAGGTATTCCTACTGATAATAGGGCTTAAGTGTAGTTTCCTACCTAAGCATCGAGATTTTTTGTTAGAAAAGAAGGTGCATATTTAGGATAGGGCTTTAAAGCAAGAAGTGCATATTCTATATTGGGCTTTAAAATTGTCAAGAGCCTACTTCTTGTAGGGCTTTCTAAAGTGTAAAGTTCCTATTCATAACAGGGCTTGTAAAGGTAAAGTGCCTACCCAGGGTAGGGCTTTTCAAAATGCCTATCTGGGATAGTGACTTTGAAAACAAGGTGCCTACTTAGGGTAGGGAATTTTAAGGCAAGGTCCCTACTCACAGTAGGCCTTTTGAAAGTGTAAAGTGCTTATACATGATAGGGCTTGTGAAAATAGGGTGCCTACTTAGGGTATGGATTATAAAAATGCCTATTTAAGATAGGGATTTTGAAAGAAAGGTGTCTACTTTGGGTATGGATTTTTAAGTCAAGGTTCATGCTCAAGGTAGGGCTTTTGGAAGTGTAAAGTGCCTATTCAGGATAGGACTTGTGAATGCAAGGTGCCTACTGAGGGTAGGGATTTTGAAAATTCCTATTCAAGATAGGTATATTGAAAGCAAGGTGCCTACTTAGGGTAAGGATTTTTAAGGAATGGTGCCTACTCCGGGTAGGGTTTCTAAAAACTAGGTGCCTACTCAGGATATGACTTTTTAAAACAAGGTTCGTACTCAAGGTAGGGATTTTGAAACTTTAAAGTGCCTATTCAGGATAGGGCTTGTGAAAGCAAGGTTCCTTCTTAGGGTAGGGCTTTTGAAAATGCCTATTAATGATAGTAATCTTGAAATCAAGGTTCCTACTCAAGGTAGGGATTTTAAAGGCAGGGTTCCTATTCATGGTAGGGCTTCTTAAACCTAGGTGCTTACTTAGGGTAGGGCTTTTTATTGGAGGGTGCCTATTAAGGGTGGGTCTAGGTTCCTACTCAGGGTAGGGATTTTTAGGGCAAGGTGCCTACTCAGGGTAGGGAGTTTTAGGGCAAGGTGACTACTCAGGGTAGGACTTATAAAAGTGTAAAGTGACAAATCTTGATACAGCTTGTGAAAGCAAGGTGCCTGCTCATGGTAGGGCATTTGAAAATTCTTATTCAAGATATGGGTTTTGAAAATAAGGTGTGTACTCATGGTAAGGCTTTTTAAGGGAAGGTTCCTATGCAAGTTATAGAGCTTTTGAAAACTAGGTGCCAACTCAGGGTTGAGCTTTTGAAGGCAAGGTGCCTACTCAAGATAGGGATTTTCAGTACATTTCCTACTCAATCTAGGGATTAAATGGGTGATTGACTATTCATGGAAGGCTTTTGAAGAGGGTTTCCTACTCTTGGTAGGGCCTGAATGTGGGTTGGTAAAGTTTAAGGTCTTAATCTAGGACCCAAAAAAAGGTTGTCACCAAAAATATAGGAGTATGTACAATACAAGGGGTCTAGTTTAATGTGTTAGTCCTGAATCTAAATAAGATTTGGATGTAATATTTGTGATTGGTCCAGTTTATGGTCATGGTTCAAGACTGAAAAGAGACTAGAAGAGACCATCTACAAAAGTGGTCATGGTTGAGGATTCCTAGAGGAGTGTAGGAATTTTAAATTGAGGCAAAATGTCAAGAAGGTGTTCATCCACCAATGACATGGTTAATAACTCTGGGTCATGCTTTGTCTATGAAGTCTGATGCAAATTGTTAGTCCTCAATTTGAGCTTTCTTGAAGGGAATGAATCTCATTGCAAAAGATTTGATGATACTAACAGTTTGGAATCAAGACCCAAAATATCATTTAGTTTTCTTTGGCTATGTGACCTTGATGTTGGTTTTATGATAGGTCTCTAGTGGGCTTGTGCAAAATTTATCAGTGTATCTTGATTGCAAGGTACGGGCTTGAAGTTTCTCTATGGATACCATCAATATATGTCGTACTGTGTTAGCTCGGCTACATGAGTAGTGTTCCAAAGAAACATGAGAGTTGGTAGTTAGGTTGTCCTTCCACATGGTCTTTGGACCAAATGTACTTTGTTGATTTGATAGCTATTGTGTAGAGAGGCCCTGTGATTCCAAGCTAATAAATAAGAGATAACCCTTGTTCATGGGTTGTAGGCCTATCTTGGAGAGCAAGTAAGGTTTTATTATCTCAGGAGATGATGTGCCTTATTTTACTCTTGCTTTGAAGATCTATGGAAGCATCATCAGAGCTATATTTAGGTCAATCTCTATTTTTCTTTTGAACAGTTCATCCTTTCTTTTCTATCTACAATATTTTTCCAAAGGTTCCTCAATGGACTCCATTTGCAAGGATATGTCATGATTGTTGAAGGAGGCCTTCTTGATGTTGGAGCTACCTGTGATGCTGACATTGAGTGAGATAGTATCATCTGAGATTTCCCTTCATCATCAATATTTATCAAGTCAAGGGATCATTATGAATCGAATTATAGTGGTAGAATTTTGCTCCATTGTTTTGTTTCAATGGTTTAGGATTCTTATTTTAACATTAATATGATCTTGTTAGCTGGTAAGAATTTGTTTCTAAGGTTGATTTTTTATTTAACATAACATGGTTTATGGATTCTTATGTTTCTATTTACCATGTAAGAGTTATGGTTTGAACCTTGGAGGGTTTTTATTGTTTGTTTGTTTCTTTCTTTTAGGCATAGGTTGTTGGTCATCATTCAAGCTTTCTAGACTGAGACCCTTTTGCTTGAGCCAGTGGTAACTCATGTTAGTCAAGATGCATGTCATGAGATGTGAGAGGTGGTCATGCAATCATTGTATCTCATCTTATGGAAAATGACAACTAGCTTTCTCACCCTACTTTCTATTTTTTAGTAATGGATTTAAGGTGATTTGAAACCCCAAGCATATTTAAGCTTCCCCAAAGTCTTCAATGAATTGATTTTTTCTTCGCTTGAGATGATCATATCGAGATGTACCCCTAGGGTAAGGCTTGTTTAGGGTGGATTTGATGCTCTACTAGCTCTTTATTTTATACTTGTATGACTCAAGTTGTGGCATGCATAGAGTATACGAGCAGCAATTACATCAGTTGGATTAAGGCTCTAGGTGCTCGAGACACCCCTATGGGCTCTATTCTCAACATGTCTTGGTGTATGGAGTGTGTCACAAGCATGTGTTCATATTTTCCGTGTCCATTGGACTTACTTAATTGCATTAGTTCATTTTTCTTTTAATTCCTTAGGAATTGATGTTCAAAACCTTATTATGGTTGTTTTAGACTCCATTGGCCCTAGATATTATGCTTAATAATCAATTCACCACAAACATATGTTCCAATTTAGGTGCCCTTTGTGCTTTACATTTGATGTCTGTTTGGTTAATTCCTTGATCTTGAGAATATAATGGTTAGAGACTTTGGATGGGAACATGAGTTGTAGATTAATGGGAGTTTCCTAGAGAAGGATCCAAATTTGTGGTCATCGGGCTAAATCATCATGGAAAATGGTGAAACATGAATAATGTCAAAAGGGATCCAAATATCCTTATCATCCAGTCCACATATCTTGATCAGGACTTGTAAGTAGGGTTGATGTGATCTTTAAACATCAAAGTTCATGTAGAGAATGTACATGAATGGCCCCTAAATTCGTTTCCAGGATGTGTTGACTTGGTGGGTCTTCTCTGATTTACCTCTAGGGGTTCTCAACTTAAGAAGACCTAGAAGAGGACATATGTTGATTTTGAGGTGTAGTATCATCCTACAACTGTAGCTTTAATGATTTTATTGATTGTGTGATTTTTATGGGTGAGATTAGGTTTGCAAACCATTGCGTCCTCCTTCCATCCTGGGCCCTGTGGTTCTACTTTGACCCTTCTGCTTCAAGGTGTATGAGGGGATGCTTCCAAACACATAAGTAGATTAAGTGGATTTTTTTATTTTGATGTTTTTTTCTTTTTGAAAATATGATTTTTTCACTTTGAAATTTTAGATTTTTTTCATTTTGAAATATTTGGATGTTTTTTTAAAACTTATGCTTTTTTCCATTTTCCATTTTTTTAAAGAAAAATGGATAGATAGATCCCTCATAATCATTTTTGCTTTGAGGCTCATAACATGAGTGTGTCTCGATGCTCGGTAGAAGAGCTATGTCTTGAGTGCATGCTCAATCAACTTTGAATCTACATCAACTAGTGTGTTCCCGATGTGCTCTGGCTTGAGAGGGATTCAATCAAATATGCGACTACACCTAGGTCTTTGGTGGCAATCCCTTGAGTGACCTCTGTAAGCACATCCACTTGAACAAAATTGACATCAATTAGGTCTTAAATGTCATTCTTGAGGGCCATACATGTCTCTATTTTATGCCCCTTGTTGCAAAGGAAATCACAATAAGTGTTGGAATCGTATCTCTTTGGAAAGGGATTTGGGGGATTCCTTATGATTAGAAACTTCAAAACGTACTTGATCAATGGAAAAATGCTACTGTAGGAGGCCCCTTTGGGTGTGAACCTTCTTTTTGGCGTCTGTGTCAGTATCTCCTAATTGAAAATGGTGGGAGAAATATTTACTTCTAAAAATATACCCCCTTTTTTTCCATGATTTCTTTCATGCCACAACTAACAACTTGTTAGATCTCTGAGAAGACTGTAGTTGTCAATGTTGTAACCAAACCTGTATGAGGTGAATACTCGTATGGTCCTAGAACAAGAAGATATAAGGTGGTGTTGGGGACTATATTGTGTGATTGACTTCATAAGATCTCTTCTTCTTAGTAGGAATTGAAGTGATTTGACCCTTTTTATCTTTTATATTTCTACCTTGACAAATAATGACTTCTGATTGGTCACTAGATTCTTCGATTTGATTATTTTATTGGCTATTATGTGGAGTGACTGCGTGTGTCATGGATTATCTGCTTGCTGCCAAACTTGAGTGTCTCTGTGAATTGTAGTTCATTAGCCCATCATGACCGCTACATGGATATTGTGTTGACCTAATTCATTAGGTCATCATGAGTGTCTTCAACCAATGTCTTAATCACATCACTAGTTTTGGACTATTCATTGGTTCTTGTCATCTTAAGAAGCTTTTTCTGAAATTGATAGTAAGCGTTTGCCAACTGAGAATTTTGTGATGTCCTCCTCTGTGTTGATGCTAGAATGATTGGTTGTTAGGATCGAGACACAAATTTGGAATTTTCCCCTTGTGTAGCAAGGTATTGAAAGGGAAGAAACATGGATGTAAATAAATGGCTCCTGATGTTAAGCAAGAGGATTCAACAAATGGCTTTCATGCTTTTTGTATACTCAACAATCATAGTAGGAATAAAAAAAACTACCCCGTGCGCAGGTCAAGGTTCCAAAAATCATGATAGATAAATATTAACCTACCCCTTGGTTGGATAAGGGGACAAAGATCATGTAGAAAAAATAAAAATTCACCCTTTGCATGGAAAGGGATTTTTCATGTATCAACATAGATTATCAAACCCAATGGTATGAGGAGAGGATCATGCCCCTAGATTGAGTGATATGGAGAGGATCATGAGGTATTCCTAGTAGCATTGTGATAAAGAACGAGGATCGTGTTTTATGGATGAAGATAGGTGATGTTAGGATGGTATCCAGGGACAAGGTGACCCATTTGGGGCTAGAGACTATGGTTGGAGATCAATGTGTGTGTTTTCTCTCTCATCTGGGATGATTTTATGAGAGAAATATTTAGAAGGAAAGGAGTATCTTGGGATAAGGAGACCCTTTTTGGTTAGAGACTATGGATGGATATGGGTGTGTGAGATTTCTCTCTTCTCAGGGAAGATCTTATGAAAGAAATAATATCAAGGCAAAGGGGATATCCACAGACAAGGTGACCCACTTAGGACCAGAGACTATGGATGAATGTAGATGTGTGAGATTTCCATCTCCTAAGGGGTGATTTTATGAGAAAAACACTCCTAAAGAAAAGGGGTGTGTAGGTCCATTTTTAGGTCATGGTCCAAGACCGTCAACAAAAAAGAAGGTGAACGGGAAATGATAGCCTAGTTTAAGATTGTGGACTGATACCATGTAGATATGTGTGTTAAAGCCAGGCTAATCACCAAATTTTAGGTCATAGTCTTGGACCATATAGATGGAAAAGTGAAGGTTCACTGATGGTCTAGTTTTACACCATGGTTCAAGATCATGGTTTGGGTAGGCAAAGATGGGTGGACCACATGTTACTAGGTGACATCTCAGTCAAAATGAAAAATTCTTTGGACCAAATGAAGTTTATATGCTTGGGGAATGAGTTGATATTCTACCCAATATTTTGAGGTTATATCCAATATTTAAGGATTGGGTAGCCTTGTGATGTAATTGCAAATATTTACTTCGATAGGATCAAGATGAATAGAGTCCCTCATTGTCAATCCGTATTAGATACAGTTCATTTTAAGATCATCACCATCTTCCATCCAAGGACAGTCATCCTGTATGCTGCTGGAATCATCAGCATCTGTCATCAAGGAGAAAGGTTTCCTTCAAGGAGGAATATAATACATTCATCATTGTCATTGTAATGAAACATGCATCTAAATCTTGATTTTGTGGCATCCAATCTACAACATCAATATCCTACCTTCAACATATATGACATATCTTGCATTGGAATCATTATGTTAGCATTTCATTATTTTTTTTTCCACATGTCAAAAAATACTATAACACCCAATTAAAAATTTACAAAAATGCCTTATCAGAAGTGTGGGCCAAAAATTGGGTTGTCAGTCCCTTCTAGATGGCAAACCTAATAGATCTAAAAATAAAGTTATTGGATGTATATGAAGGTAACATAAGATTCCTATTGGTTATGCATTGAAGGCGTCGAAGGAGAGAAATTGAGTCATCATATAGAACAACAAATTATCTACATTTCTAACAATGAGGTTGTTAAGGAATCTAGTACATGTTTTCTTAAATGGACCAACAAAACCGAGTCATGAATAATTTTCTTTTAGGCTTTGTATGAGCAACCACCTCAATTTGCTTACAATATATTATGTCTCTTTCAACCAGTAAGGTCACCTCAAAATTGTTGGTATGTATGCCCTAAGAGCCAATCATGGGATGATTGGTGGGATACATTAAGATTGATTTGATAAACATCAAAGGCAAGCTTCCAATTCTTTCTGGTTCAGTCATATGAGATAGTGATAGAACAAATTGAATGTCTAGAGAATGACAGTACGCAATGATGTATGCCTTCAGGTTGAGGACCTGAACGATGAGATCATACAGATGCTAAGAGTTTGTACATTCCTGTTATGTCCCTAGTCGGATGCCATTGTGGAAGGTAGATAGACAACAATGACACACAAGGCTAGATTATGGTGTTGGTTGATGATAGAATCTCATTCGTCATGATATAGAGATATCAAACCAAACACATAGGTACTTGTTAGAGAAAAAGTGTACCAGACAGACCCATCGTGAGTTTGATACATGGAACCATGACATGGTAGTCACAGTCAGTACTCGCAGTGATGGTGGTGAGTGTGATTCTTTGACCTAAAATCACTACACTCAACACATGTCATTGGGCACACTTTGACATCATCAAACGCAGTCCTGAAACATGGGTTGTTATAAAGGTGATGATTGGGTGGCTTTGACACATGGGGCTTTTGAGGGGTGAGTGATAGATATGGGATTTGTCCCTCCGGAGGGAGTTTGATATCCAAGGACAATTGATGAGTAGGATTGAAATAGGCATGCGCACGCATGTGTGAATCAGTATGTGATATTGATGCCATACATATATCTCTTCCAATCTACTCTGAGATTAAGAAAGTCAATGAACGTTGACAGGATGACTGTTCCATGCCTTGAGTTCATTCAGGATATCAGTGACAAAGGAATTATACATTCACTATAACACCATTCACAGATTGTAGGATTGAAAGTTGTTCTCAAACTTTCTTTTTCACTTGGGTAGCACTGATGTGTGACTAGGCACTGCTCTTTGCTTGCGAAGTCATAAGTGTTATGGACTTTCACTGCCCACGTGAAATGGACCTGCAGGGTCACACACATAGGATTTAACCTGGAAGAGGAGTTTTGTCCACAAACAATGTTTAGATTGATTACTAAAGGAGTTTAGTAGTTCAATTAAACACTCAATTAATTGATAGCTCAATATCATAATGTTCAAGGTGTTGGACACATTGATTGGAGTATCGAATTGATTGAAACTGCAATTGATTGATTATGCACAATCTTTACTCCCAACCTATCGGCTCATGTGATGAACCGATCGACTAAGCCTGGTGAACCGGTCAGCTCAGGTAGTGAGTCGATCGGATGATGGATAGGGTGAAACAATCACTTCAAGTGTTGAAACGATCGTTCAACTGGTCCAACCGGGAAAGTTGGGAAAGTAGGATTGGTGAGAATCTTCCTTTCGTTTCACTTGCCCAATTTGATTGGAACAAGGATTGGTATTTGATACCAATTAGAAACAAAAGATTGAAAGTCAATTGGGAACTGACCAGGACCACGAACCGACCGGTTCAGAAGTGAACCGACCGGTTGAGGTGTCCCAACCGATCGGTTGAAGTGTCAACCGACGGCTCAGGTCCCCAACTGACCGTTTCAGAAATGAAACGATCGGTTCAGGTTGCGAGTTGGTTGTTTTGTGGAAAATCTCGTACCCTTCTACTCCTACTTTTAGTTCTGCATTGCCTGAGATAGAGAACCTTGTCCCATGACCCTCCTATATATATAGGGGTATTGGGGGCTTCTCAAAGTACAACTCAGTGCAACCAGTTGCTCTATGAAGTTGTCGATCTCTCTGGTTTTGGTAACCGAGAGAGAGCCTGAGCAAGTGCTACCCGATAAGCGAGGCACAACAAGGGAAAGACACCTGTAGAAAGCAATTGGTGGCAGGAGAGTGTGTTGGTGACTAGTACGCCGACAGGAGGGTACGACTCCTTCCAATTCTTTATGGGACAAGGAGATTGGAGTTCAAGGTGGTCCGTGTGGACTACTTTAGAGGCGGGAGGTTTCTTCCGCTCGGAGGACAACTGTCAATCCTGACAGTCCCAGTGAGACCAGGAGTCGTCAGTCCCGGTGTGACCATGAGCTGCACAGACACCGTCCAAGACCGGAGGTGAAGACCATGCAAGACACGAGGTATTGTCGCCGAGCAAGCCTCAGGACAAGGTAAGATTCCACAAACCATCTTTTCCTATTATATAGACATTGACGCGTTTCCTTGTTCTGGGTTTGGGGAGGAAAATTTTTGTTTCCGCTGCCTTCTCTGCCTCCCTCAAAACCCAACAGTGGTATCAGAGCCACGCCAACTTCTCTATACTTTAGGATTATCGATATGATCGATTTTGGTTTGTCGCCTTTATTTATTGCATACGATGCGAATAAAATTGTCTTTATGCATGTCCAATCCTAAATCCACAAATCCCAATTTACATATATGATATGTATTATTAATGCACTCGATACGTGTCACCCTTAAACGAGTTTTGTGGTGGATGTATAGCGTGGTTATGGCCAATAAACCCTATCTGTGTATGGTTGTATGTGGTTGCTTGCATCTAGGTCTGCGCACCGATCTTCCTTCTCCTATTCCTGATGTAACTCGAAATAATTCGAGATTTCTTTCCTACCTTTGCTCTCCTCGAATGTAACTCGAGGTTTCTCTTTTCACAATGTAAAATAGGATAGAATTTTATTTCCTGTTATGTCAAAGAACGGAGGACATCCTGATGACAGCTGAGATGATCGGTTCAAGGCGTGAACCGATCGGTTGACGTTCGAGACGATCAGTTCAAGGCGTGAACTGATCGGTTGGAGGAACCAACCGATTGGTTGGTGGCACCCAGCCGACCAGCCTGATGGAGAGTCGATCAGTCATGTGATGAGTTGATCAAACCCAGAAAGGCAAGGCACATAGTTCATCTTGTACAGGTTGCAAGTGATATAGACCTAGATGACCGTGATTCCTCTTAGCTCGAGGAATCACATTAGGATGGCCATAATCATTGCTTTTATCGTTTTGCATGTTTTCTGTGGGATATAGAATGTATATGATACATACTATGTATTGTGGTGATTGGATATGTATATGTATATAAAAACCAAATCCCTCATTAATATATTAAGTCTTATATGCCTTCCATTAGTGGCACACATGAAAAACTCGATCGACCAAGCGTAGGTTATGCCAAAGCGTGGTGCGCCTTCTATCTTGTGGAAGTGTGAAGGGTAGACATGTAGATTCTGCCAAAGTAGGGTGCATGTTTATCGTGTCGGCTTTTGGGTTAGACTTAATTGGTGATTCTTAGAGCATCTAAGCCCAGAGGCAAGGAATGTTCATGGCAAGGTGTTGCGCATGTTCATTCATCAAGAGTTGCATATGATGCAATTGGCATGATGGCCTACCTAAATAGTCAAGATTGTGGGCGATCAGCCAAAGCTGACTCATGACTTGATGAAATATGGATCTTGCCCACTAGAAGGTTGTATGCTGCAATCTTCCGAATTGATGGTGAGGGCTATCAATTTGAAGTAAAATAGTGGGAGCAATAATTAATTAAAGGCCTAATTATATTGTCAACTTTTCAAATCAATCAAATAAGTCAAAAAAGAGTTTTTGGACTAAAATTGCATATTTCCTTTTGTAGTACAAATGACAACAAACAACAATCACTTTTCATTGCGATCGGTCCTTAAAAGGACAAGCTAAATGGGACAAACGTCCACGACTAGTATAGGACATTGAGAATTGTTCTCACTCAAGAGCGAAAGCTCTATGTCCTGGATACTCCAATTCCAGAGGAACCTGCTCCTAATGTACCAAAGGCAGAAAGGGATGCTTACAAGAAGTATTCTGATGATGCCATTGATGCAAAGTGCTTGATGTTGTGCTCTATGAACCACGAGTTGTAGAGACAACATGAGAACATGGGTGTCATTGAGATGATTCAGCATCTTAGAAACATGTATGAAGATCAAGCACGACAAGAGAGATACAATGTCTCAATGGCATTGTTCAAGTGCGTCATGATAGAAGGAGATCCAGTTGGTCCTCACACACTCAAGATGATTGGGTATGTGGAGAACCTGACAAGACTGGGATTTCCACTGAGCCAAGAGTTGGCTACTGATGTGATAGTGCAATCGTTGCCAGAATCCTACAGTCAGTTTGTGATGAACTACAACATGAACAACTTTGATAGGCCACTGTCAGAGTTGTTGGGCATGTTGAGGACAGCTGAGATACAGATGAACAATGACAAGCCTAAGTCTGTGATGGTGATCACGAGCAAGAAAGGCAAGTCCAAGCGCAAGGGAAAGGGCAAAGCGAAGCAAGGTTCTGATGCTAGCCAGGAGCCCAAGTCGTCTTCAGCTCTCAAGGCCAAGGGAGGCGTGACCAAGAAAGGAAATTGCCACCATTGTCAAAAGCCAAGACATTGGAAAAGGAATTGTCCTCTCTATCTGGAAGAACAAAAGAAGAAGGAGGCGACAGACATCTCTACTTAAAGGTGTCATGAAAATAAACTTGTAACACTTTTGAGGTATATGATACCAAGATGTAAAGTGTAAAGCACTCAATAAGTGGGGCAAGTGTTTCCACCATAGATAGGAGTACTTTAGTTTATTTTCAGCCTAAAAGGCATGTGATACAGTTATGAACTGCTATTTCATATTTTCCAATAGATAGAAACACTTTATTTTTGCATATTGTATGACAATGATGGCAATCAATAAAGAGATGTTTCAATTTCTAAAGATATGATCTTTGTGGCAATGCCTTGTTTATCTTATGGTATTTGATATGCATAAGATAAAAGGATACCTAAAAGTTATGGATAACTCAAACAATCAAATTAGCATCAATCATGAGAAATTCATTTCTAGATTCCATGTGATGGATAAATCTAGACTCTTTTGGTTAGAGAACCAGTAAGAGACATGAATATCTTGGACATGATTAATCAATCTTCACTAATGGTAGTGGGAGAATGATTATCCTTTAGGTATGATACATGTGATGTATTTACATACCTATTGGAACAAATGCTAATACTTCAAATGGTGTTTAGAGAAATACTAATATGAATATCTTGAAGTGTTCAAGATTATCATAGATGAAGTGCAAATTTGGTAAAGTGTTAATTCTTGATGAGATCAATGAATGAAATACTTGTACCAAATGTTTGAGATCCTAATGAGTGATTATGATAGTGTATCATAGTGAACTCATGATTAAGGCATGGTGATGTCTAAATCAAGAAGCAATCATACTCTAAGGAGTTAGAGAATGATTATCAAATAACTCAATTCTTCTTTATAAAAGAATACCCCACACTAATAAAGGACATTGAGAATCACAAGGAGTTGTGAGTTCTTATATCCTTGACGGATACACCTCAATTATCTATGTGATGAGTTGTTCATGTGATGAGTCAACTATCTTGATGAATATGAGGAACCAAATTTTGAGTTATGGTTTATGACCATTACATCCTAAATGACTTCCATGTAAACCATAAGGTATGACCTTGATGGTAGCACCCATTGGAATAAAATCCATAAGTGCAAATGAATCTTAAGTGTTAAGACACATGGATAACATTTTGAGAAGGATGATGCTTGTTGCAACTTAATGACTAAGACATTTAGCATATGGATACTAAAACCGCATTCCCATGAGGAATAAAACAAGGATGTGTACGTGACACAACCTATAAGGTTTATGAATTCACTAATGCAAATGAAGTCTATAAGTTACAATGAACTAGTCAATGTGATTGATTACAAGCAACTCAGAATTGGATCTTTACTTTGATGATATAGTCAAAGGGTTTGACTGATATGTCAAAGATAAAGGAGGGATTTGTGATTTAGTGGGAGCGTGTTCACATTCCACATGTTGATGTGAAATGGAAATATTTTAGAATGGAAATACAAAAGTGGAAATTATCTTTAAGGAAGATAGAGATGTTTCCTATTTGATAGGAATAGAGATCTATAGAGATAGTTCTCAAAAAACCTCTTGACCTGAAAAGAGAAAGCACACATTGGCAATCTGTACTGAAGGGTTCAGTATGAACAAATTCGGTGGGAGAAAACTTGTCCATGATACATGGAGTTAGTATCCCAAGTCCAAGTGTCCAATTCTTATGAAGAATGGGAACACTAAGAATAGATATCGATCTATCATGTATGTAATCATCCCATTATCCTGCATAGCAAGAACAAAATGCATTCATCATCTTGTATGTATGACATGGCAATATGATGTGCTCATCCTGATAACTCGTATGTGGGACATGACGAGTGGATTTCTGTCTGCTTCCAGTAAGGGTTACTGGAATACCATGAGAACTTGATAAGTACTTGTGAAGTACTAGTTCTATGGAGATAAGGAAGAGTTCAATGTAAAGAGTTACATGGATGCAAACTTCCGAAAGGATAGAAAATCAATCAAAAAATATATATAGGATATATAAAAGTGAAAGTTTGTTAATAATTGGAAGTGTTCCAATAAAATCATTTAAAAGGAAATGCCAAGTATCTATGCATTAGAGAACAACAATGGATACTATATGGATCTGGAAGTTCATGAGATGAACTTATAAATATTCTGCTCATTGATGACAAGTATGGAATCCTTGATCATGCAATGTGGCTAAAGGTTAGCAAAGGAATACTAGATCACATATTACGGCAAATCCATCTCATACGTGTGACGTACAGTGAAGAGATGTGAGACATGCAATTTATACTGACTTTGGCAAGGTGTTGCCATTACTCACTATGATCGCACTAGAATAGAGTAATATGTGGGACATGTTTGAAGATCACTATGAATATGATTCAAGGGTGATTGGCTCACAGTGCAAGTGGGAGTCTGTTGGTATGTATGCCCTGAGAAACAATCATGGGATGATTGGTGGGATACATTAAGATTGATTTGATAAAAATCAAAGGCAAGCTTTCAATTCTTTCTGGTTTAGTCATATGAGATAGAGATGGAACAAATTGAATGTCTAGAGAATGACATTACACAATGAAGTATGCTTTCAGGTAGAGGACTTGAACGATGAGATCATACGGATGCTAAGATTTTTTACATTCTTGTTATGCCCCTAGTCAGATGTCATTGTGGAAGGTAAGTAGACAACAATGACACACAAGGCTAGATTTTGGTGTTGGTTGATGATAGAATCTCATTAGTCATGATATAGAGATATCAAACCAAACACATAGTTACTTGTTAGAGAACAAGTATACCGGACAGACCCACCGTGAGTTTGACACATGGAACCATGACATGGTAGTCACAGTCAGTACTCACAGTGATGGTGGTGAGTGTGATTCTTTGACCTAAAATCACTACATTCAACACATGTCGTTGGGCACACTTTGACATCATCAAACACAATCTTGAAACATGAGTTGTTATAAAGGTGATGATTGGGTGGCTTGGACACATGGGGCTTTTGAGGGGTGAGTGATAGATATGGGATTTATCCCTCTTGAGGGAGGTTGATATCCAAGGCCACTTGATGAGTAGGATTGAAATAGGCATGCACACGCATGTGTGAATCAGTATGTGATATTGATGTCATACATATCTCTTCTAATCTACTCTGAGATCAAGAAAGTAAATGAACGTTGACAGGATGATTGTTCCATGCCTCGAGTTCATTCGAGATATCAGTGACAAAGGAATTATACATTCACTGTAACACCATTCACAGATTGTAGGATTGAAAGTTGTTCTCAAAATTTCTTTTTCACTTGGGTAGCACTGATGTGTGACTAGGCACCGCTCTTTGCTTGTGAAGTCATAAGTGTTATGGACTTTCACTACCAACGTGAAATGGACCTGAAGGGTCACACACATAGGATTTAACCTGGAAGAGGATTTTTGTCCACAAACAATGTTTAGATTGATTACTAAAGGAGTTTAGTAGTTCAATTAAATACTCAATTAATTGATAGCTCAATATCATAATGTTCAAGGTGTTGGACGCATTGATTGGAGTATCGAATTGATTGAAACTACAATTGAATGATTCTACACAATCTGTACTCCCAACCGATCGGCTCATGTGATGAACCGGTCGACTGAGCTTGGTGAACCGGTCGGCTCAGGTAGTGAGTCGATCGGCTGATGGACATGGTGAAACAAACGCTTCAAGTGTTGAAATGATCGTTCAACTGGTCCAACCGGGCAAGTTGGGAAAGTAGGATTGGTGAGAATTTTCCTTTCGTTTCACTTTCCCAATTTGATTGGAACAAGGATTGGTATTTGATACCAATTAGAAACAAAAGATGGAAAGTCAATCGGGAACTGACCAGGACCACAAACTGACCGGTTCAGAAGTGAACCGACCGGTTGAGGTGTCCCAACTGATCGGTTGAAGTGTCAACCGACCGGCTCAGGTCCCCAACCGATCATTACAGAAATGAAACGATCGGTTCAGGTTGCGAGTTGGTTTTTTTGTGGAAAATCTCGAACCCTTCTACTCCTGCTTTTAGTCCCGCATTTCCCGGGATAGAGAACCCTGTCCCATGACCATCCTATATATATAGGGGTATTGGGGGCTTCTTACAGTACAACTCAGTGCAACCAGTTGCTCTGTGAAGTTGTCATTCTCTCTGGTTTTGGTAATCGAGAGAGAGCCCGAGCAAGTGCTACCTAATAAGGGAGGCACGTCAAGGGAAAGACAACTGCAGAAAGCAATTGGTGGCAGGAGAGTGTGTTGGCGACTAGTACGCCGACAGGAGGGTATGACTCCTTCCAATTCCTTGTGGGACAAGGAGATTGGTGTTCCAAGTGGTCCGTGTGGACTACTTCAGAGGCGGGAGGTTTCTGCCGCTCAGAGGACAACTGTCAATCCTGACATTCCCGGTGAGACAAGGAGTCGTCAGTCTCGGTGCGACCAGGAGCTGCACAGACATCGTCCAAGACAGGAGGTGAAGACTGCGCAAGACGTGAGGTATTGTTGCCGAGCAAGCCTCGGGACAAGGTATGATTCCACAAACCATCCTTTCCTATTATATAGACATTGACACGTTTCCTTGTTCTTGGTTTGGGGAGGAAAATTTTTGTTTCCACTGCCTTCTCTCCCTCCCTCAATACCCAACAAAAACTCAGTAGTATCTCAACCGCCATAGCTATGCTTAACGCCAACCATACATTGAAAATAACTCAATCTATGTGAGTGATCCAAAAACAAATCTTTAACATCAAAATGGCATTATGTAAAAGGAATTTGCTTCTTCAATTTTTGTCTTATGGTATTGATTTTTCTTTGAGTTATGGTTGGTCTCCTATTTTGTACATGCATTTGTGACAACCTATTTTAAAGAGTTCACCTTATAGAATGTAAATGTCTTTGGTATATTAGTCAACTTTTGGTTTTGAACATGGTGGTTTATTCTAATGTAATTACAACCTCCAGAATAGGGATCAGATTTCCGACATCTTTTACTATAGATAATATGTGTTCATTGTGTACTTTCTTGTATGTATTTTTTTATATATCAAGAATGATGGTTTATTCTAATTCAACTATAGCTTTGAAGGTACACATTAGATTGGGTAAATGGTTTATAAACAATATGTTTTCATTGTGTTTATTAAATCAGATTTATAACTTTTGTCATGTTTCCACATAAAGTTTATAATACAAGAATATATTGCATATTTAGTTGTGCACCTTAGATAGATAATTATATAGCTATGGTAATAAATTACTATTGTAACTTTTACTGGAAACATTAAACTATGAATATATTGTATGCATTTCTTGAAATATCAATCTACTATATTTGGTAACCATATTATAAATATTGATTTGTAGGGATTCAATACTATCTAAATCCTAAGAGCATCAAAGAGTGTTCGATTTTGTGTGAGTATTTTTTAAATTTTTCTGAAAGCATACAACTTAAAAAAAACACAAGACAAATTATATAAAAAAGATATATCTTTGAAAAAAATACATATACTAAATGTGAATTGTAATATTAGTCAAATAAATGTGATTACTAAAAGTCATTTTTATAAACTTTTTAATTATTTTAAATAGTTAGCCAAATTAGTACAACCTTTTTGAAAAAATGTAATGGAAGTAGTTTAATTCTATATATTATTTTAATCATTTTTAAAGGGTATATATATCGTTGTAATCTAATAAAGTTGTATATACCGTTCTAACTATTCCAGAAAAATGTAGTGAAATAACATCTACTTTAAAATATTTAATGCAGATTGTATCAATATATTTTTTCTTCTCTTAAAAAAGTTCCAATTTTATCATTAAACAAATTTGAATACAAATATAAGACCATTGATATTATTTTCAGAAACTAATGACAAGTGGAGCATTTTCCACTTATAGGGATGAAACGTAATGTTGATTATTATGATAAATCATTATTGTCCGTCATGAGACACAATCGAAAGATATATATCACTCGAGAAGAAGAAATAAATATATGCATATTTTATCTATTATATTTTTAGGTGACAGTTATATTCTCTTGACAACAAGAATATAAGAACATATTAAATCTTATAAATAAGGTTGTATGAAATATTTGGTAAGTAAATGTCCTAAAACATTCCTTGAATTTGTTTATACTACCAAAAGAAGAGTAAAATTTGTGAACAAAAGATTAAAATGAGATATCTATTTTTCAGAAAGTACACAACTAATCAGATTTTAGTGTTACATCCTCTTCAATTCTCTCGTGCAACAAATTTATACTTATTTTTTTTTCTTTTCCCGCATTTTATCTCATACCTATCATTTATTTCCTTTCGCTACTTACATGTTCTTGATTATACGTATATATATATTTTCCCATTATTACACATTCATTCTCATTTTAATAAGTCCATTTGATTATAATAACTCTTAAAGTCTCTTTCCCCATAATCACATATTTTCACGTCAAATGACATCATCCCATTTGTTATAAATTCTCAACTCTCTAACCTAATTTTTTAATTATTTATATTTGATTCCAATTACTAATTCAAATTCACTAATTTAAAGGAAACCTTAACATTTTATCTGAAAATATTATTCTCCATAAAAAAGAAACGATTCAAAAGGCATGCATCCTCATCGACTGTGCCTCCCTCTTTTATTTTCTCCCATTTTCTCTTTCATTCCTCTACAAACTTCTTAGTTTCCAATATTCTAACGAATAACTCTTTTTACACATAAAAATACCACCTGCATAAGCTACATTTTTATGACTGGTGTGTTGATATCATTGTGTTGTTGAATATTTTAAATATGCGCTTATATTTGTTATACTAAGTAAGATTAAACTCATCCAAGACAATAATGAGATTGACATAGAAAACCTTGGTATGAATGCACTATGAAGTAAACAAATTTATAATAAAGAAAACTATATTATATTCTTTCATAATCAATCAGTTTGTTTCATTTTGTATATTTTGTCCTATTTAATAAAGAAGTGAATGGTAAAGTGGCTCCGCTTGTTGGTCCAACCGGGCATTTTGATGGTTAGGAATGGACTGCATTGCATTAGTGTACACTGGGAGAGGTCAAGACAAGGTGTGGAAATGCTTTTTGTGATGGAGTGGACTTTTACAATCCTAAATGTCCAATGACATAAGTGAAATCATATGGTTGAGCTATATTGAGAGTTCCAAGCTTTTGACAAAGTAGGAGTGTTGATGTGAGGTTGACATAATGATTAAGAAATCTCTTTTAATGCTTTTTGAGGAATTTATTTGAATGGTCTAACAATTGAGTTTTGGCGCCAAATTCTTGCACAAGGTAGCTTGAGTTGTGTGGAAGCTATGGTTAAAACTTTGGTGGCATTTGGTTATCCCTAGAAGGAGTTATTTAGGTTTGAAAGTGGTGAAATAATGTATGTACATGATGTTTTAAAGATTAGGAAAGAATGTGTACTTTGGGCAATCATCAATCAGAACAAAGGTTTATATATATATATATATATATATATACATATACATATATATATATATATACATATATATATATATACGTGCTCTTATGTTGATGAGTTGAAGTAGCACAAGCATCTCTGGACTCTTTAGGCCACAGATCAGTAACGTGGACTCATTCTGGCCCTGCGATGGCCTGATCTAACGATACATATATCAGTCAACTAGAACGTGAGCATGGAAGTTTAGCTCGCTAGAGAGATGAGAAACACATCCTTGATTGTTGGTAAACCACGATGCCGTGTTTCCAATGCACCTTATCTCGTCAGAATGGTTTGAATAGCCTCTCTTTCAGGCAAACCGCCATCCACACATAGAGGGCAAAGCAACACTCTGCGCTCCCTCTGCACTCACATGTACAGGCCACGAGGAGGATGAAGAGGCAGGTACAGTCTTCGAAACCAGGTCCAGGTCCTGGCCATGGGCGGCGAGCTCTTAGAGGTACGAGTGCGGAGGGATTGCACTATGAAGAAGGACCAGGTGACGCCCCTGTATGAGACTGATGCGAGAGGGGGAGGAGTCATTGCTCACAAAGCACAGCAGCACGACGACAGCCATGCCTGTGGAAAATAGACGATAGGTAGTCTCTTTGAACGTTAGGAAGGAGAGTAGGAGACGGTTGTAGACCCGTAAGATGCTCACGAGGTAGTCTGAGTAGACGAGAGCTGCTTCCTCACCAGATCTAGGCCTTGCCAAGACAACTTTGGGCAGAAGAACGGGGTAGCAGAGTCGGGTGTTGTGATGTGCAACGGTGTTGCCATCTCTAGAAGATCGGCGACGAAATTGAGGCAGCATTGAAAAACGAGCCTTCAATGACAGACGCAGGCGGGCGTTGTGTGTCGAGAAGGAGAGGGAGGAGCTTCAAGCTACCCGCCGGAGCAGACCCAGCCACGGCAGCGGCGACTTTGCGTGGAAGAGAGCCCACACATGGGCGCAGCGTGCGAACAGAATGATCGCCGGAGAGGAGTATCGGGGTGGCGCTCTGTGAAAATAGAGTTCCGCAGAACTAGAAAATGAGATCGACAGAATAATAGGAGGAGGCTAGGACCTTACGCCAGTGGGGCATCCCCGGCGGTGGCGGTTGGTTAGCAGAAGAAGAGGCTGCGTCGTTCGTGTTCTCGCGAGTAGGAGAATAGAACGCTGAACCAGGCGACCCGATAGCTAAACCAAGTGGCCCAGTGATTTAGACCGGCCGATCCAGACCAAGTGAACCATGACCCAGCGAGAGAAGCACAAGCCAAAAAGACACGTGGCGGCTCCCCAGTGGTCATTCAAGGTTTTATTTTTAGTAATTCACATATCTTCAATAATTCATATAAAATAACACGATTATCAGAAAAATACAAGTAATATACCGAAATTCTCAGAAAAATGTGTAGAACAACCTGGAACTATAATATCAGGCTTTTTATGATCAAATCTTAGTGATATCATGAAAGATGTGTAATGCTTGTTTAGTGGATAATAAATAGCAAATGATGACATAAAATTATGTAAAAATGTCAGTAACTCCATAATAATGTTCATAATGCACTTGATGTCAAGGATGATCATGTTGATATACAAAATCATGTAATTTATTTAATATGTCTAATTAGGGCTAATAATCCTAACAAAATGCAATAAATACATACATGCTCTATAAATGATGAAATTTACAGAGAAAGCTCATATCAGTATATTGAACCTCAGTTTTAGTTATGAGATCATAATGATGAACAAATCCATGTTATATGAAGATGAATATTAATACTTGTTATAAAACCCTAATCTCGGTTAATGGTGTAACCTAGGGTTAATTAATGTGCACAAAAATGCTATGGAAGATAATGTTCAGATAATGAATCATAATCTGGAATATGACATCAGTATGATAATTCTAAGACAAGAATGCAAGTAATGATGAGAATATACTAATGATATAAGAGAAACCCTAATGGACACAATAGGGTTAAAATGAGATGCAAGAAGATGATAACCTGATGATAGTATATGATCTTGTCTTGATCAGGTTTAACAAAGATAATGATGACATGAGTAATATGTGATTAGGTTGTCTCTCTTGATCAAGGTACGCCATTACCTCTTACTTGGCTTATTATTCAATATGCTTGTGTTATATGCATAGTAAAATACTTGGCATATGGTATTGGATGAAATGATTGTTTTGGTATAATATGTTGCCTGGTTTTTCGTACTTATGTCCATGGACACATGAAACATAAGATATCTGATCCATCATATATATGAAAGCACACGGTGCTCAGAAAGTGATCACAAACTCCTAGGGAGTAGATTACATGCTTAATGATCACAAACCACTTGGTGGTAGATCATAAGGCCTAAAAACATCAAAGCCCATGGGGGCAGATGTACGAGATATATGATGGAAATGTTCTTAAAATATGTGTTCTCTTTTGTTAATGAACATATTTGTGCAAGTATATGCTTTTTCTTATATTTCTTTATAACTGCCAAGTATTAGTTTTATCTTATTGCCAAGATATGATGAGAGGTATATAAAAGACACGTAGGCGTACTCAGTACAATATTCTTGAATATTGTGCTGACGTGTACCACATGTAATCTTTTTGTTTAGGTTGTGGTTATGCTCTTGAAGATCCAAGATAGTATGAGTTGTGTGGCGAGCTGATGTACAGGTGGACCTGTTGTCTTAAGATCTTGTAGTTTAGTTGTAGTACATGTATATGTATAAGTTTGTTGTTCAATATGTAATATCAAATGTTGTAACAATTCATGTTGTAATTATATGTTGAATAGTGAACAAGTGTTGTATGGTTTTATTATTGTTCATGTACATGTGCTACCGTTTGTTTCCTTTTGACTCCCTTGATTTTCTTCTTCTTAGCCTCGCATGGGATGTTTAAATTGGGATTCTCGCTGAGGTGAGGGTTTCAATTTGGACGTCACACATTAGATTAAGTTTTAGAAAATCCCGGGATGTCACAGGTGGTATCAGAGCATGAACAATAGAAAAACCTGACATTTGCTCATTATGCAACTCAAAACTAAAGAACCTTGAACTTAATAATCTTTTAGGGTTAGATTAGTCATCTTTTAGAGACTAGATCTGACCTAGCCTCTAGGTTAGCACCTAGATGTCCGAGAACTAGGTCTAGACTGGTGCTTGTTGAGTAGCAAGTCCTAAGATGTCGTTCTTTCCTTGTAGTGCAGCGGTATGGGACATTGCACTATTTGGAAATGACGTGCATCAAAGGAAGAGAAACCCTAGACATATGGCGCTCGTTTTCTAGAGTAGCTACACTAGTCTATACCATGTTCTCACCCTTTTCACTAGTTTTCAAGACACTGTACTCTCTACTATGTGTGGGACACTCATTTTCAGGATTTGGTTTTGGATTCCAACTGGATCAAACCGTGATAGTTTTCTCTAACATTTGTTTTATCGGAGAAAAACTATATAATATTTTAATATGTATATGTATTATAAAAATGTGTCCCCACACGTACGAGTAGAAGGTGATCATGCAACCTAAGTGAAAATGAATGACATCAGTCGAGAAGAGAGAGTAGTTCTAGATTAGATGTCTAGAGCCTTGTTAGAATATATGATAGTTGGAATAGACGAAATAAGTTTTGATGATATGATGTAAGTCTTACATAGATGACATAAGATGGTTATGATGATCTATGTTTGTCTTCGAGGACTTAAGTTCAGATTTGAAGATTTGAGATAAGTTTTGCTGATGCAAGTATGCATCCTTTTATGAGATAAGATATGTTAATTTAAGACAAATGTGAGTCAGCATGAGCCTCAAGCTCTTTTACAAAGGAGGACCTCTAGTGTTAGGACCAATTTTGGGGTTAGCTCAAGAGAGAGTGAGACCCACACGGAGAAGGCCAGAGAACCTAGACTCCAAGATATGAGAATTATGAGATATGTGATATGATATGTCCTAAACTAGACTACTCCTGAGTGATTGAGTTGAGTTGCTTTATGCATGATTCCTATAGTCTTGATGAACCCTAGATGTCCTTGGGAGGACCAAACCCTAGAATCAGAGAGAGGATGGCTGTATGTGCATATGTGAATAAGGAAATACGAGTGCCTACCATCTGGGTGAGGGAGAAAGCCCAAGACCCTGGAGGAGCTGGATATGTTAGTTTTTATGAAGCCTCATGCTCGGGTTGGTGGTTTCCCACACAGGAATCTAGTGGTGTATATAAGAGAGCTTTGGGTAAGATGCTTCATGGTTAGAGATCTATGAAGAGTATGTCATATCATGTTTGGTTGGTGCTTACGTGTCTAAATCTTATAAAGAGATCACTAGTGCCAATGAGGTATACTTGAGAACCCTAGACTAAGAGAGGAAACATAAAGTTTGTATATGAGAAACTCATAGAGTTGAGTGAGCTCAGAGAGACTGAGCATGGCATTACCCTATGGTATGGGTCAGGAGAACCCCAGTTGGACTAGATGAAGTTTTGATATATGTTTAACATGTCACTCACATAAGTTTGTTTAGCACCACCATGATATAATAAGTGTAAGGATGTGATCAAATCTTGAGACATGATATGATGAAAATCTAGAGATGGCTTAATAAATATCAATGCATAAATGGTTAACCATGCACATGAATAATGATGATAATGTGAGATTGTTGGTTAATCTTATGATAAAATCACTATTAAATGTTGCAATTTGTTATGAGCAATGAAATAAAATCATATGAATGAAATATGTTACATGAGGTGTTAATCTTAGTGCTTAATTAAGATGAAAAATATAATTTGATAGTTAGCACAACATAATGTTTATGACACCTTGATATGATCTAGATGCATAAAGTGGGTTAACTTTAGTTAACTCCCTCCTAAAAACACTTATGGTAATGTTGAACATGTTCTAACAAATTATCTCAATAAAACATTGATGACACCTTGATGTATGATTCAATCTTAGTTAACTCCTTTAGTACATGGTAATATGATGTGGAAATCCTAATGCTTGGGTAAAAGTAAAGATGCAACCCTAGCATATGAGATATGTAATGACATAACCTAAGTTTCTAAACCTTGAGTTTAACCTTGAATGGAGTGTTTGTGCACCAAGATTGTTGTAAAAACCCCCTAATAAGTGTTTTGGATACATGATAGTTTTCCTTGGAGTACGAGTTTGGCTAACTTTTGAGGACGAAAGTTCTTTTAAGATGTATATGATGTGACAAAGTGGGTTTTCTGGCTTAATTCCGAGGACAAAATTTCTTTTAAGGTGTGTAGATGTGATGGAGTGGACTTTTAGAATCCTAAATGTCCAATGACATAAGTGAAATCATATGGTTGAGCTATATTGAGAGTTCCAAGCTTTTGACAAAGTAGGAGTGTTTATGTGAGGTTGACATAATGATTAAGACATCTCTTTTAATGCTTTTTGAGGAATTTATTTGAATGGTCTAACAATTGAGTTTTGGCGCCAAATTCGTGTACAAGGTAGCTTGAGTTGTGCAGAAGCTATGGTTAAAACTTTGGTGGCATTTGGTTATCCCTAGAAGGAGTTATTTAGGTTTGAAAGTGGTGAAATAATGTATGTACATGATGTTTTAAAGATTAGGAAAGAATGTGTACTTTGGGCAATCATCAATCGGAACAAAGGTTTATATATATATATATATATATATATATATATATATATGTGTGTGTGTGTGTGTGTGTGTGTGTGTGTGTGTGTCTGTGTGTGTGCTCTTATGTTGATGAGTTGAAGTAGCACAAGCATCTCTGGACTCTTTAGGCCACAGATTAGTAACGTGGACTCGTTCTAGCCCTGCGATGGCTTGATCTAATGATACATATATCAGTCAACTAGAACTTGAGCATGGCAGTTTAACTCGCTAGAGAGATGAGAAACACATCCTTGATCATGGGTAAACCACGACGCCGTGTTTCTAATACACCTTATCTCGTCATAATTGTTTGAATAGCCTCTCTTTCAGGCAAACTGCCATCCACACATAGAGGGAAAAGCAACACTCTGCGCTCCCTCTGCACTCACATGTACAGGCCACGAGGAGGATGAAGAGGCAGGCACAGTCTTCGGAACCAGGTCCTGGCCATGGGCGGCGATCTCTTAGAGGTACGAGTGCGGAGGAATTGCACTATGAAGAAGGACCAGGTGACGCCCCTGTATGAGACTGATGCGAGAGGAAGAGGAGTCATTGCTCACAAAGCATAGCAGCACGACGGCAGCCATGCCTGTGGAAAATAGACGATAGGCGGTCTCTTTGAATGTTAGGAAGGAGAGCAGGAGACGGTTGTAGACCCGTAAGATGCTCACGAGGTAGTCTGAGCAGACGAGATCTACTTCCTCACCGGATCTAGGCCTCGCCAAGAAAACTTTGGGCAGAAGAACGGGGTAGCAGAGTCGGGCGTTGTGATGTGCAGCGGTGTTGCCATCTCTAGAAGATCGGCGACGGAATTGAGGCAGCATTGAATAACGAGCCTTCAATGACGGATGCAGGAGGGCGTCGTGCGTCGAGAAGGAGAGGGAGGAGCTTCAAGCTACCCGCCGGAGCAGACCCAGCCACGACAGTGGCAACTTTGCGTGGAAGAGAGCCAACACATGGGCGCAGCGTGCGAACGGAATGATCGTCGAAGGGGAGTATCGCGGTGGCGCTCTGTGAAAACAGAGTTCCGCGGAACTAGCAAATGAGATCGACGGAATAACATGAGGAGGCTAGGACCTTACGCCAGTGGGGCATCCCCGACGGTGGCGGTTGGTTAGCAGAAGAAGAGGCTGCGTCGTTCGTGTTCTCGCGAGCAGGAGAATAGAACGCTGAACCAGGCGACCTGACAGCTAAACCAAGTGGCCCAGTGATTTAGACCGGCCGATCCAGACCAAGTGAACCATGACCCAGCGAGAGAAGCACAAGCCACAAAGACACGTGGCGGCTCCCCAGTGGTCATTCAAGGTATTTTTTTTAGTAATTCACATATCTTCAATAATTCATAGAAAATAACACGATTATCAGAAAAATACAAGTAATATACCAAAATTCTCAGAAAAATGTGTAGAACAACCTGGAACTATAATATCAGGCTTTTGATGCTCAAATCTCAGTGATATCAGGAAAGATGTGTAATTCTTGTTTAGTGGATAATAAATAGCAAATGATTACATAAAATTATGGAAAAATGTCAGTAACTCCATAATAATGTTTATAATGCACCTGATGTCAAGGATGATCATGTTGATGTACGAAATCATGTAATTTGTTTAATATGTCTAATTAGGGCTAATAATCCTAACAAAATGCAATAAATACATACGTGCTCTATAAATGATGAAATTTACAGAGAAATCTCATATTAGTATATTGAACCTCAGTTTTAGTTATGAGATCATAATGATGAACAAAATCCATGTTATATGAAGATGAATATTAATACTTGTTATAAAACCCTAATCTCGGTTAATGGTGTAACCTAGGGTTAATTAATGTGCACAAAAATGCTATGGAAGATAATGTTCAGATAATGAATTATAATCTGGAATATGACATCAGTATGATAATTCTAAGACAAGAATGCAAGTAATGATGAGAATATACTAATGAGATAAGAGAAACCCTAATGGACACGATAGGGTTAAAATGAGATGCAAGAAGATGAGAACCTGATGATAGTATATGATCTTGTCTTGATCAGGTTTAACAATGATAATGATGACATGAGGAATATGTGATTAGGTTGTCTCTCTTGATCAAGGTATGCCATTACCTCTTACTCAGCTTATTATTCAATATGCTTGTGTTATATGCATAGTAAAATACTTGGCATATGGTATTGGATGAAATGATTGTTCTGGTATGATATGTTGCCTGATTTTTCATACTTATGGCTATGGACACATGAAACATAAGATATTTGAACCATCATATATATGAAAGCACACGGTGCTCAGAAAGTGATCACAAACTCCTAGGGAGTAGATCACATGTATAATGATCACAAACCACTTGGTGGTAGATCATAAGGCCTAAAAACATCAAAGCCCTTAGGGGCAGATGTACGAGATATATGATGGAAATGTGCTTAAAATATGTGTTCTCTTTTGTTAATGAACATATTTGTGCAAGTATATGCTTTTTCTTATATTTCTTTATAACTGCCAAGTATTAGTTTTATCTTATTGCCAAGATATGATGAGAGGTATATAAAAGATACGTAGGCATACTCAGTACAATATTCTTGAATATTGTGCTGACCTGTACCGCATGTAATCTTTTTGTTTAGGTTGTGGTTATGCTCTTGAAGATCCAAGATAGTATGAGTTGTGTGGCGAGTTGATGTACAGGTGGACCTGTTGTCTTAAGATCCTTTAGTTTAGTTGTAGTACATGTATATGTATAAGTTTGCTGTTCAATATATAATATCAAATGTTGTAACAATTCATGTTGTAATTATATGTTGAATAGTGAACAAGTGTTGTATGGTTTTATTAATGTTCATGTACATGTGCTACCGTTTGTTTCCTTTTGACTCCCTTGATTTTCTTCTTCTTATCCTCATGTGGGATGTTTAAATTGGGATTCTCGCTAAGGTGAGGGTTTCAATTTGGATGTCTCACATTAGATTAAGTTTTAGAAAATCCGGGGACGTCACAGTTTTGGTTACTGATATGTGTTAAGATTAAATGAAGATTGTGTTATGTTGACCGACCAACATGGACTCTTCTAAGGCACGAGAAAATGGTAATATTGTCAATGCATACACTTGAGTGTAATTAGATTAGTTACATTTTGATTATTTTTATCAGACATGTTTCATCTTCTTGAGGGAACCACCATTACAAAGTATTGTGATGTTATATTGAGGTTTCTAATTAAGAATTATGTTATAGTATGTATTTTTTTTCTATATAACATGTTTATCTAGAAAAGGTATTTTATTTTAAAAAATGATATTTTATTTTCTATTCATATAATTATCTAACATAAACTTAATACCACAATGAGACACCCTGTTTACCAACTAAAAGAGCAATAACAACGTATCAACATTAATACCCAATCATCCCCCCCCCCCACTATCTCCATACACATCTTTCACGATTGAAATCCCACAAAGAATGTCTACTCTCTTGTGTCAGTTGTTCCCCATTGAAACCCATCCAACCATCCATTCTCTCCCTTTGTCATCTCCTCAAAATCCTACCTAACTAAGTCAACCTTCCATACTCTTATGGCATATATTTTAACAATATAATACATTATATATATTTGTTAAGCATGTGCATCATGTGTGTGATATATATATATATATATATATATATATATATATAACACATATATACATACATATATATATATATATATATATATTATATTGAGGTTGCTAATTAAGTATTATGTTATAGTATGTCATTTTTCCTATATAACATGTTTATCTAGAAAAGGTATTTTATTAAAAAAAAGATATTTTATTTTCTATTCATATAATTATCTAACATAAACTTAATACGACAATGAGACACCCTATATATATATATATATATATATATATATATATATATATATATATATATATATATATATATATATATATATATATATATGTGTGTGTGTGTGTGTGTGTGTGTGTGTGTATGTGTGTTTGTGTGTCGTAGATCTTATATATTTTATATGAAAATGGAAATAAGGAATACATTAATTTACTTACAAATGTACTATTGTCTCCAAATAGAAAATGTGCAGTCAATCAAGAGTAAGGAATTAAAGTTCTTTGCATTATCTTAGACTATTCTCATCTCATAATTTTCTTCATTTTTCTATCATTTCACTTATTTGTCCAACTTCCTTGTGTTCCCACTATTGGTTTGGCATAAGTCATAAGTTCCGTGGAACTCATTTTCTGGGAACTCTAGTTCAGTTTTCAGAAGTTAAGTTCCATTCACTTCCATCTGATTAGTTAGTTGTAAGTGTAAATATGAAAATTATAAAAAAATATTGTTAATTTTATTTTATAATATAAATAATTGAGGATGACAAGGACATAAAAAATCATATTTATAAAAAATTATAATATTCTTAAATTATAATAACTGCAACAAGTGGTTATGGTGCACATGTTGCTCCTTTACAAATATTTTATTATGGTACAATTATAACCTTTTAGATAAAAATATTATAATTAAAACCACATCATAATGTTTTTATTTCACTTTGTGTATACAAAAGTATTATAATGATATATGTATTTCATGTTCTTGTAAATATAAGTTTTGGTTCATCACTGTTTCACACTTAATTTTTACATTATTTTTTAGGAAACTTTACAATATTATTTATGCATGGTTACAGTTAATTATCATTTTTCACATCATGTTGTTTAAATATGAAGAATAAAAGTATATATGTAAATCACATTGTTTTCACATAGTGCGGTGTGTTTTTTCTCATGATGTTTGTATTTTTTGTTTTGTAGATAGTACTGATAATATTGGTTATAGTGTAAAATATTTTACATAGTGTGATTATAGTGTATGATATTTTGTCATATTATGTTGTGGTTTTAGGAATGTACTATATCCACACCACTAATATTTCTAGTCATAAATATTGTAATTGTGTCACTTATAACGAACGAAGAACATAATTATAAATGAAATGTTATTAGTTGACTCAAAACTCATTTTCCTCTCTTTTTAAGAGGGAACTTAGGAACTGTGTTTTGTATACAAGTTTGAAACTCACTGGAAGTCACGGAACTCAAGTTCCAATAGTTACTTTAAACCAATCATGAAAAACTTCTCAAGGAACTCTAGTTCATAAGTTTTCCAGATTAGTTATGAAAAATCAATTAGAGCCCTCAAGTACACCCACTTTTCATACCTAAATGGTAGCTCACTCTTTTCAACTTCTTCTATCTAAATCTTATTCACCCTCTTTTAGTATTATTGTAAATGATTTTCTTGATCCAACAATCAATACATGGATCTACAAATGAGAATGAACTTAAACAAACCATGCCATTCACTTATAGTTTACTAATTAAAACAACAACCAATTGTCGGTCAATGGTGAAACCCAATCAATCTCCCATTCTCTCCATATATATCTTTCATTGTGGAAACCCCAAAACAGACCATTTACTTTATTCATAACCATTTTCCCCTATTGTAACCCAAATGAGTTCCACACCATTTCCTTCCTCGATCATTCCATCAGTATACAAGTAAATGAAGTGAGCATCCCACACACTATCCATATAGACATGTCAATATCTTTACAAAAAATATTTTGAAAATTGTTACTATTATATTATGTCAAATATTTTATAATATAATGTTCAATATAGACTTCATAAAGATGTTCATTGTAAATAAGAATCGTTGTGATTGCTGAATTAGTGAGACTTTCATAATGAAGAAAATATTTCTCATGTAAGACTCAGTTCTATTTAATGCTAAATAATACCTATAACATGAAATATACGTTTATATATATGAATTGCATACACTACAAATAACACATCACATTTACACAAGTCAAATTCACAAATGTTAATCAATTTTTTGTTTTTGTCACTTTTAATAGATTGACACAATGCAACTTTAAACTCACACTAACTTCACAACTAAAATGGGATGATAATGAAACAAATATCTCGTATTGTTGTTTGCCTTAAAAATTTATATTCCTATTATCTATTTTAATTTATAAATAGTTGACCTTAATATAATAATAAATTCATTTCAAAAGATACCAACAATATACTTTGATTTTCTTTTTGGAACCAACCGTATGCTTTTAAAAATATTCTATTAATAAGAAATTCTTTAATGATCTCTGAAATATTTACAAATTATTTAATAAAAAATCTAACATGCATAGTATGACACGTGCATGGCACATGTGCATTTACTAGTATACACACACAGAGAGATACACACACACACACACACACACACACACACACACACACACACACACACACACATATATATATATATATATATATATATATATATATATATATATATATATATATATATATATATATATATATATATAGGGCCCATCTTTATTGCCCGCACGGGTAGCTAACCGCCCACCCTTCCGACCACCTTTTTTAAAAAAAAATCGCAATTGCAGAGGACCATTTTTTCAAGCTCCTCAAAAAATTTCATCCAAAAATAATATCATTTGTCCACCAAAATAAAAAAACCCATCCTTATATATATTTGTTGTATATTTTGTACAGAGTTACTCTTTTAGTTGTGTAGTTACTTTCTTATCACCATAGTTACTTTTTTGATAGAAGAGTTACTTTTGTGTCTAGAAGTGTTACTTTTTTGGCTGTCGGGTAGTGAAATTCCAGGCTACCCACATGGGCAATGAATGAATGCCCATATATATATATATATATCAAAAATTTAGATTCTTGGAACAATTACAACCAAATATTAAAGTCATTTTTTTATCTCAACATGTGCCCTCTGTTGAGCTTTTACAGTCATGGAATTTAGACAATGAGAGTCATTGATTGGAAGTACCATTTTTTTGTAAATAACAAAGTTTCCTACCTAAATTGAAGTTTCAAATAATATTGGAATTACTAATGAATATATAAAATCAAATACAACACTACTATACTGCATTTTGTATAGCAGGATTGACTAAAGCAATGTTTTCAGAACAAAACTAGTGGTCAGACCGATAGTAACAGACTGGATTGAGTCGGGTCCAATCAGAGTGGTTGAATCGGTTGGACCGAAAATAATGTCAGCATTCCATAAAAAAAATGAATCAGAAATACCGAACTGGTCACCATGATAAAAGGATAAAAGGCAATTAGCGGTCGGACCGGTCAAACCGGTTGAACCGACATATTATATATATATATATATTTATATATATATATGTGTATATATATATGTATATATATATATATATATATATATATATATATATATATATATATATGGGCGTTCATTCACTGCCCGCACGGGTAGCCTGGATTTTCACTACCCGACAGCCAAAAAAGTAACTCTCCTGGTAAAAAAGGTAACTCCGCTGTCAAAAAAGTAACTATGGTGAAAAGAAAGTAACTACACGAATAAAAGAGTAACTCTATACAAAATATACAAAAGATATATATAAGGACGGGTTTTTTTATTTTGGTGTTGCAAATGATATTATTTTTGGATGAAATCTTTTGAGGAGCTTGACAAAATCATCCTCTGCAATTGCGAATATTTGTTTTTTAATAAAAGGTGGTCAGAAGGTTGGGCGGGTAGCTACCCACGTGGGCAATAAAGATGGGCCATATATATATATATATACATATATATATATATATGAACATATATACATTTTATATATATGTATATGTATACATAAATATTGTTGTGTAGATGTATACATTCATACATATAGATATATATATTATCATTATATATATATATATATATAGAATATATATATATATATATATATATATATATATAGAATATATATATACATTGTATATATATAAATACATATTTATACATTTATATTATTATGTAGATGTACACATACATACATACATACATATATATGGCATATATACACATACTTATATGTGTACATATATACATATATATATATATATATATATATATATATATGCATTCTACCTTATATGTATATTTTCTATATAAATACATACATATATATACATATATATACATATATATACATATATATATATATATATGTATGTATATATATATATATATATGCCATATGTATATACATATATATATACAAATATATATACATATATATATATATATATGCCATATGTATATACATATATATACATATATGTAAATTCCTATATGTATTCTACCTTCTATTGTTTTTCTCTTTGAACATCTGGTACAATCCGGTTCGGTCCGACCAGATGGTTGGACCGGTTGGATCAGAAAAAGACACACAACCAATTTTTTAGGCTTCCAGACCGGTCAGCTATCGGTTCAGCAGTCTGACCGGTCAGATCGGTCGGTCCGATTCAGTTTTTAAAACATTGGACTAAAGTTGTGCTAGGGAAACATGGCTTATCAAGACCTAAATAACTTTAGAAAACTCTAATATTTTTTAATAACACTTATATTTGACTTTTAGCATTTTCATCAAAGTTTCATATCAATTTGAGTAAAAGATACAATACTAAAAATCATTTACTACACAAATATAACTACACTATTCTTGATTCATACACTATCAAAATAATAATTGCGGCTGACTAAGATTTTAACTTGCCAAATCCTAATTAATCAAAACCAAAGCATGTCTAAATCTCTCAACAACTTCAATATGTGAGAAATTAAAACAAAACTCAATTAAGTGTCAATCTAGTAAAGATGTAATCTTTCAAACAAACTTTAGTTATACGTATAAGAATGAATCAAGTCATTACATATAGTCTAACATGTTGAACCTCAAACCCATCATCAATCCATGTCCAAAAATAAAATATGGACACCAACGTCAAATCCACATTAATGGGTCCTCATTCTACCGTACATTATCAAAAAGAGGGAAAAGGGGAATAAGTTGGGATTTAGATTGGATGTCAGGTAGAATCCATATGGATAAAGTACCCCATTATAATCAAAATGAATTCATGGTTAGAAACACTACATAGTAAAGATTATCCACAAATTCATTTTGAAACCTTAATGCATTCTCATCTAGTGAAATATCTCCCTGTTAATTGTATTATCCCCACTATATATCAATATGCATCTATGATGGAGAGACAATGTTTTGAGGTTCTTAGGTTTGTATTTGATAATTTTAATCTGATTGATGTGGCTGATTATATTGAATGTAGGACTTCATATTTTTATTTCTACTACAACAAGTTAGTCAAACTTTATAAAATGGCATACCTTTTAAAGGTTTCTTAAAATATCTAACCCATGGTCAGGAAAACGTTGACCTACCTTTAAAAGTTTTCCAACCCCTACGAGTGATTGACATGCGCAAAGGTCAACAAACCCTCAAACCTTGTCAAACCAAAGTTTGCCATTATCTCATAATTATACCCAACTCCAACTTTGATCTTATTTTGATTTAGATTCATTCAAGGATTTATATCTATCACTAATTCATTTCTTCATCATAGTTACATTAATTCACATTTAGAACACTAGAATTACATAATCATAAATAAACAATAATTTCCCCAAAATTAGGTTGTTGACTTGTTAAAACCATGACTAATAGAATGGTTTCATGCAAGATCATACCTTGAGGCCACCAGACAAGCACCACCACTCCTACATTGTTCAACTTGTTCTATATCCATACATAGTTACTGCAAACCTTTACTGATGGAGGAGTTTCTACAGGTCCTATTGGATGGGTTGTTGGGGTGAAAAGTAATGTCACTTCAAGCTTCCAGAAAGTTTATTTGATCCATCACGACCACTACATCATATATTGGCCTGTAGATATCTCATGTACAAGGTGCCAACCCTTACTCATATTCATTTTAATTGGACCTTTTTCAAGTTCCAGGACCACCTAGATAGACATCGACTTTTTTCCCGTCCATCTTTGGTTTAGTATTTGCCCGAGACAAGAAAATTTCTAAGCTCGAGTTGGAGATTGGGTGGTACGTACTCTTTCTATCCACATTATCTATTTTACATTCTTGTTTTATTTTAGCATGTCTACTTTGTGTATTTCTTTTGTATTCAGATCACTTGCATTGAATGTACCTTGAAGTTCTTAATTCTTAAAATATTAGTTATAGCCATTTTCTAGCTAGCTTAGTTTCATTGCATAAGAATCATTCATCATGTGACCCCCTTATATAAAGCAAATTCTTGTGTAATGCTATATCATAAGATTCCAATACCAGAACCTATTTTGTCACCTACGATCTTAATTAATATCAATTCCTAGAAATGATGGCAAGTCTTATGGGGGAAATGATGGCAAGTCTTATGGAAAAAAGAGGAATGAAATGCAACATGTCTCTTAATAATGCACATAACATTTTGTGGAAATGTCATTATTTTGCATGTTACCTGATGAGTATGAATTGATTGTTAAGATTGTTGTTTGCACTAAGTTTAAAAATATGAGATGTTGTTTAACATCTTCTACATCTCTTCCATCATCTTCGTACCGCTCCATGTTTAAGGTTTCACATCCCTCCTCCTTCTACGACTTCTTCCATACCCCTTTTATGTAGTTGGCACACACCACCAATAAAGAAAAGATACTAATGTGCACATATAAAAAAATCAATATGATTGCCACCATAAAAGTAATCTCAAGTCAAATAGAGGAGAGATTAAAAAATTAATCCTTCCACACCTCCTCTCATTCTATTTTCTAATCAATACCATCTTCACATTGCCAAATATGAGTATAAATCTCATAAAATATGCAGTATGATCTGAAGCATCAACAATTTTAAGATTTATCATTATATATTTTGATAGGAAAGCATGTCTAAGAAAGAAAAGTCAAGATAGATAATGTAGAAAGTTGTATTACATGATTTCGGTAAATCAGGGTTGCTTTTCCATGTTTGGTGCTAGAACCAAGATGATCTCGAGAGAGATAAAGAGAGAGAGAGGATGACATGCTAGTATAATTAATTGATTGTTGTTTGTGATTCTGTGTTACTCGAGGAGGAGCAACATTTAAATTTAGCATGATTTGATGAATGCATATTCATCCAGTTTTTAGGGACATTTTAGATGCAATTATATTATTTAGTTTTACTTGTTTAATTACATTTCATACCATATTTAACTTATTTTAGGATTTTAATAGTTTACATAATTTATTATGTTTTTAATGTATTTTTGATGTTTAATTTGTAGGATTGATGCAAGTTTAAGAGAGAAGAAAAATCCCTCCTCAAAGGCCCAAAAATTGAGTAAAGATTGCATATCCTCACTTCCCAACTCTAGAAATTGGAGTGAGGACCTCATATAATGATATAAGACCAAACAATACTACCCTGGGAAGCCACCGATCGATTTATTGTTCCAACTGATCGATCCAAACCAGAAAGAGGGGGCACTAAGATCCTAGAATTGAGATGATATTATACAAGAGGAGAACTGGTAGATTGGCTACTCCAAATGTCCAATTCAAATCGCAAAACAACAATGAACCCTCCAAATTCTACCACAAGTGAAGTGGTCAATTAGCTTTTCCAATTGGTTAATTTGCCTATAGATTTTCCCATAGTTCATTATATGTATATGGCACAAAGGTGGTCGTATCTTTTGTGTATGACCTGGAATGTAGCATTTAAATATGCGTTGGAAGGAAATCTCTTTATCCAATAAAAAATACACTTCTAAACCGCTTCGAGTCTTGCATCTAGCCCAAATTTCACTTGTAAATCCACCATAAAAAATTTGCAGCAAAATACAGTCAGCTATTAGATTTAGTTCCAAAGAATCCATGTCTAGACCGTATGTTATACAAATCCTTAGAGTATGTGCAGGGAAAAGGATTCACATTATTTCTCTCTCATCCTGCTCCCTAGCCACTATCGAAAAGAGTTTGAGAGGTAGTTGACGACTTGTTATGGAGATTCACTTCATTAGAGAAAGTGACTGAAGATTCATCCATCATTCTAGGAGTTGTAATGAGATCACTGAGCTTCTCCTCCCCGACATTGCTCTTCCTAAGATTTTTCTTATAAAGATCTGACCTTTACGATCAAATTTTTATACAATTTATTTCAAAATGTATAAAAATTCTTTTCTTTTATACAATTTTCTTGGAGTACATGGTGGTTTTAGAAAAGATACATATACTCGGAATACTAGTAAATACATTTTTGCCAATCTAATCTTCATCTCTAACAACGAGAGTTTTGTGCAATCTCTTCTAGGTTTTTCTTTGATCACCAATCCATGAATTCTCAAAGGGTATAACATGGAGCCCAAGAATGAAAATATGGGTCATTCAAATGACTGGTATAAAATCGATATTTGGAAGAAAAAAATTATGTACCTAGCTCAAATGTATTTTAATGAAAAAAAAGCAAAGAATTAAATAATCAATGAAAGTTCTAAATGGGAAAAAGGTTTTCAATATCAATGGTGTCCAATTTCAAATTTTGAGACTATTATTCAAAATTTTAAATAGATAGCACATGCCAATGCTTATATTTTTGGTGAATCCATATCTTTTCTTCATGTAGAATCACAAAATACCAACTACATTTATTAGTGTACTGAGGGACCTGATGTCATTTTCTCTATGCATCGTCATGGAAGCCTTATTCCATTAAACTAATGGGCACCAACCTAACCTTTTATTATATTTAAATAATGTTCTACTATTTTCAAGAATAATTGTTAATGACCTTTCAAAGAGGAAGGATAAATTTTTAAAACAAATTTAGGCCAACCAACCTATATACTATACATTCTTTATAAAGGAAATAAAACTTTCCAAAAAATAATAGTATAGTTTCGTACCTTGTATAAAATTGAATAAAATCTGGACATTCCTTGTACAAAGCTCCAATATTCAATTAAGAGAGTGATCTACATTCATAGAATGGTATTGGTTACTTTTAGCTTGTAATCAATTGGTATTCAATTTTGTTTTGTTATATGTGACTATAGTTTTCCATCTAGGAGTTCTAATCATGTTTTCAGTTAAGAGAGTGATCTACATGTATAGAATGGTATTAGTTATTTTTGGCTTGTAGTCAATTGGTATTCATTTTTTATTTTGTTATATGTGACTATAGTTTTCCATCTAGGAGTTCTATTCATATTCTACATTTTCTATATAGGTTATATATATATATATATATATATATATATATATATATATATAATACTTAATAATCAGTTGTTGTGTTTAATGTTCTCTACATTAGATCCTAATATGTTGTTCTCCCTTATATCATTCTATTTAGTCATTAGGCCTTAAGAAATTCATTTACACATATTAGGAATATGTAAAGTTTATGGCCTTAATACATACTATTCAAATACTAGCAATTAGATCTTGGTCTTGTTCTGAAATACAAGTAAGTTATAGATAAGTGATGTTAGTCTAATATAATTCATTGTTCCACCAATATGTCACCTAAACCAAGTTTGTGTAAGTATGGTATCATCTATCTATATTTATTTGTAAGAGTATCTTTCTACTTTCTCTCGTATAACAATTTATTTCCAATTAGGTCAATTGAGGTAAAATATTTTTAGGATCCAAATTGTACTTCAATTGTCTACAATCTAATATATTGAGTAATTTTGAATATATGAAGTCATTATTTACAATATACTCCAATAGGATATAGAGTATACATGCCAAGGATGACACTTTCACCTCAAACTATGCTTATAGGTTCCTCACAGTCACTCTGGACCCGACATGTATCGCTCATTATGAGGAGGTATGGTGATTACCTATCTCAAGAAGAATGAGGACCTTTATATGGATAGTTCTTCACAATTTCCTACTTACGAATCAAGTGTGGTTCAAAAGAAAGTTCTTCTTTGACTCCAATACCACTCTCGAGTGGTTAGGATACAACCTGAAATCCTTGTGCAAACTTGAAAATTGGAAGGCAATGTTCATGATAGGCTATTGGTGGTTTTGGAAAAGAAGGAACTTACTCATCTTTGAATCTAGGACCATACCTCCCCCGGTGTAGGAGGTACTCTGTAGATTGGAAGCAGCCACTGCTAAGAATGCCTTCACAAATACTGCTTTCCCCTCGACATGCATGATGCATTCAACAAAAACTACAATGTTTATACCTCTCAACATGGTCATCATGCATGTTGATACGGCTATGAAAACCAATGAAAAAATTAAGGTTACGGGCATGGTTATGAATATCAATGGCCAATGGTTACATGGAAAATCTACTCTGAGAAGAGGAGTTGATACAATGGAAGGAAAACTTAGGGCCATCTTGGATGGCTCAGTTTATGCCCAGTAGAGTTCCACTCAGGTGGGAATTCTCATCACTGATTTGGGTAATGTTGCTCATTGGATCAAAACATTGAAGGAATTTCTCTATTTAAATATCAATTGTTAGTTAAAGCCATTAAGCACATATGGAGCTCCACAATAGTGCATGACATTACCTATTCAAGGAGGAACCAGAACAAGCTGGAACATCTCCTAGAAAAACACTACATCAAACAATCAGATGTGGATATTTCCTGGAACTCTTACCCATACTTTTTATTCCCTATATACCTAGATGATTTATATAACTTTCCAAATCTATTTTCTGGTTCCCCTTCTGTTGATGTTTTGTAATCAGCTACATCTGGTACGATAGGGGAAAAAATATATAATAATTCATTATATCTATGTTATATATGCTAAGTATTAGGGATAGGAATAAAATGATGTTAGTGATTAAAATAAATAGGTATTATATGTTTTGGATACCTTAATTATCATCATGTCTCCTGTTCAATGGGCTTTTGTTAAGATATATTACTACATAGTTTTAAAGATGTCAAGCTTACTATGTGCATAGAATACGAGGGGAAATACACTAACCTAGATACTTACTGCATAAAATCCAATTACTTACTGCTAATGCACATGTTGTTTTAATGATATGTTCCCCAATGATGGGCGGTGGAGATGGTTTCATTGGAAGTATGTTCTCATCATGTATCCTTAGTACGACCTGAGATGAAACTCAGTGGTGAGTATTAAGGGAAGTATTATAGGTCTTTGGGTGATTCTTATTTCATCACTCAGGATCTTGGCTTTATGATGATGCAGGAAGGCTCTACTCTTTCTATTGTCGTCGCCAAGCATGGATGGTCTACGGAGCCATGGTTCAAGGATTAATTAATGGCATGTCATGTGCGTCGATGACTCCTCTAGATTCTATAGGATCTAGAAAGTGATGGAGAAGTGTTCTTAAGGGTTTGTGGCCATCATCTAGATAGAAACGGAATGTGAAAATCTAGATGCATTTAACAATACAACAGTTTTTGTAGGTCTACTTCATGGTCATGTCTAAAGTTATATAAGCCAGGAGGAGGTGTGGGAGAGAGTAATTTGTATTTTTGGAGTTTTATAATCATAGTAATATCAGTTTTAGATCCATTGTGAAGGATTCATGTGGTAAGGATTTCCATGACATATTGGTTTGTACGTCTACAACAATATTCAAGGTTCTGGTGTTGTCGATTTGTAGAGTTCATTTGGTTCTCTCATTTCTTACTCTAGTAGTCTAACATCTTATATAGCAAGAAGGTTATTCTAGGATTTCTTGTATATGTTAGATAAGAGGTCTGGTAAAACCCATTGCCACCATTTTCATCAAGTCGAGCAATTATGGCGGTAGATGAGAAAGAGACTTAAAACCATCATGTAGGTGGTCGTTCAGGTAGAAGGCATCACAACCAAATCAGTGATATTAGTCTTTGGGTGAATAGGAATAGGAGAGTTATCTTGAGTAAGTTTCTGTGATTTCTTGGGAATGACATTTTCATTTCCCCCACGTAACTGCTATCTAGGGTCTAGCATAGGATTGAAACTTGTTTCTACTTTTAATAGCCTTAATCAATCAAACTTAAAAGTAACCCTTTAAATCCCTTTTTCCTTATTACTTCATATTTACTTCTACACTGTTATATCACTTAAGTTACAATCTTTTTCCTCCAAAAATTTCAACCATGAGTCTAACTTCTAGTAAAAAAGACTTTAAAAATAGGAACACATATAGTTCTATCTCTAGATTTTTCTATTTGGTGATCATCAAAATAAAACTAGTAATGTATATCTTTAATATAATTAACATTTTCCATAACTTCCAAGCCATTAGTATGAAAATTGGGAGTATTCCATGTATGTGAGGTTGAACTATGATATCCACAAATTAGTGATTCAAATTTCACTAATTGATGTTGAA